>SKCR01000685.1:0-28803 GCA_019454045.1 Zanthoxylum bungeanum
ATGAGATCCCCGGATAAGTTGGCAGTAAATGCGGTCATCGGAGTATCCGAATCACGTACGTACCATGTACTACGTTCTACCAATTTACGAGACAAGGTCGACTCCTAGCAAAGCACCAAGTCTACCCAATTCTCCGGACATATCCATTTAAGAATATTTAAGATCTGTATCAAGCGTAGTATACCATTGTATTGTGCATATCGGCCCAGTATCGGATAGTCACGTGCTAGGGCTGGGGCTGGATAAGTGTCTGCCCCGTCCGAAACACATATCGGATGTCTGGTAACATAGTCTCTATAATCGGATATTCATGACCTGGTCACAATATCCCGATTGGATGCGCATCACTCAAGAGCACTAGTACCGTATCCTGCGTGACATCATCTCCACTATGACTGAAGTGATACTTCCGTCTCGACATCACACCCAATACACTACGACTCTATGATAAACCCATAAGTGGTGTACGCAGAACCGGTTAAAGCCCTGTACCACCAATGGGTATACACACCTACCTTGAATTCGGCCTCCCATAGACACATAGTCATAATACCAATGGGATTCCGAGGGGTCTATCCAGAGCGAAGCTGTTTCCCGTACCATCGGTGAAACACGACCTCCTATCGCACTTGCATAAGTATCCGATACTTATATATATGAGAACTATGATGTTGTGCCCTCACAACGCACACAAGTGCAATACTAGCCTATTCTGCATTATCTATGTCCAGTCTCGATAATACTCCGGCTAGGGATATTTAATGATTAATCCTTCGGGGATTGATACTGTCTCATATCATTCTCAATCCAGGAACTAATCATAGGGACCTCTCTTCATTTATATATCTATGGTGATCTAATCACAAATGATGAGAGTGCAATTTCCTTGTCACATAGTTAATTTGCTACAACAACCCAATGATCTGTGCAAATAGTGACGCTATGGGTCATTTTGTCCAACAATTTAATGATTAATCCTTCGTGGACTGATACTGTCTCATATCATCTCAATCCAGGAACTAATCATATGGACCTCTCTTCATTTATATATCTAAGGTGATCTAATCACAAATGATGAGAGTGCAATTTCCTTGTCACATAGTTAATTTGTACAACAACACTATGATATGTACAAATAGTGACGCTATGGGTCATATTATCCAACAATCTCCCACTTGGCACATAGCCAGTCACTCAAGTGTCGTACACCCGAACTATGTACGGTTCGCTCAAATTGCTGAGAAAAGGTTTTCGTCAGCGGATTTTCAAGATTATCGTCTGACGTGATTTATACGATCACCACATCGCCACGATGTATGATCCGAATGAATCAGATGAATATAGAAGTATATATCTGGATCGTCGATAAGACCTTTAATTCTTTAGCCTTGTGCTGACGCCTAGCTCAGCTGCTAACAGAACTATATCTAATCTAATTAGATTTATTTTCGACCCAAATGGCTTCTATTGCTGCCTCAGCTGCAGCAATAATCCGCATTTGTTGTTAATTCGGCAACAGTATCTTGCTCGGAAGATTTCTAGCTCGCTGTCCCGTTATTCAAACTTTATAATACCGCAGTATTTAACTGTTTGGAAACTTGCGGCAGTGATCCCAGTTACTTCAAGTTCTCTTTCTCCATAGTTTTAGACAACATCTTTAGTTCTCTAAGATACTAATAGATGTCCTTAACTTCAATCCAGTGACTATCACTTGGATTGTCCTGATTGTGACTCCATATGCTCAAAGCGTATGTGACACCATATCAAGTACATTTTAAATGTACAATTTCCCAGAGAGTGTTAACAACTCCATATTCTACGGACAATTTTCAAAAGCCAAGCTTTTGCCGATAGTTATTTTATGGGAATATCATTTCCAAGAAATGAAGTATTATCATTATTTATAGGACAGCCACTGTCAGTGCGCTCCCACTAACCCTCTTATATACACAAGAATCATTTTCGTTTTGAATTAAACCATAAACTAGTTATGATTACATCAAAACGATAATTCCAAGAACCTTTGCTTGCTTCAATCCAAACATGATGAGAGTGCAATTTCCTTGTCACATAGTTAATTTGTACAACAACACTATGATCTGTACAAATAGTGACGCTATGGGTCATATTATCCAACAGAAATATGTCAGCTTAACGGAAAATCGCTTTCCTGAAAAGGAAACCTTTTGGAGGTTGTTTACAACATCATGGCGGTTTTTTCGTACCAAAACTACCAAACAAGGTTTGCGGGTTATTCGATCCATGTTTGTATTGAAGCAAGCAAAGGTTCTTGGAATTATCATTTTGATGTAATCATAACTAGTTTATGGTTTAATTCAAAACGAAAATGATTCTTGTGTATATAAGAGCGTTAGTGGGAGCGCACTGACAGTGGCTGTCCTATAAATAATGATAATACTTCATTTCTTGGAAATGATATTCCCATAAAATAACTATCGGCGAAAGCTTGGCTTTCGAAAATTATCCGTAGAATTCTTAGGAGTAACAACCTTTATTCTAGGAATAAAGATCTACTGGGATAGATTTAGAGTTGTTAACACTCTATGAGAAATTGTACATTGAAAAATGTACGTGACCTGGTGTCTCATACGCTTTGAGCATATGGATTCACAAACAGGCCAATCCGAGTGATAGTCACTGGATTGAAGTTAAGAACATACTTAGTATCTTAGAGAACTAAGGATGCTGTCTTAATCTATGGAGAAGGAGAACTTGAAGTGACTATGATCAATGAAGCAAGTTTCCTAAACCGATAAAGAAGACTAAAAGTCACAAACGGTACTATATAGTTTGAATAGCGGAAAAGTGAGCTGGAAATCTTCCAAGCAAGATACTGTTACCGAATAAACAACAAATGTGGGTTATTGTTGCAGCTGAAGCGGCAATAGAAGCCTTCTGGGTCGATAAACAAATCTAATTAGATTAGATATAATTCTGTTAGCAGCTGAGCTAGGCTCTAGCACAGGCTAAAGAATTAATGCTCTCATCAACGATCCAGATATATACTTCGACTATTCATCTGATTTGTTCGGATCATACATCGTGGCGATGTGATGATCGTATAAATCGCATCAGACGATAATCATGCAAATCCGCTGACGAAAACCTTTTCTCAGCAGTTTGAGCCAACCGTACATAGTTCGGGTGTCAAGCACTCGAGTGACTGGATATAGGCCAAGTGGGAGATTGTTGGATAGTTATGACCCATAGCGTCACTATTTGTACATATCATGGTGTTGTTGTACAAATTAACTATGTGAAAAATGAGATTGCACTCTTGTCATTTGTGATTAGATCACCTAGATGTATAAATGATGAGAAGTCCTTATGATTTGTTCCTGGACGGAGAATGATATGAGACAGTATCAGTCCACGTAGGATAAATCATTAAATATCCCTAGTCAGAGTATTATCGAGATTGGACATCGATAAATACGTAAAAGACTAGTATTACACTTGTGCGCGTTTGTGAGGGCACAACGACATAGTTCTCATATATTTGGGTATAGGATACTCATGCAAGTGTAATAGGAGGTTGTGTTTTACCGATGGTACGGGAAACAGCTTCGCTCTGGATAGACCCCCTCGGAATTCCATTGGTAGTATGATTATGTGTCTATGGAATTCTGAAATCAGGGTAGGTGTATTTGGTCTTAACGTGAGACTTGCACTGCTAATACTTGCAACAATCGATATACTCTAGTTGAGGTCGTCCATGGCTTTAACCGGTTATGTGTACGCCAATATTGGGTATATTAAACGAAATTATATTTCGACGCGGAATTAAAATTAGATTTTAATCCGGGCGAGCGAATTAATTTAGAATTAATTCGTTAGCGACGTGAATAGTGACTTCGCTATGCGTAATCATTTAATTACGACGCAACGAAAAATTTGTTAATTTGGAATTAGCGAACCAGAGCCCGAGATTATTTGTGAGCGTATTCGCATTTCGAATTCGAGTGTGGCACGTCAAATCAAGTGTCAAATCGCTAGTCGCATCTAGCGTCACATCAAGCGTCAAATCATGTCACTTTGAGTGATGTGACAATTTGATTGAGTGATATGACATGATATGAGTTAGTGGAGTGGTTGGAATGTTTGGTATATGAATTGATTTTTGAAATCAATTATTTTTACACCATTTGACTTTTGTAAAATTATTTGGTAAATCATTTATATATTTTTGGAAAATATATAAAGGAAACATATACCATTTTTTCAAACAATTCAACACATCTCTCCTTCTCTCTTTCTCTCTTAAACTCACGCCCAATGGGCTGAAATAAGCTTACTGGTTTTGACAAAAATAGTGAGCTGTGTGGGAAGCTTGGAGTGTGATTTTGTGGCAAAATCACAAGTGCTAGCACACTTACGAGACATGCGAAGGTGATAGAGAAGTCCACCCATGAGCCGGGAACCGTTCGATGAAGCTCGGAGCTTGACGAAGGACCCAAAGTGACGCCAAAACAGTGAGCAAAATCTACACTGCAGTTCACGCCCAAACCAGTGAGCATTTTGGAGTTTCGTTGCTTGACGCGTCGCTCAACCCATCGATGTAAGTATTCCGCAACTTTGTCGATGTGTATTCGCAATGTTTTCATGCTTATAATCGATCCGTGACCTTAATAGAAACCAACACCTTACCCGTCTTCACTTCTTTCATGTCTGCCTTTTCCATACGACAGTCACGCTTCCAGTGACCCCGTTTGCCACAGTTTAGGCAGACATCTTGGGATATGTCATTTGTCTTCCTAGAAGACTGTGATGATTTTGCCTTTACCCATTTTAGAAGCTCTGGCTATGCCCTCTTAAGTATAGCCTTCAACTCTCCAAGAGTTTACTCTTGGTTCATAACGAACCTGCCCCAGCTTTCGGGTAGAGACTATAAGATCAAATCTTTGGTAGTCTCGGCCATGTAGCTAGGTAATACCCAGCTAACCTAGCTGATCGATGTCAACAATCATCTGTGACACCTAGTGCTCGACAGATGTACCATCTGACATACGTGAGCAAAAGAGCTTCTTTTGCAATTTGTACTTCTAAGATTTAAGAATAAATCTATGAAGATCGTTAATTTCATCATCATGGTACAAGGATCTAATCCTTAATTTTGACAACGAAATTAAATTTTCATTGCATCTAGCATAAATGATTGAGCACTAAAGTTATCACCACCATGAGTCATCCAAAACTCATGCTCCACTATTTTCTCAACTCCAGGCTCAGGCCCAAGAGGTTTCTCTATCAAATAGAGTAACTTCTTAGTTCCCAGGACTATCATGAGGTTTTATTCCCAATCTGAAAATTAAAGCTGTTTAATGACATTTTCTCCCAGGATTATGTTTTAAACACTAATCTTTCAGTTATCTTGATTGCTATAGTCCAACTATCCAATCAACGATTTCGGGTACTATTGAATATAATAATTACTATAGTCTAACTATATAATCAACTATAATTTAATTGGTTAAATTCAAATATATTGATTACTATAATCAATTATATAATCAACTATAAATTGAAGTAGTTTGAATACAGTCCAACTGTTTAATTTAAAACAACAATTAAATATTAGTCCAACTAATATATATTTAAATTAATGACGAAAAATTGAAATGAGCGCGTATTGGCAAGTATCTAAACGAAATTGCAAATTTAATACTTCCCTCCCACTATTTTTCGGCGAGCCTCTAACCCTCTGTTGAGTACTCGAGAAACCTAGTTTCCTAGTGGGCTAGGATCCCGTTAAATAACACACAACCTTGACTTTGGCCAACAAGTTGTATGATATTTAACTAGGTAGATCTCTAAGATCAATTCTATCTCATCAAATTCCTAGATCCAGTAGGTGGACATCCAAATCCGAAACTTATATCTAATATATGCCAATATATCCGATATATTTCCTAACCTTTTTCCTCTGAATCAACTAAGCCTTGGCTTTGGCACAACAAGCTTAATGATTCCAGTTAAGCGGGAACCATTGACCTTGGAAAGCTTCGTAATCGATGTCGATGGACAAGAAGTGATCTTGACTTTGGCCAACAAATCACAACTTGGACAAGACACGCGATATAGAACAAAGCCTTCATGATTCAAACACATCCGCGATGGACAAAGGTCTTGACTTTGCCAACAAAACAGTGCTAATCTTGGATCTTGAGAATGAATCATTCAATGGAAGGAAAACACTTAATATTTGTTGAGGGTTTTTCGCGTAATTGGCAACCAATTAATTATCTTTGAATAGGTCTCATCATACACCCTTAAGCATGCATTCTCAAAGCATAATAAGGAGCGATAAATAAATTAATAATGATATGCGGATGGATATTTAAAACATTTTGTTCCTAGAACAAATCTCTCCCTTTCGTCTCTCCTGCTAGCATAAATCTTACTTCTACCCAATTACATAACACTTCTAAAGAAACCTCATTTACATTGAGGGGAATAAGTGAGAAGAGAAATACAAAGAATCAAGAGGTAATAGGTTGGACACGCAGGTCCAATTTAATAAATTCTAAATTTATTATAACAATTTCCAAAATTGCCCTCACCCATCTAATATCCCTCCGATATACATTATTCATACATCACATCCATGTATTCACACAAAGCATGTTATCAATCAATCTAATCCAATTAATTAATCTGAAATTAATGACCATCCAATGTTCAAACAACGATTTGATTTGCGCGAGTCCAACTCGTTTTAAGAAAAAGTACTCAAAGTACGAATTCGTGAATTATATCAAACTACAATATTAAATCCAATTTAATTTGTATTCAATACTAATTCTTTATTTAATTCCAAATTAAATAATTACACTTTATTAATGAGCCTTTGTGACTTAGATTCTAAATCTAATCTTAACGGGTCTCAAAGCCCAATTTAACATCCAATGTCAATTTAATTAAAGTCCAATGGGCTTTCAATTAATTTATAAGGCATGGACTTTGGCAACCAAAGCCCAATAAGGAATCATCCTTTGCCAAAAATCAATTTAGGCCCATTAGGCCCAATTAAAATTTTAAAGGCCCATTTTATTATATTTGGACTTTATGGAAATGGTTTTAGGCCCAATTGGATCCAACCAATTATCATAAACCTAACTTGGCCCAACAAAGCCCATTAAGCCCAAATACAACAATTTTTAGCCCAATTCCAAATTTAGCCCAACTAATTAAATTCCAATATTCCCAATATCACAATTTAATTAACTAAAGTGTATAGCCATAATTAATTATTCAAATTAACATTTCCAAAACACCAATTTAATCAATTAATCATGCTTTAATTTGTTCAACACATGTCCAACATTATTGAAACAAAAAATCATCTCATTTCATGGTTTAAAGCGCACGGCATTTTGGGGTTTAATAAACCGATTTCGATTTCAATCCAATTAAATCATTAATCAATTTGTCCCAAGTCTTTGAACTCATCCAATGATCAAAAGAACAAAAAATACCATGACTTAGGGCATATAACATATTCGGCCAAGCCAAAATAATTGGGGAAAATTAATCCAATTCAATTTCATCAAATTGATCACATATAACTCCAAGTTATCCATATACAAGCATGCTCAAACAAAAAATTTGGTTAAAACATGCTCAAATCAAATTTATCCATATTTTACCTTAAATTCATTTTCATGCTTAATAACCACTCTGATACCATTGTTGGGTTTTCTAGGTCAAACCAAGATCAAATTAAGCAATGAAATGTGCGAATACAACAAAGTAAAGTAGCGGAAATACTCACTTTGATCGGATTTGCGATTCGAAGACAACAAAAAATTATGCTCCAAGGAATTCGGCCAAGCCTCTTTGTTGATCTTCAAGCTCCAAGCTTTAAGTGTTGATTCCAAGCTCATAGATGGGTTTCCCTATCACCTTTGAATGACTCATTGGATGTGCTAGCATCTTTGATTTTGAAACAAAATCAAGAAGAAAATGAGCCCAAGGCTCACGGCATTTTGAGAGAAAATAAAGAAAGCCATTCGGCCATGGAGGAGAAGAAAGAGAGAATGAAAAATTGTGTTGTGTTATTTTGATTTCCAAAAACAAAATACCATTTACCAAAATTTCCAAAAGATTGGTACAAGGCATTAAAGCCTCCAACAACTCCCATCAATCAAAAAGTGACAAGGTGTCAATCACAAAAAGATGACAAGACTTCCATCACTTGAGTGACTAATGATGTGACACGTGATGTGACTGGTGGGCCCCACTTTAATTCAAAATGCGAGTGGGCCTGCAAACACATTTCGGGCTCGGGTTCGTTAATTTCAAATAAACGAACTTTCTATTGCGACGTAATTAAATCAAATTTAAATAAATAATTATGCCTAGCAAAATTACTATTCATGTCGCTAGCGAATTAATTCTAAATTAACTCATTTGCCCGAATTAAAATCCAATTTTAATTCCACGTCGAAATCTAATTTCTTTTAATATATCGAATATATTATTTTATCGATTAATTCCAAATTAATCGTTCTCTCTCTTTAAATAGTATTTTATCCCAGATAAAATTTATTTGTAATTAATCCCAGATTAATTTACTCTCTCTTATAATTAATCCCAGATTAATTATGTCCGAGTCTTAAGTCATCAGTTAATCTTCAGGAAGCGACCCATGAGATCCATGTATATTTTGGCAGTAAATCCGGTCATCAAACTATCCGAACACGTACGTACCTAGTACTACGTTTTTACCGATTTACAAGACATGGTTGGCTGCTAGCAAAGCACCGTGCCTACCCAATTCTCTAGAAATATTCTTAAAGGAATATATAATCTATTTCAGGCGTAGAATACATAGTATTGCGTATTGCGATCCAGTATCGAATGTCACGTGCTAGGCCTGGGGCTGGAATTGTGTCTGCCCCGTACGAAGCACATATCAGATCTCTGGGAACTAGTCTCTATAATCGGATAAACATGACCTAGTCATATTATCTCGATAGCTGCAGCATACAAGAGTACCAGTTCCTTATCCTACGTGACCATCATCTCCATATGACTGAAGTGATACTTCCATCTTGACATCACACCTAATACACTACGATTCTTAATATACCCAGAAGAGGCGTACACATAACCTGTTAAAGCCATGGACGACCAAAACCAAAGTATATTGATTGTCGCAAGTATTAGCGATGTAAGTATCAGGTTAAGACCAAATACACCTACCATGATTCGGACTTCCATAGACACATAGTCATACTACCAATGGAATTCCGAAGGGTCTATCCAGAGCGAAGCTGTTTCCGTACCATCGGTAAACACAACCTCCTATCACACTTGCATAAGTATCCAATACTTAAATATATGAGAACTATGCCGTTATGATCTCACAACGCGCACAAGTGCAATACTAGTCTATTCCGCATTATCGATGTCCAATCTCGATAATACTACGACTAGGGATATTTTAATGATTAAACCTTAGTGGATTAATACTGTCTCATATCTTATTAATCCGGAACTAATCATATGGAATTTTATCATTTATATATCCCGGTAATCCAATTACAAATGATAAAAAAGCAATTTCCATTGTCATATAGTTAATTTGTACAACAACACAATATTCTGTACAAATAGTGATGCTATAGGTCATAATTGTCTAACAGTTAGGTGTCTATATACTTACTAGAATCGAGGTTTCCGGAAGGAAGGGTCGTCATTCATTCGGTAGAAACCTGGTCGACTTATCTATGTCTTGATATCCCATAACTATTATCAATTCTCTACACTACTATATTCTCATTATGTTATTTAAGTGCCTGAATGTACTGAATTTTCTCGTTACTTCTCGCATCCCCTTTACCATTTGTATATCCTATTTATTTTCTCTATGTCTTGCTGTTGAGGCTAATGGTATTTCGTTCTCCTAACTACTTCATAGATCTCCGCTCTCTGTTCTTGTTATAAGTCTCAACTTTGGCACTCTGTTCTACTATCCATTCTGGTACTCTTATCACTCCTAAATATCTCCAACCTCTCGGGACTATTCTTGTATACTTACGGATCTCTACTAACTTGGGCTGATCTGTAAGTTCTACTACATTTGGTCTATTTTGTGGACTTCTACTAGTCTTGCAAGCCTTGCGCTAACTTGTCTTGATCTTTGGGCTAAGATGGGTTCTCTTCTTTATATCCTCGAAAACTTCCTTAATCATTTCCTGAGTAATTTGCCTTACAAGGCCTTTCCATTTCTTAAGATGAACGCTTGTCAGGATTCTTACGGTCACTTATATCTATACTGGTAGGGATGAGGGCAAACATCTCATGTCCCGATGGGTTTCGGTAACCTTGTTCTTGTACTCTATGTCCTGTGGAGTCTATTTCTCATATAAGGTAGGTATGAGGTAGGTTCTGTTAGGACAACTTCTGTAACTGATATGACTAAGCGATTGAAAACTAGATAGCTTAGGGTCTTGTCCCCATCGGATTGCTTGGGATATGGTAACTAATTGTTTCTATTTATGACTTTTATTTGTCTGTTTGTGGACCTGGGTCTGGGTTTGGGGATCTAGAGTTCTCTACGTTCTTTTTGACATCACAGTCTATTGGAAATCTTGAGTCTAATCTTGATTTCTTACTTCTATTATCTTTCTGGCTTTTCCTCGTTACTCGGGGAACTTACTATCTATATGAAGTACCTGAAGGCTATTAGATCGGGTTGAAGGAATTTTCTGAATAGGGAAGAAATCTAACATCTTCTAGGCACTCTAATACTTGCTCGGGCTTTTTCTATTCTCTTTCTACTGTCCTGGGTGGGTATCCTTAGAACTTCACTGTCTTATTTTGTCTATTTACTTTTCTTTATCTCTGGTTGCTTACACATCTATGCATCTTTCCTTACTTTCTTATAGCATTCCTTTCCTACGCCATTGGGTAACTTTTCTTAGATCTGTACTATCTAATTTCATAACTTGTTCTGAACTTATGGTGATAATCTAGGATAACTATATGAGAATTCTCAACTTAGATCTAGAGTATAGTTGTTCTCGTAAGGAATACTATTCAAGTAGCCTGGGAAAGCTTACTAATCTATCTATAGATCTTGAGGATGTACTCGAGGATCAGATACTGGAGAGATAATGCCTCGTATACGAGTATCCTGGACATACTGCGTATACAAGACCATAGCACTCTGCCCACTGCAATAACTGACTCCATATACCATGCTCTTGTTAGGGATATGCCTTATACCCAACGTGTGGATGAGCTATATGTACATGTATTTGTAACATTTTCATTAATTAATAAAATGGAAATCTTTATTATATGTGTCTTACATAACTTATATGAATCTTTAACACTGTAATAAAGCTTTTGGAGTAATAAGATGATGGCTTCCACGTCTTATGAGAATCATTACTCTTAAATATTCCTAGTCATATTTTTGTGAATAATCTGGGAGTTCACAAAGCGGAGAGACTAGCATGATGATATGATCCGCCCTTAAGTGGAGTAGCCGATCTCATAGGCTACTAGCGGAGATCCGTCCGCTTGGAGTATCACATTGATGCATGTGTTGCTCGTGTCCATCGAACTAACTGCCGAAAATTTTCATATGGAGTGTTTATCCCATGTGTCTGTGAGTGTTAGTGTTCCTAGAACATGCCAAGGATCTAATAAGCAAGAAAAGGTGTTCATAAATTCATTATAAGTTGCGGAATTACTTATATTGAATGGATTTGAGCTTTTAAAATTTTGAATGAAGATCTCCAAGATCCAACCTTTGTGTTGATTCCAAGCTTTGAGTTGTGAATGAAGATCTCCAAGATCCAACCTTTGTGTTGATTCCAAGCTTTGTGTTGGTTTCCATATCACCTTAGAAGACTTCTACAAGTGCTAACTTTGTTGATTTTGCCACAAAATCAAAGAGAAAGAATGAGGAAGCTCTTGTTGGTTATTATCTAGGTCCCAAGATCAAACAAGACATGAAAATCATGTGTGAATACATCAACGGAGGTAGCGGAATACTCACATCGATCGGTTGAGTCGATTTGAAGACGATTGAAGCCGCAAAACCCACTGGCTTGGTGCGCCCACTGCTGCAGTTCATGCTCACTGGTTTGGCAGTTTCGGGTCTCATTTTGAAGCTCTAAACTCCGTCGGATGAGTCCCGCCTCATGGGTGAACCTCCCTAACACCTTCACAATAGTCGCAAGTGTGCTAGCACTTGATTTTTCACCATGAAAACCACTCATTCCTTCCCTAAAGTTCACGCCTGAACTGGTATGAAAACAGTGAGTTTTCTTTCATTTTGGCATGAAGAAGAACAAAGGGAGAGAGAGGTGAAAAAGTGAAGACTTATCAAACATTTACCTAATAAAATGTCTTATATATATTTTCCTAGAAAATATGCTAAAAACCATTTACCAAAATAATATATCTAATAAATTAAATGGTAAAAGTCTTTAGCTAGTCACTATTTCACCTACTTACATCACTATTCAAATGTCACTTTAATAAAGTGATTTGATGTGTGTCTTTCACTCAATCAATCAATCAAATCAATCAATCAATCAATCACTCAAAGTGACTTTTGATTTGACGCTTGATGTGACGATTGATTTGACGCTTGATGTGACTTGCGTCGCCGCACTCGAATTCGAAATACAAATGCGCTCGCAATCACACTCGGGCTCGGGTTCGCTAATTCTCAATTATCGAATTTTTCGTTGCGTCGTAATTAAATGATTACGCCTAGCGAATTCACTATTCACGTCGCTAACGAATTAATTCTTAATTAATTCATTCGCCCGAATTAAAATCTAATTTTAATTCCTCGTCGAAATCTAATTTCGTTTAATATATCGATTATATTAATTTACCTATTAATTCTAAATTAATCATTCTCTCTCTTTAGACGATATTTTATCCCAGATAAAATATTTCCGTAATTAATCCTAGATTAATTTTCTCTCTCTTCTATATAATCCCAGATTATTAATGAGTGCGAGTTATGCGTCATCGGTGCATTATCGGGAAGCGACCCATGAGATCCCCGGATAAGTTGGCAGTAAATACGGTCGTCGGTGTATCCGAATCACGTACGTACCATGTACTACGTTCTACCGATTTACGAGACAAGGTCGACTCCTAGCAAAGCACCAAGTCTACCCAATTCTCCGGAAATATCCATTTAAGAATATTAAGATCTGTATCAAGCGTAGTATACCATTGTATTGTGCATATCGGCCCAGTATCGGATAGTCACGTGCTAGGGCTGGGGCTGGATAAGTGTCTGCCCCGTCCGAAACACATATCGGATGTCTGGTAACATAGTCTCTATAATCGGATATTCATGACCTGGTCACAATATCCCGATTGGATGCGCATCACTCAAGAGCACTAGTACCGTATCCTGCGTGACATCATCTCCACTATGACTGAAGTGATACTTCCGTCTTGACATCACACCCAATACACTACGACTCTCTGATAAACCCAGAAGTGGTGTACGCAGAACCGGTTAAAGCCCTGTACCACCAAGACCAAAGTCTATCGATTATCGTAAGTATTAGCGATGTAAGTCTCAGGTTAAGACTATACACACCTACCTTGATTTCGGCCTCCTATAGACACATAGTCATAATACCAATGGGATTCCGAGGGGTCTATCCAGAACGAAGCTGTTTCCCGTACTATCGGTGAAACACGACCTCCTATCGCACTTGCATAAGTATCCGATACTTATATAGATGAGAACTATGCCGTTGTGCCCTCACAACGCACACAAGTGCAATACTAGCCTATTCCGCATTATCAATGTCCAGTCTCGATAATACTCCGGCTAGGGATTTTTAATGATTAAACCTTCGGGGATTGATACTGTCTCATATCATTCTCAATCCAGGAATTAATCATAGGGACCTCTCTTTATTTATATATCTATGGTGATCTAATCACAAATGATGAGAGTGCAATTTCCTTGTCACATAGTTAATTTGCTACAACAACACAATGATCTGTGCAAATAGTGACGCTATGGGTCATTTTGTCCAACAATCTCCCACTTGGCACATAGCCAGTCACTCAAGTGTCCCACACCCGAACTATGTACGGTTCGCTCAAATTGCTGAGGAAAGGTTTTCGTCAGCGGATTTGTTTGATAATCGTCTGACGCGATTTATACGATCATCACATCGCCACGATGTGTGATCCGAACGAATCAGATGATATAGAAGTATATATCTGGATTGTCGATGAGACCTTCAATTCCTTAGCCTGTGTTGACGCCTAGCTCAGCTGCTAACAGAACTATATCTAATCTAATTAGATTTATTTTCGATCCAAATGGCTTCTTTTGCTGCCTCAGCTGCAGCAATAATCCGCATTTGTTGTTTATTCGGCAACAGTTATCTTGCTCGGAATATTTCCAGCTCACTGTCCCAGTGTTCAAACTTAATAGTACCGTATTATTTAATTGTTTGGAAACTTACAGCAGTGATCCCAGTCACTACAAGTTCTCCTTCTCCATAGTTTAAGATATCATCTTTAGTTCTCTGAGATACTAACAGATGTTCTTAACTTCAATCCAGTGACTGTCACTTGGATTGACACGATTGTGACTCCATATGCTCGAAGCGTATGAGACACCAAATCAAGTACATTTTAAATATACAATTTCCAAGAGAGTGTTAACAACTCCAAATCTATCCCAGTAGATCTTTATTCCTTGAATAAAGGTTGTTACTCCCCAGAATTCTACGGAGAATTTCTATTGAAAGCCAAGCTTTCATCAATTGCTATATGGGAATTTAACTGTCAGTGCGCTCTCCCACTAACCTCCTTATATACAAAAGAATTATTTCGTTTTGATTCAAATCATAAACCATTATGATTATTTCAAAACGACAGTTTCAAGAACCTTATGCTTGCATTAATCCATACATGGATCGAATAACCTGCAAACCTTGTTTGTCGGTTATACAAAATCGTCAGAATGTTATAAACATTCTCCAAAAGGTTTCCTTTTCAGTAAAGCGATTTTGATCTATAACTGACACATTTCATTAATGAAATACGCAGTTATCAACAAGCATCTTCAAAATGGATTTACCATGGCAACAGGTAAAAGGTTGAATCGTTATTAACACAATGTTGATAACGATACCTTTCCGTCAAAAGCCCAGCTTTGTACGTTGATATGTTGCCTTCCATGTATGTCTTCCTTGAAGACGTTAATGTACCAATAGGCACAATGCCTTGTGGTACAACAACTAGTATCCAAAATTTGTTATACATGGAATCCATTTCGGACTCATGGCACTTTGCCATAATAGGGAGTCGATACCTCGTATCACTTTCTCAAAACGTAGTCGGTGGATATACCTTCATAAGATTGACATCTTTATGAGGTTAGATCAGAAACCCATACCCTAGGTTGTTTTCTGACTCTATCCGATCTACTAGTTTCTTGTGTATTTGAAGATTAATGGTATAGATTCATCATAGATGAACTATTTGTGTTCCATTAAGGACTTCGTGCCTTGAACAGTATTACTCTCTGATTTTCATCGAGTATCACTATCCTCCCACTGACCACTGCATATCGGTATTCCTCTCAGGAAAAACCGCATGGTGAGCAACAATCACATTGTTCTCATGTGAGATTTATAAGTACTATACTTAAGGTTTCCCTTAGGATAACCTATATTGGCACTTATCCAATTTGGGTCTTAGTTTGGTATCATCCAAACGTTATGCCTGGCATACCCAAATTATCAGGAATGAGAAACCTCGTTTCTTCCCTGTTCATATCCTACATGACATCTGTCAAACAGATTTATATGGAACCTTATTCTAAATAAGTTTTGCACTGTTAATACATATCCTATTGAAGGAAACAATAGCTCAGAGCGACTCGTGATAAACCTTATCATGTCCAACAAAATTCGGTTTTTAGTTCGGACACACCGTCTAACTGACGTGTCTCGGGAGGAGTCCTCATATGAAAGAATACCGTACTCTTTCATGTACGTATGAAATTTACTGCTTAAGTATTTTCCATTACGGTCTTACCGTGGCGGAATAATACTATAGCCGATTTGTTATTTACTTCGTGTCGAAACTTTAAAGTTTCCGATTTGTGTTCTTCAAAAGAAACACATAACCATAACGTGATGCCACATCCGTTAAGGTCACGAAATATTCATGTTCACATCTAGCCTAGCTAAATATGGGCCCACTAACTTCACCATGAATAGGGCTAACAGATCGGTGGCCCTTATACTATTACCAAGTAAATAGTATTTTAGGTACTTTACCTAATAAACTAGATTCGCAGACCTTATTTGAATAGTCAAATCAGTCATAGTACCCACTCTTCAAAAGTGTGGATATACGATTCTCGTTTAATTGTGTCTTAGACAACAATGCCACAAATAAGTCTCTATTGATCAAATCAATTTGAGCTATTTATTTGTCATTTTTATATGTTTGAGATTTTATTATATTCAAAATATAAATTCTGTTATTCACATCTAATGTGTTTATCTCAGTATCATCTTTATATAATAAAACACTTTAGTGTTCTAGAATATAAAGGTTTATCCGCAACGAATTAAACACTGATATAGAGATAATGTCTCTAGTCAAACTAGTTACATTATAACAGTTCCTAATTTAAGTACATACCCAAAGGGTAGTTCCTAAACTTAGGTATCTACGGTCGAAACAGCGACTTTCGTCCCGTTTCCGATTCGCAGAGAAATCTCGGCTTGAAGTCAGTTTCCAGCTCATAGCGGATTCTGAACATCAATACATATATTTTATGTACCACACTAAGTATTTAAAATCCAATTTCAATACTAGTAGTGAACATAACTTTGACAAATATTTTAAAGTCAGAGCCTCGCCCTTTCTTTAATTCCTTCGTGTCTTCCATATCCAAATGTAGTCACTTTGGGATATGTCAATTATCTTTTCAATATTTCACAAACCTTGGGCAAGCCTTGGGTTTTAGAATATCGAAATGATGTGCACCTTGTGCAACATGCCCAATTGCAAACTTTGACTTTAAAATAGATTTATTGTCAAGTATATTAAATTAAGCACTAAAGTCATCATCACATAAATCTTCCAAAGATTTATGCTCTACTTATTTGCTTAATTTTGGCTTAGTATAATAAGTTATTTTATCAAATAAAGTAACCTATTATTTATTCCCAATATGAAAATTAAATCATTTAAAACATTTAATCCAAGGATTATATATTTTAAACATTCAACTTTTCAATTCTTTCTTGATTTCAATAGTCCAACTATTTAATCAATTTAATAAGGTACTATTCATTATAATGATTACAATAATCCAATTATTTAATCAACTATAATTTTAATTCAATTATATTGATTACTATAATTCAATTATAAAATCAACTATATATCGAATGAGTTTGTATATAGTCCAACTATATATATATTTAAAACAACATAATATTAGTCCAACTAATACTTTTGATTAATATGACGAGTAAAATATAGATGAGCGCGTTTAGCGAGTATTCGAACGAATGTTGCAAATTCAATACTTGCCTCCCACTATTTTTCGTCGAGCCTCTAACCCTCTGTCGAGTACTCGGGAAACCGTGTTTCCTAGTGGGCTAGGATCCCGTTAAATATCACACAATCTTGACTTTGGCCAACAAATTGTATGATAATTAACTAGGTAGATCTCGAAGATCAATTGGATCTCATCCAACTCCTAGATCCAGTAGGTGGACATCCAAGTCCCAAACATATATCTTATATATGCCTATATATCGAATATATACCCTAACCTTTTTCCTCTGAATCAACTAGGCCTTGGCTTTGGCACAACAAACCTAGTGATCCCAGTCAAGCGCGGACCCATTGACATGGAAGCTTCGTAATCAATGTCAATGGACAAGAAGTGGTCTTGACTTTGGCCAACAAACCACAACTTGGACACGACACCGATATGGAACAAAGCCTCGTGATTAAAACACATCTTCGACGGACAAGGGCTTGACTTTGGCCAACAACCCCTGCCAATCTCGGATCTTGAGCAAGAATCAATCAATGGAAGGAAAAAACGCATGATATTTAACGAGGGTTTTTCGCGTGCAAATTGGCTACCAATTTAATTATCTTTGTTAAGGTCTCATCATCATACACCCTTAAACATGCATTCTAAATACATAATAAAGCGAGTATGAAAATAAATAATAATGATATGCGGATGGATACTTTACATTGATCCTAGATCAAATCTCTCCCTTTCTCACTCAAGCTAGCACTTGTATTACTTCTACCCGTTACACTACACTTCTAAAGAAACCTCATTTACATGGAGGGGAATAGGTGAGAAGAGAATACAAAGAGAATGAAGGTGATAAGGCTGGACACGCAGGTCCAATTTAATAAATCGAATTTATTACAACAATTTCTAAAATTGCCCCACCCGACTAATATCCATCCGATATACATTATTCATACAACACAACCACGTATTCACACACATAAGCATGCTATCAATCATTCTAATCAAATTAATTAATCTGATAATTAAGTGATCATCCAATGTTCAAACAAAGATTTGATTTTGTTCGAGTCAAACTCGTTTTTGCGAATAAGTACTTAAAGTACGAATTCATGAATTAAATTAAACTACATCATTAAATCAAATTTAACATGTATTTAATACTAATTCACTATTCAATTCCAAATTAAACATTACACTTTTATTTAATAAACCTTTTACGATTTAAATTCCAAATTTAATCGTAACGCGTCTCAAAGATCGATTAACGTCCAACGTCAATTCAATTAAGGTCCAATGGGATTTTAATTGATTTCTTAAGGCGTGGACTTTTGGTCAACTCGGGTCAAACCGATAACCAAAATCCAATCCGGGATTTACCCCATAATCCCATAAATCAATCTTGGCCCATTAGGCCCAATTAAACTTTAAAGGTTCATTAAGTCGCATTTGGGCTTAACGGAAGTGGCTTTGGGCCCAATTGGATCCAATCCATTTGGCCTAAACCCAACTTGATAAAATCAAGCCCAATAAGCCCAATTACAACATTAAAGTCCAATTTCCAAAATTAGGCCCAATTAATTAAATATACAAAATCCAATTTCATATTCAATTAAACTAAAGTGTATTACATGATTAATCAACTAAATCAATATTTCTAAAACACCATATTAGTCCAATTAATCATGCTCATTATCATTATCATATGTCCAACACATAAATGAAAAATCAAACCCATTTACATGCTTCTTTAGTCTCGGCCAAGGAAGGATTTCACATCCGATTTGGTTTCAATCCAATCAAACCCACAATCGACATTAAATCAACATCCTAAATGATTTCATACACATCCAATGTCCATAAAATCAAAAATCCAAGACATTAGGGCATAATACCTATTCGGCCAAGGTGATCAATTTGGGGATTTTATGTTCAATTCAAAATCCAATCCAATTAGTTCCAAATTAACATTATCCTTAATGATTCCAACTCATTAAATGAATCAAAAACAAAAATTCCAAGAATCCAAAATCATCCACACATTCGGCCAAGATAACACATTTGGGGAAAATTACATATACTAAGCATGCTCAATCATCCAATTTTATTAAATCATGCTCAAATACAAAATACCCAATTTTAAGCCTTACAATTTCATGCTTGAACCTATAGCTCTTGATGCCATTGTTGGTTATTATCTAGGTCCCAAGATCAAACAAGACATGAAAATCATGTGTGAATACATCAACGGAGGTAGCGAAATACTCACATCGATCGGTTGAGTCGATTTAAAGACGATTGAAGCCGCAAAACCCACTGGTTTGGTGCGCCCACTGCTGCAGTTCATGCTCACTGGTTTGGAAGTTTCGGGTCTCATTTCGAAGCTCCAAACTCCGTCGGATGAGTCCCGCCTCATGGGTGAACCTCCCTAACACCTTCGCAATAGTCGCAGTGTGCTAGCACTTGATTTTTTCACCATGAAAACCACTCATTCCTTCCCTAAAGTTCACGCCTGAACTGGTATGAAAACAATGAGTTTTCTTTCATTTTGGCTGAAGAAGAACAAAGGGAGAGAGAGGTGAAAAAGTGAAGACTTATCAAACATTTACCTAATAAAATGTTCTTATATATATTTTCCTAGAAAATATGCTAAAAACCATTTACCAAAAAAATATATCTAATAAATTAAATGGTAAAAGTCTTTAGCTAGTCACTATTTCACCTACTTACATCACTATTCAAATGTCACTTTAATAAAGTGATTTGATTTGTGTCTTCACTCAATCCATCAATCAAATCAATCAATCAATCAATCACTCAAAGTGACTTTTGATTGATGCTTGATGTGACGATTGATTGACGCTTGATGTGACTTGCGTCGCCCACTCGAATTCGAAATACGAATGCGCTCGCAATCACACTCGGGCTCGGGTTCACTAATTCTCAATTAGCGAATTTTCCGTTGCGTCGTAATTAAATGATTACGCCTGCGAATTCACTATTCACGTCGCTAACGAATTAATTCTAAATTAATTCGTTCGCCCGAATTAAAATCTAATTTTAATTCCGCGTCGAAATCTAATTTCGTTTAATATATCGAATATATTAATTTACCGATTAATTCTAAATTAATCATTCTCTCTCTTTAGACGATATTTTATCCCAGATAAAATATTTCCGTAATTAATCCTAGATTAATTTTCTCTCTCTTCTATATAATCCCAGATTATTAATGAGTGCGAGTTATGCATCATCGGTGCATTATCGGGAAGCGACCCATGAGATCCCCGGATAAGTTGGCAGTAAATACGGTCGCGTCGGTGTATCCGAATCACGTACGTACCATGTACTACTTTCTACCGATTTACGAGACAAGGTCGACTCCTAGCAAAGCACCAAGTCTACCCAATTCTCCGGACATATCCATTTAAGAATATTAAGATCTGTATCAAGCGTAGTATACCATTGTATTGTGCATATCGGCCCAGTATCGGATAGTCACGTGCTAGGGCTGGGGCTGGATAAGTGTCTGCCCCGTCCGAAACACATATCGGATGTCTGGTAACATAGTCTCTATAATCGGATATTCATGACCTGGTCACAATATCCCGATTGGATGCGCATCACTCAAGAGCACTAGTACCGTATCCTGCGTGACATCATCTCCACTATGACTGAAGTGATACTTCCGTCTTGACATCACACCCAATACACTACGACTCTCTGATAAACCCAGAAGTGGTGTACGCAGAACCGGTTAAAGCCCTGTACCACCAAGACCAAAGTCTATCGATTATCGTAAGTATAGCGATGTAAGTCTCAGGTTAAGACTATACACACCTACCTTGATTTCGGCCCCCTATAGACACATAGTCATAATAACAATGGGATTCCGAGGGGTCTATCCAGAGCGAAGCTGTTTCCCGTACTATCGGTGAAACACGACCTCCTATCGCACTTGCATAAGTATCCGATACTTATATATATGAGAACTATGCCGTTGTGCCCTCACAACGCACACAAGTGCAATACTAGCCTATTCCGCATTATCACTGTCCAGTCTCGATAATACTCCGGCTAGGGATATTTAATGATTAAACCTTCGAGGATTGATACTGTCTCATATCATTCTCAATCCAGGAATTAATCATAGGGACCTCTCTTCATTTATATATCTATGGTGATCTAATCACAAATGATGAGAGTGCAATTTCCTTGTCACATGGTTAATTTGCTACAACAACACAATGATCTGTGCAAATAGTGACGCTATGGGTCATTTTGTCCAACAGCTCACGCCCATATGCTTGATCTATTAGGGTTTCGTTGTGTCAAGTGTTGTGTGTTGATGAGAGAGAGATGCCTTTTGGTAAAACCAATTTACCCTTTTACCTAAACAAGGTGGTTGGGTAAATGGTTTCACCAAAACCCTTCCAAGGTAGTTGGAAAGTTGGTGGCTTGGCATAAATGCCAACTACCCTCCCAACTACCACATGTGAAGTGGGCCCCACATTTCAATTCAAAATTCAAATGTCTCTACGAACATTCACCGCGGTTCGGATCCGTTTAATCTGAATAAACGAACTTTCGTCGCTAAATAATAAATCTAATTTAATAAATAACGATGCCTCGCAAATATATTCGAACGTCGTTTATGAATTAATTCTAAATTAATTCGTTCGTTCGTATTAAAGTCCGACTTTAATTTCGTAATGAAATCCAATTCATATTAATATATCCGATATATTAATTTTAGCCCATTCAAATAAATTAAATAGAAAAATCAAATTTAACTATTAAATTTATTTTAAAGATTAATTCCAAATTAATCGCGTTCTCTCTCTTCCGAACACATTTAATCCCAAATTAAATAAAGCCTCAATTAATCCCAGATTAATTTTCTCTCTCTAAATTAATCCCAGATTAATTCTAGTTTAAGTGAACTGTCATCGGTGAATCTTTGGGAAGTGACCCAAGAGACGACTAGATATGTTGGCAGTAAATCCGGTTATCGGACTATCCGATTAAGTGCGTACCTCGTACCACGTGCTTACGGATTTACAAGACATGTTTGGCTTTTAGCAAAGCACCGTGCCTACCCAATTCTCTAGAAATATTCTTACTGGAATATACAATCTATGTCAGGCGTAGTATACGTAGTATTCTGTGTTGCGATCCAGTATCGGATGTCACGTGCTAGGCCTGGGGCTGGAATTATGTCTGCCCCGTACGAAGCACTTGTCGGATGTCTGGTAACTAGTCTCTATAATCGGATGAACATGACCTAGTCATATCATCCTGATTACTGCAGTACTTAAGAGTACTAGTTCCGTATCCTACGTGACATCATCTCTACTATGACTGGAGTGATACTTCCGTCTTGACATCACACCCAATACACTACGATTCTCAATATACCTAGCAAAGCATATTGATTGTCGCAAGTATTAGCGGTGCAAGTCTCAGGTTAAGACCAAATACACCTACCCTAATTTCGGACTTCCATAGACACATAGTTATACTACCAATGGAATTCCGAGGGGTTTATCCAGAGCGAATCTGTTTTCCTTACCATCGGTAAAACACAACCTCATATTATAATTGCATGAGTATACTAGTCTTTTACGCATTATCGATGTCCCATCTCGATAATACTATGACTAGGGATATTTAATGATTAATCCTTCAAGGACTGATACTGTCTCATATCATCTTAATTCAGGAACTAATCATAAGGACCTCCTATCATTTATACATCTAGGTGATCTAATCACAAATGATAAGAGTGCAATCTCATTGTCACATAGTTAATTTGTACAACAACACCATGATCTTTACAAATAGTGACGCTATGGGTCATAATTGTCCAACAATCTCCCACTTGGCCTATAGCCAGTCACTCGAGTGTTATACACTCGAACTATGTACGGTTCGCTCAAACTGCTGAGGAAAGGCTTTCGTCAGCGAATTTATATGATTATCGTCTGATGCGATTTATTCGATCATCACATTACCACGATGTATGATCCGAACGAATTAGATGAATAGTCGAAGTATATATCTGGATCGTTGATGAGACCATTAATTCTTTAGCATGTGCTGCCTAGCTCAGCTGCTAACAGAACTATATCTAATCTAATTAGATTTATCATCGACCCAAATGGCTTCTATTGCTGCCTCAGCCGCAGCAATAACCCGCATTTGTTGTTTATTCGGTAACAGTATCTTACTTGGAAGATTTCCAGCTCACTGTTCCGTTATTCAAACTGTATAGTACCGTTGTTACGACTTATAGTCGTTTTTATCGGTTAGGAAACTTGCAACAGTGATCCCAGTCACTTCAAGTTCTCATTCTCCATAGTTTAAGACAACATCCTTAGTTCTCTAAGATACTAACGGATGTCCTTAACATCAATCCAGTGATTATCACTTGGATTGGCCTGTTTGTGACTCCATATGCTCAAAGCGTTGAGACACCAGGTCATGTACATTTTTCAATGTACGAGTTCTCGCAGAGTGTTAACAACTTTAAGAATTCTACGGAGAATTTTTTTTACGAAAGCCAAGCTTTCACCGATTGTAATATGGGAATATCATTTCCAAGAAATGACGTATCATCATTATTTAGGACATCATTGTCAGTGCGCTCCCACTAACCTCCTTATATACAAAAGAATCATATTCGTTTTGAATCAAATCATACACCATTATGATTACATCAAAACGATAGTTCCAAGAATCCAATGCTTACTTCAATCCATACATGGATCGAATAACCTGCAAACCTTGTTTGCTAGTTTTGGTACGACAAAACCGTCAGGATGTTATAAACATCCTCCAAAGAGGTTTCCGTTTAAGGAAAGCGATTTTGACGTTCAGCTGCCATATTTCATGAATGAAATATGCAGCATCAGCAAGCATTATCCAAATGGATTTATCCATGGCAACATGTAAAAAATTTCATTGTTATCGACACAATGTTGATAACGATACCTTTTCGCTACAAGCCTAGCTTAGTACGTTGGTATGTTGTCATCCATGTATGTCTTCCTTGAAGACTTATATAGTACCATTAGGCACAATGCCTTCTAGTACATCAACTAGTCTCTAAACATAGTTGGTATACATGGAATCCATTTCAGACTTCATGGAACTTTGCCATAATGGGGAGTCGATACCTTGTATCACTTCCTTAAATGTAGTCAGTTCATCTTCCTCAATAAGATTGACATCTTTATGAGGTGAGATCAGAAACCCATACCTCCCAGGTTGTTTTCTGACTCTCTCCGACTAACGCGGTTCTTGTGTATTCAAAGATTGTGGTACAATTTCATCCTTGATGAACTGTTTGTGTTCCATTAAGGACTAGGTGCCTTGAACAGTATTACTCTGATTTTCATCGAGTCTTACTATCCTCCCACTTACCACTGCATATCGGTATTCCTCTTAGGAAAAACGCATGGCGAGAAACAATTATATTGTTCTCATGTGAGATTTATAAGTAATATACTTTGGTTTCCCTAGGATAACCTACAATTTAGGCACTTATCCAATTTGGGTTCTAGTTTGGTATCATCTAAACATATGCCCAACATCCCAAATCTTCAGGAGTGAGAAAACCCAGTTTCTTTCATGTTCATATCTAATATGAAATCTGTCAAACAGATTTTCATGCAACCTTATTCAAAATAATTATTGCACTGTTAAATGCTTATCATTTGAAGGAAAATGGTAGCTCCGAGCGACTCATGATTAACCTTATCATGTCCAACAAAATTCGGTTTCTTCGTTCGGACACACCGTCAAACTGACGTGTTCCGGGAGGAGTCCTCATTGAAAGAATACTACACTCTTTCAAGTATTTGAGAAACTTATTGCTTAAGTATTTTTCCATCTCGGTCTTACTATGACGGTTTTAATACTTTAGCCGATCTATTTGTCTACTTCGTGTCGAAACTCTAAAAGTTTCCGATTTGTGTTTCATAAGAGACACATAACCATAACGTGATGCCACATCCGAAAAGGTCACGAAATACTCATATCCACCTCCAGCCTAGCTAGATATGGGCCCACTTACATCACTATGAACGAGGGCTAACAGATCGATGACACTTACACTTTTACCAAGTAAAAGGTATTTTAGGTACTTTACCTAATAAACTAGATTCGTAGACATCATTTGAATGGAATCAAATCCGTCCTAGTATCCACTCTTCAAAAGTGTGGATATACGAGTCTTGTTTAATGTGTCCCAGACAACACTGCCACAAATAAGTCTTATCTGATCAAATCAGTTTGAGCTATTTGTTCGTCATATTATATGTTTGAGATTTATTTATATTCAAAATATAAATACTGTTATTCACATCTAATGTGTTTATCTCAATATCATCTTTATAAAATAAAACACTTTAGTGTTCTGGAATATAAAGGTATACTCGCAACGAGTTATACTCGATATAGAGATAATGTTTCTAGTCAAACTAGTTACATTATAACAGTATCCTAATTTAAGTACACATCCGAAGGGTAGTTCCTAAACTTAGGTATCTACGGTAAAACAACGACTTTCGTCCCATTTCCGATTCACAGATTAATCTCAATTGAAGTCAGTATCCTGCTCATAGCAGATTCTGCACATCAATGCATATTTATGTATCACATTTAGTATTTAAAATCCAATTTTAATACTAGTAGTGAACATATTTATGACAAACATATTTGAAGTCAGAGCCTTGCTCGTCTTCAATTCCTTCATGTCTGCTTTTTCCATACGGCAGTCACGCTTCAGTGATCCCATTTGCCACAGTTTAAGCAGACATCTTGGGATATGTCCTTTGTCTTCCTAGAAGATAGTAATGATTTTGCCTTTGTCCTTTTCTATATCCCAAAAGCCTTTGGCCAAGCCTTGGGTTTCTAGAATATCGAAGTCAGGTGCGCCTTGCGCTACTTGCCTTATTGCAAACTTTGGCTTTATCTCATTGAGAATAGCCATTAACTCTCCAAGAGTTATTAATTGCAATTTAATACTTCTAAGATCTAAGAATAGATCTATGAAGATCCTTCAATTTCTTCATTATACTTTAAGGATCTAATCATTAGTTCTGATTAGGAAATTAAGGAGTCATTTTGACAAGTATAATGGATTAAGCACTAAAGTTATCATCACATGAATCTTCCAAAGATCATGCTCTACTATTTGCTTAACTCTGGGCTTAGGCCTAATATGTTATTTTATCAAATAAAGTAACTTATTAGTTTCCAGGACCATCCGGAAATTTTATTCCCAATTTGAAAATTAAATTCGTTTAAACACATTTTCACCCAGGATTATGTTTTAAACACTAATCTTTCAGTTATCTTGATTCCAATAGTCTAACTATCCAATCAACGATTTCGGGTACAATCTAATGTAATGATTACTATAGTGTAACTATATAACTATTTACAATTTTATTGGTTAAAATTAAATATATATTGATTACTATAATCCAATTATATAATCAACTATAAATGATCGGTGAAATTCAAATATATTGATTACTATAATCCAATTATATAATCAACTATAAATGAAGGGTAAAATTCAAATATATTGATTACTATAATACAATTATATAATCAACTATAAATGAAGTAGTTTGAATACAGTCCAACTGTTTAATTAAAACAACAATTAAATATTAGTCCAACTAATATATTACTTTATTGACGAAATGTTGAAATGAGCGCGTATGGCAAGTATCTAAACGAAATTGCAAATCTAATACTTGCCTCCGACTATTTTTCGGCGAGCCTCTAACCCTCTGTTGAGTACTCGGGAAACCTTGTTTCCTAGTGGGCTAGGTGTTAGGTTTTATCTAGGTCCCAAGATCAAACAAGACATGAAATCATGTGTGAATACATCAACGGAGGTAGCGGAATACTCACATCGATCGGTTGAGAGACGCGGCAAGCAATAAAACTTGAAAAACCCCACTGTTTTGGGCGTGAACTGCAGTGAAGAAGTTCACTGTTTTGGCTTCAAATTTGGTCCTTCGTCAAGCTCCAAGCTTCGTCGAACGGATCTCGCCTCATTGGTGAACCTCCCTAACACCTTCGCAAGTCTCGTAAGTGTGCTAGCACTTGTGTTTTGCAACAAAACACACTCATTGCTCCCCTTAAAGCTCACAGCAGTGAGCTGTGAAGAAGAAGAAAATGAAGCCCTTTTGGGCGTGAGAAAGAGAGAAGGAGAGATGGAGAGAAAATGTGTAATTGGTTTACAAATGATTTTCCAAAAACCTTTATATATTTTCCAAGAAAATACATTAAACAATTACCAAATAATTCAATAAATAATTAAATTGGTAAAAGTCTCTACCAATTCCACTATTTCATCTACTTCCATCAACTATTCAATGTCACTTTATAAAAGTGACTTGATTTGTGTCAATCACTCAATCAACTCAATCACATCAATCAATCAATCACATCACTCAAAGTGACATTTGATTTGACGCTTGATGTGACGAATGATTTGACGCTTGATGTGACTTACGTTGCCGCACTCGAATTCGAAATACGAATGCGCTCGCAATCACACTCGGGCTCGGGTTCGCTAATTCCTAATTAGCGAATTTTCCGTTGCGTCGTAATTAAATGATTACGCCTAGCGAATTCATTATTCACGTCGCTAACGAATTAATTCTAAATTAATTCGTTTGCCCGAATTAAAATATAATTTTAATTCCGCGTCGAAATCTAATTTCGTTTAATATATCGAATATATTAATTTACCGATTAATTCCAAATTAATCATTCTCTCTCTTTAGACTATATTTTATCCCAGATAAAATATCTCCGTAATTAATCCTGGATTAATTTTCTCTCTCTTCTATATAATCCCAGATTATTAATGAGTGCGAGTTATGCGTCATCGGTGCATTATCGGGAAGCGACCCATGAGATCCCCGGATAATTTGGTAGTAAATACGGTCGTCGGAGTATCCGAATCACGTACGTACCAAGTACTACGTTCTACCGATTTACGAGACAAGATCGGCTTCTAGCAAAGCACGAAGTCTACCCAATTCTCCGGTCATGTTCATCTAAGAATATTTAAGATCTATATCAAGCATAGTATACCAAGTATTGTGTATATCGGCCCAGTATCGGATAGTCACGTGCTAGGGCTGGGGCTGGATAAGTGTCTGCCCCGTCCGAAGCACATGTCGGATGTCTGGTAACTAGTCTCTATAATCGGA
>SKCR01000686.1:0-28853 GCA_019454045.1 Zanthoxylum bungeanum
TTTTGCAGGAAAAAGCAAAGGCGGAGCAAGGAAAGCAGCAGAGATCAAAAGCGGCAAGCACTAAAGACGAGGTGATGCCACACTGACAGAAGAACTTCGGTCATGTCTGGCTGAAGACAATGAAGTTGACACTAACAGGGAGGCAGCCTATGCAAGTTGCTGTGATTTCTGTTTCGTGTTTATGTGGAATTTCTAATTTTGTGTTATTTTTGTAGGTGAAAGCAAAGGCGGAGTATGTTAAGACTGAAGGAATGGTGTTTGGGCAATCACAAAAATGGGAGCTAATTCATTAGTGGTTGCAGAGTAAGAGGCCAAGAGGCACGAGTTTGTCACTAAATCAGTAGATGATATTTTCTTGACGGCGACAAAGGCCGAAGAGTTGATTGACCGGATCCTAGCTTTTGAGCCGAAGCTTGACCCCATCCTCTCGACACTGGACTGGACTGATAATGATCCTAGCAATAAGCGCAAACTGGACATTGATCTAAATCGGTGATGTACCCTGCTGACCAGGTAAAAGCAAAGACATAGCATTTTGAGGCAGATGGGATGATGCTTGCATGGCGCCGAGGAGCACAATGAGGGTCTAACCCATCATGAACAGGGAGGACCTCTACACTTGCATACATATACATTACATGCACACGTCTTTATTCTGTTGTTTTGTATTCGCAGGTTTTAAAGAAAAAAGAGAAAAAGAAAAAGAAAGCGGCAAAGATCAAAAGGGGACACAAGCACTGAGGATGACATTTAAGCCACCTTGACAGATGGATTTCGGTCATGTCTGGCTGAAGACGATGAATTTAGTGCTAACAGGGAGGCAACCCATGCACTTTGTTGTGATTTCTGTTTTCATGTTTTGTGTATACATGTCGTAGAATTTTTAATTTTGTATGTTATTTTGTTAGGTAAAAGCAAAGACATAGCATTTTGAGGCAGAGGGGATGATGCTTGGCAATCACGAAGATGAGAGCTAATTCATTAGTGGTGGCAGAGAAAAAGAAGAATTCATAAGACGCATCCTAATGAACTTATGCCAAGCAAGAGGCGTATTGAACAGGATCTATAACTTTTGGGACCTTTCATGACATGTTGAGGTGGAAGGGATCCACAACCTTTTGACATTTTAGGACTTCTTTTGGTATTTTCTGTTATTTTCGTGGAAAGAATCCACGGCTTTTTGACATATCACGATCTCCTTTGTTATTTTCTATTATTTTCGTGGAACGAATCCACAACCTTTTTGACATCTCACGATTTCTCTCGTTGTTTTTATAGACAGGATCCGGTGGCTTTTTGACTTCTCGTGACCTCTTTTGTGGTTTAGCTAACCATCATTCGGTGAAAGGTATCAGTACAACTATTACTCATCTTTTTAAGTACTATAAATTGAGCTCGATATTTATCTCCTCAACACATTTAAATACACATCCGAGTAAAAGAGAGAAAATGGAAGCCACCTCCAGAAGACGAGTTGAAACCATTTGTGTGTTTTGCGGTACCAGTGTGGGTACTAAACCGCAATACATAGAGGCTACAAAAGAATTGGGTCGAGTCATTGCTGAACGGAAAATGCACTTGATATACGGTGGAGGCAATCTTGGATTGATGGGAATTGTTTCAAAAGCTGTACGTGACGGAGGCAGTCCAGTTCTGGGAATCATCCCAAAGCCTTTGGCGGAGGCGAATCTGATAGGACCATCGAACGGAGAAGAATTGCTCGTGCCGGGAATGTCAGAGCGACTGGTGGAGATGATTAACCGTGCAGATGCCTTTATTGCTCTACCATGAGGTTTGGGCACGTTGGAGGAAATTTGTACAGTGCTATCTTGGGCAAACCTAAACATACATCAGAAACCTCTTGGATTGTTTAACGTTGATGGATTTTATGATTTTCTTTATGTGTTTCTTGAAGACAGCCGAAGGAATGGGTTCGTAACAAAACCCGTGAACGAACTCCTTTTCACAGCCAGAACTGCCCAGGATTTAATTGACCAAATCTTGGCCTTTGAACCGCATGTGGACCCTATCTTTTCCGAGATCAAATGGTCCGAGGACGATCGTGGTAAAAAGCGTAAACTGAATCTGGATCTTAACCTCTAGTCTTCTGTATTACTATCTTGTTTATTTTGTGTTATTTGAATAAAATAATAAAAAAAAAAATAAGAGAATTTGAGTAAGAGAAGTCTTTGATAATTAGACATATGTCCTGTGATGACATTGAATGCTGTAGGGAGAAACCCTAGAAATGATAAGTGCGAGACACGCTCTCTTCCGGTATCCTGAATGGATTGATCTCAGTTAGACTCACGAACACTTGATTATGGGATCCTAGCAGTAGAAGCCTGAGTGGTTAGCTAGGTGACTAGTTGAAAAGATGATGTATTAGTGAATGACCGTTTGCCTGAATGTCCACACTTGTTTGCTGATGCTATGATATATGATATGGTTGAAATAAAAAAAAATGTCTCTGAAAAAAAGAAAAAAATAGACCACCTATAACCGATAAGCGTGAAGCTACCCATGGGCGAGTATTAGGACCACCATGAGGAGAAATGCTACCTTAAAGGGTAGGTGTGTCAAAAAAAAAGACAAAAAAAAAGATGAAAAAAAAAAAGACAAAAGAAAAGAAAAAAGAGGAAAACCATATCATGTTGAGTATGCTGAAGTAATCACGGAATGTGATTAAGACATCCAGGTTGGTTACCCACTGGTTCGATTCTCTGAAACGAAATCATCAAGTTGGCTTACTTAAGGACTAAGCTGCGAAAGAGCCTTAGCACACACACACACACAGAGTCTAACTCAGATCACCCATTCAGATGATTGGACTTGAGTATGTCGAGTACTTTGAAGGTTCTTCGGTTTCGACACGAAAGCATTCGTTGAGGATAAGATATGTCTATCTATCAAAGATTATCTCGTGAGAAGTGATGTAATGTGTGAAATAGAATATCATGTCAGCTTAGGGGCGAGGCCTCATATCAGCTTGGGGGCGAAGCCCCACATCAGTATCAGTTTGAAGGCGAGGCCTATCTCAACCTGGGGTCGAGGCCCACACCAGTTCGGATTAGTATCAGCCGGGTATGGCATTCTAGGGGCGAGGCCCACATCACATTAGTTCAGTATCAGTTCTGCCGGGTATGGCATCCTGGTGGCGAGGCCCACATCATAATCAGTCTTTGCCAGGTATGGCACTCTGCGGGTTGAGGCACACATCATTATCAGTCTTTGCCGGGTATGAACCTCTGCGGGTTGAGGCCCACATCACTATCAGTCCTTGCCAGGTATGACACTCTACGGGCGAGGCCCCATATCTTTGTCAGAATCGGTTTTGCCGAGTGCGGCACTCCGGGTATGGAGACATCAGATCAGTTCTGTCAGGTATGACACTCCGAGTATGAAGACACATTATCAATTTCGGGGATGAGTCCCAGGGTAGAAGCCCACATCATTATCAGCAGTTCAGGGATGAGTCCCAGGGCCGAGGCCTACATCACATCTGTTACAGTATCAGTTTTTGGGACGAGTCCCAGGGTTGAGGCCCACATCAGCTACAGTATCAGTTTTCAGAGATGAGTCACAGGGTCGAGGCTCACACCAGCTACAATACCAGTTTGGACGAGGCCCATATCAGTATCAGTTTGGGGCGAGGCCCATATCAATATCAGTTTGGGGCGAGGCCCATGTCAGTATCAGTTTGGGCGAGGCCCATATCAGTATCAGCTTGGGAGCGAGGCTCCATATCAGTATCAGATTGGGAGCGAGGCTCCACATCAGTATCAGATTGGGAGCGAGGCTCCACATCAGTATCAGATTGGGAGCGAGGCTCCATATCAGTATCAGATTGGGAGCGAGTCTCCACATCAGTATCAGATTGGGAGCGAGGCTCCATATCAGTATCAGTTGGGAGCGAGGCTCCATATCAGTGTCAGTTGGAGGCGAGGCCCATATCAGCTTGGGGGCGAGGCCCCATATCTTTATCAGTCTGGGAGCGAGGCTCCACACCATATCAGATTGGGAGCGAGGCTCCACATCAGTATCAGACTGGGAGCGAGGCTCCATATCAGTATCACATTGGGAGTGAGGCTCCACATCAATATCAGATTGGGAGCGAGGCTCCATATCAGTATCAGTTGGGAGCGAGCTCCATATCAGTGTCAGTGGAGGCGAGGACCATATCAGCTTGGGGGCGAGGCTCCATATCTTTATCAGTCTGGGAGCGAGGCTCCACACCATATCAGATTGGGAGCGAGGCTCCACATCAGTATCAGTTTCGGGGATGAGTCTCAAGGCCGAGGCTCACATCAGCATCAGCATCAGCATCAGTTTTGGGGGCAATGCCCATATCAGTTTGGGGCGAGGCCCACATTAGTATCAGTTTGGGGCGGGGCCCATATCTATATCAGTTTGGGGCGAGGCCCACATCAATAACAGCTTGAAGGTGAGTCCCACATCAGTATCAGTCTTGGGGCGAGGCCCACATCAGTACCAGTTCAGGGTCGAAGATACATTACATCATTATTTCAGGGCGAGGTCCCTATTTGTCAGCGGTGTTGGGTCGAGGTGCCCAGGGTCGAGGTGCCCCCGTTGTCTGTTGTAGTTCCGGGTCGAGGTGCCCAGGGTCGAGGGCCCACTACATCATCATTTCAGGGCGAGGTCCCTATTTGTCAGCGGTGTTGGGTCGAGGTGCCCAGGGTCGAGGTGCCCCCGTTGTCTGTTGTAGTTCCGGGTTGAGGTGCCCAGGGTCGAGGGCCCACTACATCATCATTCAGGGCGAGGTCCCTATTTGTCAGCGGTGTTGGGTCGAGGTGCCCAGGGTCGAGGTGCCCCCGTTGTCTGTTGTAGTTCCGGGTCGAGGTGCCCAGGGTCGAGGTGCCCACTACATCATCATTTCAGGGCGAGGTCCCTATTTGTCAGCGGTGTTGGGTCGAGGTGCCCCCGTTGTCTGTTGTAGTTCCGGGTCGAGGTGCCCAGGGTCAAGGTGCCCACTACATCATCATTTCAGGGCGAGGTCCCTATTTGTCAGCGGTGTTGGGTCGAGGTGCCCAGGGTCGAGGTGCCCCCGTTGTCGGTTGTAGTTCCGGGTCGAGGTGCCCAGGGTCGAGGTGCCCACTACATCATCAGTTCGAGGGTCGAGGTGCCCCCGTTGTCGGTTGCAGGTATTGGGATGCGTCCCAGGATCGAGGTCCATTGCAGCATCAACTCAGTTAGAGACAACAGGCAAGTCAGGTGGCAGCTGGCGAGCCAGGTAAGTAAAAATGCATTGCATGTAACTTTGATAGGATTGTCATTGTCACACACTACACAAGTCCCATCAAAGTGGGGGCGACTGTAGACACTGCATTTTTGCATATCATGCCCAATGACGAGCCTCGTAAGGAGGCACTACCTTTTCATGTCGTGGAAGTCGCGGAAAGCGGCTGTCGGAAAGGGAAAGTCAAGAATTGACGTTTTGTGGATTTTATTCGCTCGTTTGCTTCGGGTTCGTCGTCGCCTTTTCCATTTCAGAATCATCCTTCGCTCGGAACATTTTCCTCGCTCTTTCTCACACATATTCTCTCTCTCTAATTTTCCTTGCTTGTGACCCTTTAACTTCCATACAAAATCAAAATCTACCAACCAATTAAATTAATTTGAATTAAATTAAACCATTAAAAAATACAAACCAATTAAATAACGACTTTAACAAAAATAACAAATAATTACACCAAACATAAATAAAAAAATACAAACCAATTAAATAATAAACCAAACCCCACACAAATAAAATAATCAACAAATCCAAAGCAATTCCCCTCCCCCCACGTGAATAACACACAAATAAAATAATACCCTCCCATCACTCCACCGAATTTTCATGCTCTATCACACTTTTTCCTTCCTCACTTTGCTTCCCATGTGAATAGCCACCTTTAACCAAACACAAAACACCAAATGAACCCATGCATTATTCAACTGCCCATGGCCTCCATCATCTTCTTCCCTCAGATTCACGTGAAACTGTCCCCCACTAGCCGAATAATTCACTACCCACCCATTACTCCACTGACCCTCCATACTACCCATTATCAAACCCATGCACGCATGACCCTTCAGCACTTAGCACTCTCAACGATCATCAAAAACGAACCCTCAGCAGCTCCCAACTCCAAGCATCATCAAAACCATCTTCACGCCAGACTGCGCACCAGAAGCACTTGATCATCAACCACTCTCGGCTTCATGACCATGACTGGAGGAGGAACCTCTCGGCTGGGATGATCTTCACGCACCACTATCATCGTCCACCATCACCAATCATCCTCATCACTCAAAAACACGCCCATGCAGCAACCATGATCTCCACTGCCATCTAGCCTCCACAACTCAGCATCCCTATCTTCATTAAGAGAACGTACCAGCCCTGAAAAATGGAGGATCATCTCTCGGCCATAGGGATTTTATTCGGCCTGATCTCTCGGTCACTGGACTGACTTCATCACGGCCGCCTTCTCTCCATAACAAACACGTCCATAAACCCATGACCCCCCTCATCTTCAACCCAGGCCTTCACGAATTCAAGTACCCCTCACCTCAGCAGCACACCAAACTGACAATGAACCCTCATTCACGCCCTACTGCCGAGCAACCCTAATTCTCCCACATCCCCCTGCACACCCTCACCATGCATGCGTGAATGGTAAAACCTTCAACACACGTACACCATCTCTCTTAATACGCCATTCAGCCCCTCACTGCAGCCTTTGAAACACGCCATTGTACTCCAACACCCCTTAGCTATTCACGATAAACCCTAAGCATTCACAGAGACACACTAAGCAACAACAACACACTGCCAGTCCCTCACAAACCTAGTCATTCAGACATGTTAACTGCTCCCTCACTCAACCTGGAAAAAAAGCCACTGACGCCCTACACTGGACGTACAAAACCTCTGAAACCAACAGCCCTTCATCACGCATAAACACTGCCAAAAACTGCCCTACTTCATGTACACAGCAAGCCATCAACATAGCCCCCAAACTGCCGTGAAACCGACCCTAAATCGTACCAAAAATCCAGAAAACAGTCAACCAAAATCGTTACAAAACAGCGAGCGAAAACAGTGAGAAGAAGAGAGAAAACAGCGAGTGAAAATAACAGAAAAGTACAGAAAAATCATGAGTGAAAATAACGAGTGAAACGGTGAAAACGGCGAGTCAAAACTGTGAGAATACAGATAAAACGGTGAACTGTAACCGCGGGTGAAAACAGTGAAAATGGCAGAAACAGCGGATCCGTTGAAAACGGACAAAACATTGAAAACGGCAAACCCGGACAAAACAGGGGAAAAATCGCATCAGTGAGAACAGTGGAATGATGACCCCTTCCGGCACCGCATAACGCACTCCCGGACAGCGACTAAAAGGTAAGACCTGAGGGCACCCTTTGTTACTTTACTGTTACGGACGCGGCGTATTCGGTTGACGTCAGATACGTCTAATCAGGTATGCGAGGTCCTACATTAATAGTGTCCAAGTTACTGGCCCACATGTTTATTTTTGTATTTGTTATGTTATGAAAACTCATTTTCGAAGCATGTAAATTTAAATGTAAGATTTATTTTTATGAATGTGAATTAGGTTGAATTATCATTGTACATGTATGTTAAGTAGTTTTGATTAATATTGCACAAATCACAAACATTACAAGATGACATAAAGTAAGAGACCATTCCGAACCCAAAGGTTTGAGGTCTTCTCTTGCGAGGGGTGAGTGCGGCCTTAAATCTCATTTTCCCGGCTCACACCGGGTGGCGACTCCATGTTATTTCGTACTTCTCAACTAGGCCGCGAGCCTAGGACAGCGTCGCCCAGGTCCTGTTGTCTACAAAGAGCAATTTCCTTTGTTACATAGTTAATTTGTATAACAACACCATGATCTATACAAATAGTGACGCTATAGGTCATAGCTGTCCAACAATCTCCCACTTGGCCTATAGCCAGTCACTCGAGTGTCCTACACCCGAACTATGTACGGTTTGCTCAAACTGTTGAGGAAAGGCTTTCGTCAGCGGATTTGCATGATTATCATCTGATGCGATTTATACGATCATCACATCGCCATGATGTATGATCCGAACGAATCAGATGAATAGTCGAAGTATGTATCTGGATCGTTGATGAGACCATTAATTCTTTAGCCTGTGCTGTAGCCTAGCTCAACTGCTAACAGAACTATATCTAATCTAATTAGATTATTATCAATCCAGAAGGCTTCTATTGTTGCCTCAGCTGCAGCAATATTCCACTTTTGTTGTTTATTCGGTAACAATATCTTGTTTGGAAGATTTTCAGCTCATTGTTCTGTTATTCAAACTATATAGTACCGTTATTGCGACTTATAGTAGTTTTATCAGTTAGGAAACTTGCAATAGTGAACCCAATCACTTCAAGTTCTCCTTTTCCATAGTTTAAGACAGCATCCGTAGTTCCTCTAAGATACTAAAGGATGTTCTTAACATCAATCCAATGACTATCACTTGGATTGGCCCGATTGTGACTCCATATGCTCAAAGCGTATGAGACAACAGGTCATGTACATTTTTCAATGTACGAGTTCTCGGAGAATATCAACAACTTTAAATCTATCCCAGTAGATCTTTATTCCTAGAATAAAGGTTGTTTCTCCCAAGAAGTCTACGGAGAATTTTTCATGAAAGCCAAGCTTTCACCCATTTTATTATGGGAATATCATTTCCAAGAAATGACGTCATCATTATTTAGGACTTCACTATCAATGCACTCCCACTAACCTCCTTATATACACAAGAATCATTTTCGTTTTGAATTAAATCATACACCATTATGATTACATCAAAACGATAATTCCAAGAACCCAATGCTTGCTTCAATCAATCCATGTATCGAATAACCTGCAAACCTTGTTGTGTAGTTATGGTACGACAAAACCGTCAGGATGTTGAAAACATCCTCCAAAAGGTTTCCATTAAGGAAAACAGTTTTGGATCTAGCTGCCACATTTCATAAATGAAACAAGCAGCATTTGCAAGCATTATCCAAATGGATATACCGTGGCAACAGTTAAAAGGTTTCGTCGTAATCAACACAATGTTGATAACGATACCTTTTCGCTACAAGCCTAGCTTAGTACGTTGGTATGTTGCCTTCTATGTATGTCTTCCTTGAAGACTCATATAGTACCAATAGGCACAATGCCTTCCGGTACAACAACTAGTATCCAAACTTAGTTGTTATACATGGAATCCATTTCGGATATCATGGCACTTTGCCATAATAGGGATTCGATACCTTGTATCACTTCCTCATACGTAGTCAGTTCGTATTTCTCAATAAGATTGACATCTTAATGAGGTGAGATCAGAAACCCATACCTAGGTTGTTTTCTGACTCTCTCCGACTTACGCGGTTCTTGTGTATTCGAAGATTATGGTATAGTTACATCCTTGATGAACTATTTTGTGTTTCATTAAGGAATCGGTGCCTGGAATAGTATTACTCCGATTTTCATCGAGTTTTACTTTCCTCCCACTTACCACTGCATATATGTATTCCTCTTAGGAAGACCGCATGGTGAGCAACAATTACATTGTTCTCTTGTGAGTTGTATAAGTACTATACTTTGGTTTCCCTAGGATAACCCACAACTTAGGCACTTATCTGATTTGGGTTTTAGTTTGGTATCATCCAAACATATGCCTAGCATTCCCAAATCTTCAGGAATGAGAAACCCAGTTTCTTTCCTATTCATATCTAATATGAAATCTGTCAAACAGATTTTATGGAACCTTATTCAAAATAAGTTATGCACTGTTTATGCATATCCGTTGAAGGAAATGGTAGCTCAGAGCGACTCATGATTAACCTTATCATGTCCAATAAAATTCAGTTTCTCTGTTCGGACACACCGTCAAACTGACGTGTTCCAGGAGGAGTCCTCATTGAAAGAATACTATACTCTTTCAAGTATAGGAGAAACTTATTGCTTAAGTATTTTTCATCATGGTCTAACCGTGATGGTTTAATACTTTAGCCGATCTGTTTGTCTACTTCGTGTCGAAACTGTAAAAGTTTCCGATTTGTGTTTCAAAAGAAACACATAACCATAACGCGATGCCACATCCGTAAAGGTCACGAAACATTCATATCCACCTCTAGCCTACCTAGATATGGGCCCACTTCCGCCACTATGAACAAGGGCTAACAGATCGGTGGCATTTACACTTTTACCAAGTAAATAGTGTTTTAGGCACTTTGCTCAATAAACTAGATTCGTAGACTTTATTTGATTAGAATCAAATTTGTCCTAGTATCCACTCTTCGAAAGTGTGGATATACGAGTCTTGTTTAATTGTGTCCCAGACATCAATGCCACATTTAAGTCTCAACTGATTAATTCAGTTTGAGCTATTTGTTTGTCATGTCATATGTTTGAGATTTATTTAAATTCAAAATATAAATACTGTTATTCACATCTAATGTGTTTATCTCAATATCATCTTTATATAATAAAACACTTTAGTGTTCTAGAATATAAAGGTGTATCCGCAACGGATTATACTCTGATATAGAGATAATGTATCTAGTCAAACTAGTTACATTTTAATAGTTTCCTAATTTAAGTACACACCTGAAGGGTAGTTCCTGAACTTAGGTTTCTACGGTTTAAACAACGAATTTTGTCCCGTTTCTGATTCGCAAATAAATCTCAATTGAAGTCAGTATCCTGCTCATAGCAGATTCTGCACACCAGTACATATATATATGTACCACATCCAGTATCTAAAATCCAATTTTAATACTAGCAGTGAACATATATATGACAAACATATTTGAAGTCAGAGCCTTGCTCGTCTTCAATTCCTTCATGTCTGCCTTGTCCATACGGCAGTCACGCTTCTGTGAGCCCGTTTGCTATAATTTAGGTAGACATTTTGGGATATGTCATTTATCTTCCCAGAAGATTATAATGATTTTGCCTTTGCCCTTTTCGACAATCCAGAAGCCTTCGGCCTAGCTTTGGCCTTTTGGGATGTTGAAGTAAGATGCGTCTTGCGCTTCTTGCCTTATTGCAAACTTTGGCTTTGTCTCCTTGAGAATAGCCATTAACTCTCCAAGAGTTTACTATTGCAATTTAGTACTTCTAAGATCTAATAATAGATTTATGAAGATCCTTCAATTTCATTATCATACTATAAGGATCTAATCCTTAGTTCTGATTAAGAGATTAATGAGTTCATTTGGCAAGCATAACGGATTAAGCAGTAATGTTATCATCACATGAATATTCCAAATATCATGTTCTACTATTTGCTTAACTCCGGGCTTTGGCCTAATATGTTATTTTATCAAATAAAATAACTTATTGGTTTCCAGGACCATCCTGAAATTTTATTCCCAATTTGAAAATTAAAGTCGTTTAATAACATTTTCACTCAGGATTATGTTTTTAAACACTAATCTTTCAATTCTCTTGATTCTAATAGTCCAACTATTTAATCAACGATTTTAGGTACTATTCATTATAATGATTACTATAGTCCAACTATATAATCAACTATAATTTAATTAATTAAATTCAATTATATTGATTTCTATAATCCAATTACAAAATCAACTATTAATTGAAATAGTTTGAATACAGTCCAACGGTTTATTAAAACAACAATTATTATTAGTCCAACTAATATATTAATTTAACGACGAATAATTTGAAATGTGCGCGTATGGCAAGTAACTAAACGAATATTGCAAATTTAATACTTGCCTCCCACTATTTTTCGGCGAGCCTTTAACCCTCTGTGGAGTACGGGAAATCATGTTTCCTAGTGGGCTAGGATCCCGTTAAATAACACACAATCTTCACTTTGGCCAACAAATTGTATGATAATTAACTAGGTAGATCTCTAAGATCAATTGGATCCAATCCAATTCCTAAATCCAGTAGGTGGACATCCAAGTCCGAAACATATATCCTATATATGCCAATATATCCAATATATTGCCTAACCTTTTTCCTCTAAATCAACTAAGCATTGGCTTTGGCACAACAAACTTAGTGATCCCAGTTAAGCGAAACCCATTGACCTTGGAAAGCTTCGTAATCAATGTCGATGGACAAGAAGTGATCTTGACTTTGGCCAACAAATCACAACTTGGACAAGACACCGATATGGAACAAAGCCTTCATGATTCAAACACATCCTCGACGGACAAAGGTCTTGACTTTGGCCAACAAACCAATGCCAGTTTTGGATCTTGAGTAAGAATCACTCAATGGAAGGAAAAACGCTTAATATTGTTTGAGGGTTTTTCGCGTGCAAATTGGCAACCAATTTATTATCTTTGTTAAGGTCTCATCATCATACACCCTTAAACATGCATTCTAAACACATAATAAGGCGCGTAAGTAAAATAATAATGATATGCGGATGGATACTTAACACATTATTCCTAGAACAAATCTCTATATTTCCTCTCTCCCGCTAGCACATGTATTACTTCTACATGTTACATAACACTTCTAAAGAAACCTCATTTACATTGAGGGGAATATGTGAGAATAGAAATACATAGAGTAAGGAGGTAATAGGCTGGACACACAGGTCCAATTAATAAATTCTAAATTTATTACAACAATTTCCAAAATTGCCCCACACATCTAATATCCATCTGATATACATTATTCATGCATCGCAACCATGTATTCACACAAACATGTTATCAATCAATCTAATCCAATTAATTAATCTGATAATAATTAATGACCATCCAATGTTCAAACAACGATTTGATTTTGCTCGAGTCAAACTCGTTTTGAAAATAAGTACTCAAAGTACAAATTCTTGAATTAAATTAAACTACAACATTAAATCCAATTTAATTTGTATTTAATACTAATTCATTTATTTAATTCCAAATTAAATATTACACTTTATTAAAGTACCTTTACGACTTAGATTCTAAATCTAATCGTTACGGGTCTCAAAGCCCGATTAATATCCAATGTCAATTTAATTAAAGTCCAATGGGCTTTTAATTAATTTCTTAAGGCATGGACTTTTGGTCAACATGGGTCAAACCCAATTACCAAAGCCCATTTAAGGAATCACCCTTATATGCCTAGAAACCAATTTAGGCCCATTAGGCCCAATTAAATATTAAAGGTCCATTAATCATAATTGGACTTTATGAATATGGTTTTGGGCCCAATTGGATCCAACCAATTTAGCCTAAATCAATCTTGGTACAACCAAGCCCATTTAAGCCCAAATACAACTTTTAAGCCCAATTCCAAATTTGGCCCAACATAATTAAATTCCAAAATTCCAATTTCACAATTTAATTACTCAAAGTGTAAGCCATAATTAATTACCCAAATTAACATTTCCAAAACATCAATTAGCCTAATTAATTATGCTCATTAACATCAAAACATGTCCAACACATTTTAATCAAAAATCAAACCCATTTACCATGTTATATGTCTCGGCATTTTGGGGATTTTAATGTCCAATTCGGTTTCAATCCAATTGAATTACAAATCAACATTACCCAATCGTTTCAAGTCATCCAATGATCAACGAAACAAAAATACCAAGACTTTTAGGGTTCTTGAAGATTCGGCCAAGCCATCCAATTTGGGGAAAATTTGTCCAATTCAAAATTCATCAAATTGACAATGCATAATACAATGTTATCATAATTTAAGCATACTCAAACAATCAATTTCACTCAAACATGCTCAAATCAATTTTGCCAAATTTTAACCCTAAAAAGTTTCATGCTCAATATTGGCTCAAGATACCATTGTTAGGTTTCTCTAAGGTCCCAAAGATCATTATTAAGCAAGAAACAATATGTGAATACTCGTAAAAGTATGGCGGAATCATACTTACAATGATCGGTTGAGGCGATGCGAGGAACGACAAAACTTGCTCCCTTGAAGCTCACGATTTTCACTACTTTTGTCCTCCATGGTGTTCTTGGCAATCATCAAATTTTGAGCTCCAAATTCGGTCCTCCAAGTGTGCTCCAAGCTCCAAGCTTCATTTGGTGATTCCTTGCTCCAAATCCATTTATAAAAAATCCAAAAGTCAAATGCTTTAAACCCTTAACCATTTCCATCAACTATTCACCCAATCAAGTGACAAGTTGTCACATCAATCGAAGTGATAAGTGATTTGACGCTTGATGTGACTTGCGGGCCGCATTTGAATTTGAAATGCGAGTGCGCTCGCAAATACTCCCGGGCTCGGGTTCGTTAATTCCAAATTAACGAATTTTTCGTTGCGACGCAATTAAATAATTATGCCTAGCAAAATCACTATTCACGTCGCTAACGAATTAATTCTAAATTAACTCGTTCGCCCGAATTAAAATCTAATTTCAATTTTGCGTCGAAATTCAATTTCGTATAATATATCGAATATATTATTTTATCGATTAATTCCAAATTAATCGTTCTCTCTCTTTAATTAATATTTTATCCCAGATAAAATATCTCCATAATTAATCCCAGATTAATTCTCTCTCTCATCTAATTAATCCCATATTAATAAAGTACGAGTCATACGTCATCGGTGAATCTTCGGGAAGTGACCCATGAGATCCCCGGATATGTTGGCAGTAAATCCGGTCATCGGACTATCCGAACACGCAAGTACCTAGTACTACGTTTGTACCGATTTACAAGACAATGTTGGCTTCTAGCAAAGTGCCATGCCTACCCAATTCTCCAGAAATATCCTTACAGGAATACGTGATCTATATCAGGCGTAGTATACGTAGTATTGCGTATTTCGATCCAGCATCGGATGTCACGTGCAAGGCCTGGGGCTGGAAATGTGTCTGCCATGTACGAAGCACATATCAGATCTCTGGTAACTAGTCTATATATCGGATAATCATGACCTAGTCATATTATCCCGATGACTGTAGTACATAAGAGAACCAGTTTCATATCCTACGTGATCATCATCTCCAATATGACTGGAGTGATACTTCCATCTCGACATCACACCCAATACACTACGATTCTCAATATACCCAGAAGAGGCGTACACAGAACCTGTTAAAGCCTTGGACGACCAAAACCAAAGTACATTGATTGTCGCAAGTATTAGCGGTGCAAGTCTCAGGTCAAGACCAAATACACCTACCCTGATTTGGACTTCCATAGACACATAATCATACTACCAATGGAATTCCGAGGGGTCTATCCAGAGCGAAGCTGTTTTCCGCACCATCGGTAAAACAAAACATTCTACTACACTTGCATGAGTATCTTATACCCAAATATATGAGAATTATGCTGTTATGCCCTCACAACGCGCACAAGTGTAATACTAGTCTTTTACGCATTATCAATGTCCAATCTCGATAATACTCAGACTAGGGATATTAATGATTAAACCTTTATGGATTGATACTGTCTCATATCATCTCAATCTGGAACTAATCATATGGACCTTTCATCATTTATATATCTTGGTGATCTAATCACAAATGATAAAAGAGCAATTTCCTTTGTCACATAGTTAATTTGTACAACAACACCATGATCTGTATAAATAGTGACGCTATGGGTCATAACTGTCCAACAGATATTCCCTTGTATCAACTGCCATTTATAAATGAATAAAAATTAAACAAGAATTGTAAAAAAAAAAAAAAAACAAATAAAAGACTACATTCAGAGCAGTATGGTTGTGTTCACTATGTCACAAACAACGAATTCAAACAGTACATACTTTTAGAACCTATAAGCAATTGGAATTAAAAAAAAAATCAAATTGTTTTGTAATCAAAACCCATTTCATAAATCATTAAACTTATAAAAATACACAGTAGAGAGAGATGACAATTGAGAAAGTGGAAAAACTTGCCAGTAGCTCACAAACAGAATCATACCAAGAAGTTCTAAACAAAAATCATAAAAAGAAGCATGAGTAATGTAAATTCCAAAATCATTTAGGAAAATAACAGGAAATAAAGAATTCACTAGCTATATATTTAAACAACATCTAAAACAAAACAAAAAAAAAAACATAATAAAAAAGTTTCCAAAATCAAATCTTTCTCTTAATGTATTATCAGGAAACATATATTTAGTTTTCAATGATAATATTTAGTTTTCAAGAAAGCCAAAAGATGGAATCAAAATACATGACTTACTAGAAAGCCTGAAATCAACTCACCAGCGGCTGAGTTTAGTTGAGATTTGGGAGAACTTTAGGTTTGAATTTTAGGTTGGATCATCACACATCTGTTTGAGAGAGGCGGCAGGTGAGGGAAAAGTTTAGATTTAGGTTAAGTTTAGGATTAGAATTTACTTTATATACTTAACATTATAGGTTAAATATAGGTAATTACTAAAATATCCTTCATGATTAACAAATATAATCAAAAAATGTAAGGGTAAATTTGTAATATAATTAAACGGGTAATAAACGAATTCGATTTGGATTCGATTCGTTTATGATTCATTTAATAAATGAATTCTAAACGAATAAACGAATTGATGAGCCCAGCCCAAATTCGGATTCGATTCGTTTATTAAATGAATCAAATCGAATTGACCCATTTATTAAACGAATTCATTTTTCCAAACCCATATTCGCTTTAAAGCGAATCGAATCGAACGAATAAACGAATACTGACCCAAATTTCCACCCCTAATCAAATTCCTATATCCAGTTATTGATTCATGTTATTACTCAATTGAAGGTTTCACATCCCAAACCAACAATCGGAAAATATCAAATTTTTAGCATATTAAATTCTAAGGTAATTGATGATTTATTTTCTCTATGTTAACAGCACACAAAGTCATCGTTACGACTTATCTAACATCAACAATATGCCTACAGGTAATACTGCAGCAGAAGACCAAATCATAAAATAACTTTTCCAGTCACAACTGGGTTCACAAATCACACATAGAAGAAGCATGACTGAATCTATATGCAAGTTTGATAAAAATAGTTTCTGGATTCATATAATCAAAAGATAATAAAGAATAACAAACATCAATTGTATTAACGTTGAAGAGTTTATAGGAATCAACAACATGAATATAAGAAATCAAATACAAGAGTTCATCATTAGCTTTGCCTAATAGATTAGTTCTCCATGCAGAAGAGAGATATAGCTTGGATAGATCAGAGAGACGTCATGTCGGCTTGAAGTTCTTCGTTCTTCTCTCTCGAAATTGTGTTTGTGGCTCTTTGATGTGTGTTTCTCTTCTGTTTCTCTTTATTTTTCTCCTCTTTTTCTCCTCCCCTTAGGGCTTAGGATGAAGTTGGGTTTATACAGGGAAGTTCCGAAGTCATTGTACGCATAAAACACGACAAAATTAAGTTTCTGGTGACTTTTGGGGCGTCGCGGCACTGACAAGTGGCGTCGTGGCGCCCAACTTGCTGGACTTTATATGGAGAGCAGTTCATAAAGTCGCGTCGCAACGCTAGTGAAGGCGCGTCGCGACGCGCGGCAGCTTTGGTGATTTTTGCTTTCTTTATTTTCGCTTTTCCCGCGTGCTTCCGATGTGTCCGTATGGTCCCGAAACACGCATAATTGCTCCAAACTTAATATTCAATTGCTCATAATAACAAAGCACAAAATAAACTCTAATTAAGATTAAAAACTAGATAATTAAGCCGAGTTAGCGATAATCAAAGTACACTTTCATGCACTTATCACCATACTTCCTCATTATGTCGAATGCATGTTTCAAGTGCTCTAGGTGTTTTTCGGCTTTCAATGACTTAACCAACATGTCGTCAATGTATACTTCCATTGGCTTCCCTATCTGTTGGCAAAACATCTTGTTGACGAGGCGTTGGTATATGGCTCCACCTTTTTTATTCCAAATGGCATTACTTTATAGTAGTAGATTCCTATGTTGGTGATGAAGGCCGTCTTTTCTTGGTCGCTCGGGTGTATGAGTATTTGATTGTAGCTTGAGTAGGCATCCATGAAGATCATTAACTCATGCACGACCATAGCATCGACCATTGAATTGATATATGGCAAAGGGAATGAATCTATGGGGCAAGCCTTATTCAGATATGTGATGTTAATGCACACTCGCCATTTCCCTTTCTTCTTTCGGACCACCACAATATTGGCGAGCCACTCGGGATACTGGACTTCTATGATGTTTCCATTTTATAGAATCTTCTAGACTTCTTCATCAATGATTCGATTCCTTTCCGAGGTGAATTTTCTCATTTTTGTCTTACTGGGGGTAGTTTCACGTGGAGCTCATGGGTCATCATCTCAGGATCTATCCCGGGCATGTCTTCGTGCAACCACGTAAAGCAGTCGTGTTGCTCTATGAGGAAGTTTATCAAACTTTCGCACTGCTTAGGTTCAATGTGGGCCCCAAATTTATCTTTGCGATCCACAAGCTGGGGATGAATCTGGACCTCGTCGAGTTCTTCGATGCTGGGCTGATCTGGCTCAGCCCTTCCTATAATTGTTATATTGATACAGACTTGGCCTTTAATATCATTTGATAGCAACTCCTTGAGGTAAGTTGGTCTCTCTTGATCTCATACGCGCCCCACTTGATTGGGAACTTTAGTACTTGGTGATAGGTGGATGAGACTGTCCTCATATCATGAATCTATGGTCAGTCGACGATCAAGTTGTAGGCCAAGAGACAATGCAAGACCAGGAATATTGTGAGCTTGTTGACTATTCCAGTATATACTGGGAGCGATATTTCTCCCAATGTGAACTTATGTTCTCCACTGAACCCAAATCATCGACCGTCGATTGACCCTGTCTAATTCTACGCTCATGTCAGTTAGGGTGGTGGTGAAGACGATGTTGGCTGAGGATCCGGTGTCTACTAGCACATGCTTGGTCATGTAATTAGTTACTTGTAAGGAGATCACTAGGGCGTCGTGATGGGGGTTAATCCGACTTGAGCTGTTGTCATTAGTGAATGTGATGGTCAGATTGGTAAATGCCCATTCAGTCGACTTTGTAGGCTGGGACGTGCCGACTGCAGCTTCTCTTACATGTCGTTTGGCAACCGATTAAGAGACACTGCTGATTTCAAATCCGCCTGAGATGAAATTCACAGTGTTGTTAATTAACGGTGGTGATGGGGGTCATCTTTCTGCTCGCTTCTTTCGTCTCTTCTGGCCATTGTAGCATTGCCCTTCTCTTTAAGCAGGTCTTTCAGATATCCATTGTTTAGTAGCTCCAAGACCTCTAACCTTAGGGCAACACATTCGGCTGTTGTATAGCCATAGTCGCAGTGGAACTCGAACAATTTGCTCGTGTCTCTCTTCCAAGATTTGTCTCAAGGGCGTGTAGGCAATTTCACTTCGTTTCCCATCTTCTTGAGGCCTGAGACCAGCTCACCGAGGGAAACGTTGAAGTTATAGTGTGGGAGTCCCGGCCTATTTAGTGATGATCGATTCTGGACCCTATAGGGCAATGGTCGATGCTTAAAATCTCGGTTAACTGGGCGATGTTCCCTTTTATGTGGAGCCCTTATGTCTGTTAGTTATGGAGCTCAGCCAACAAATTTATGGGCTGCTTGGGTGGATTTTGGGTCCTCCCCTTGTGATGGCTAGTGGAACTTTCTCTCTTCATGTTCCTCTTATCCTCCTCTAATCTGATCTCAATTTAGGCTTGGGACAAGGCCTGGTCCATGGTGTAGCATCAAAATTTTGTTAGCTTCTTATAAAGCTCAGTGTCCGTAAGCAAACCGTTCCTAAAGGCTTCTATAGTATTTGGCTGATGGAGATATGGTATTGATATCATTTCCTTGTTGAAGCGAGCTATGTAGCTTTGTAAAGATTCCCCCTTCTGTTTCTGGATCACGCTGAGGTTGTCTGTGGTCTTCTCAAGCTTACAGGAGCTCGCAAAGTTCTCCACGAACTTGTATGCCAACTCTTGATATGACCCAATGGACCGGTAGGGGAGGTTAATGAACCAAGTGAGGGCTGAGTCTACTAGTGTCTCTCCAAACCCTTTGCACATTCCAATTTCCCATAGGTATGGAGCCAGGGTCGTGGACATCATCTTATATTTATAGTGGACAATGTGGTCTTATGGGTCCGTGGATCTATCATATAATCTCATATCCGGGAGGATGAACTTCCGTGGAAGTTCGACTGAAGTGATGACCTTGAGGAAAGAAGTATATGAAATTATCCTGGCCCGACCTTTCCTCGCTGGTAGTTTTACCCTAGGTAGGCTGAAGAGAATCGCGTCTTTGAATTATGCATCTCTTTACGCATGGTGGAGGTGAACTTGTTACGCTGGATCGGTAGTGGATATGGTGATCTGTCTGGTGACTTTGAGGATGGTTGTCTGGCGGCGGATCGTCGCTAGCAGCATCGTTGAATGCCCTTAAGAGGTTAGTTTGAATGATTGAGTCGTTGGGGCGATCCAAGGCCTCGCACTGTCGAGAGGTTGAGGCGATCTGCTCCAATTGCTTCTGGAGGCTTGGTGGTTGGTGCTTCGCATGGCTAGTTCTCCTTCTCCAACACTCGCAATCATTTTTGAGAGCGGCAAAATGTGCGACCATGAGGTCTGGTGTTTTTGTTTCGCTGCCAGAAGCCATGTGACTAGGTGCATTTTTGTGGATCGTATGATGAGAGATCTTTGCTTACTATGAATCACCGGGGTCCCACGGTGGGCGTCGAATTATTATCGCTGGATTTCACCTTCAGCCTACAATTGAGATTTCGTATGTTGAGGCACCAACAGTCCTGCGAAACAAAGACAAAGTGAGCGCAGAGTATCAACCCACCGGTGTGGTGGGTGCCGTAGGCACTCTGACGCTCAAGTCAGTGACGTAGACGAGCGTAACGAGATGGAATAGCAAGGTTTTGTGTTACCTTGACCTTCACAGAGTGATTTCCGTGAGGGCGGTAGGCTGGTGTTTAGGGGGTGATTTATTCTTTGAGTACTTGAGTATAAGAGCCCAAGCTTGAGTAAATCAAACCCTTGGACCCCCTATCCTTTTATAGGCCATGAAGTAGCCTTCGAGTTGGATTTGGACCCCTTGAAAGAGTCGTATAACATATCTATATAGGAAATGGTAGTTGAATCAGGGTTTATTTAAGAGTAGCTAGATATCAAGGATTAGGTGTAATCCCTGTGGTATTTGGATTATACCACCATGTTTGTAGGTAGTTTATTGTGATCCAAATACTTAGTTTCCTCGCTTAAGAAGGATTTTCGGGCACAGACTAGCCTGATAGTGTCGAATGGGACATCAAGTAATATGATTTACCGAAATCCTTATAATTCGTAAAAGCCCTTGGGACCGTGCGGGCTTCCTCTCAACGTATGGGCTTGTGGGCCCTGAGGAAGAACCAAGCGCATAATTTGAAAGCTGCTGATTGCCCTGTGTCATTTGGACTTGGTCTGATGCGTGAGCCTGAGATGAAAAAATATTTGGGTCCTTAACCCAAATTTGACCCGTACAAATAGTAGATGAAACGCACTTTTCACTTTTCTCATCAGGAGTCATACATTTCTCACACTTATGCTTTGTATAAATTCTCAACCACCTATTATTTGAATATTATTTTACAAAATAAGGATTTTGGATCCATTTTTTTTATGTTTATCTTCTAATAATCTTATGCCATGTATACATTTATTATTAAATTTATGATTAATATTTAATTATTTATATATTCTTATACGATAAGTACCGATTACATTTTAATTGGTGCAAAATGATGCAAACAATATTTAAAAGTAAAAACGAGCAGTACTATGTTTTATTTAAAAGATTTAACGAGGAAAAAAAGAGTAAAAAAGACGGAGAGTTCAATTTAAATTAGAATTCAAATCTATTTCAAAAGTTAAAGAAAAATTATATATTTAAAAATATATCATATTTTTTTATTGATTTATATATTCGACTTACGTAACACCAGCATGATTATCGCAGAGATTTCAATTGTTGAAAATAAGATTTTTTTTTTTTTTTTTTTTTTTTTTGAAGTAATGGAGTGAATAAAACTTAAATTAATTTTTCAATTATTTACCTTTTCAAGATTCGAACTACAGAATAAATAAATTAAAATTATTCGATCACCCCTGCAGCTGAAAATGGGATTTCTAACATTCAAACCAAAATTATCTTGTGATATAATTATGAAAATGTTTCTTTTGACAGACATTCTTGTTGTAAACATTTCTTAACCAAACATGATTATTGATCGAACATTAATTATGGTGCCATAATATTTTCAACTCGATTCAAGTCAAAATAATATTATATACCTGCTAGTTTTTTTTTTAATTAAAAAAAACGTTGGAAATCCCGCCTTTAAACCATCCGATCCGAACTTAAGCGGAGCAGGTAAAATCTCCAGCTACTCCAGGCTCTTACAAAAAATGCACCTCATGGACTTAAATTCAGTACTTGACAATCAAATCTTAAATCATTTGCCACCAAACCACACTCTTTAATGCATATATCTACTAGTTGTATTTCACAAAACGAGTTAAATAATTTATAACAATCACATTGAGATATATTTCATGTCACATAAAAATATAGAAAATAGCTCAAGGTACATAAGTATGAATAAATTAAGAAGACTGATCTTCTAACAAATAACACAGAGAAATCTAAATGTCTTAAATCTAATAAAATGTACCATACACAATGGTCGTTAATTTGTACTAATAATGTTAATTATTACACCGAAAGATACAATAAATAAATATTAAAATATATTAATTATGTGGGTGGGTCCCGATGAACATTAAAAAGTACACATTCATTAAAAGAAAAATTAATTATTTTACACATATAGTTTCATTAATCCCTTTATTAAGCACATTTGTTAAATAATAATTATATTTATGTTTATTGTGATTTTTATATTTTATGTAGGTAAAATAATACTTTGGATGCATATCTAGAAAAATGGACTTAATATTTGGATTTTGGAGGCCAAAATTTAATAGGGCTTTCTAACAGTGTACAGCTTCGGAAATTCCAACCCTGCGTAATTTTCGTATTTTGGATATAAGTTCTTACTTCGATATCGGATTGAAGTGATTAATGTTCCAGATGAAAGAAGACTCAAAGATCTATAACTTTACAATTCACAAGAGTTTCTAATTCTGAAGTTTTCAAGACCCCGAAATGATAAAAACACTCCAAAGTGTGTATATATAATTATTAAAGTCATTATCAAAAAATAAACAAACAAACAAAAAAATGGAAAATGACAATCTACAATTGCCAAACTCATGTTTGGTGGAGAAAATTGTGGAGGAAATGGTGGAAAAAATTATGGAGAAATTTGTTGAGAAAGCTTGCAAAATTTTTATAAATAGAGGTTCTCTGCACCTCATTTTCCTCAGCTTCCTTCACACGATTCTCTCTGAAATTTTGTGAAGGGATCCAACTCTTTTGTGTTTTATTTTCTTTAAAGCTTTTTGTATTTTCTTTTTCTTTCAGTAATAAAATTATGTGTGTTTTTATTCAAATTATGATTAGCTAATTTCTTTTTGCTGGGGAAAATGGTGAAGCTTTTAAAATGAAAATATAGGTTAATCTCACTTAGATTATAATATATAAATTATAATCTAATGATTAATACTTAATTTAAATCTGGATTAATTATTGACAAACTTTGATACCGCCTATATGACTAGTTTCATTTATTTGACATAATTGAGTACCTAACTGGACTTGTTATAGACAAAAATTATCACCGCCTTTATGGCTGGTTCTATATATTTTGGCATAATTAATTCTTGAAATAAATTAATTTGGTAATAATTAAAATTTATATATTATAAAAATGAATATTTCTATATTTAAAATATTAAAAAAAAAGTGGATCCTCTAACCGTAATATTTTATTTTATTATTGCAGTTTAAATTAAAATTTCCAATCACTTTAAATAATCTAGCCTTTTTATTTTTCACTCAAATTATTATTTTATTTTACAAAAGCTATTCCAAGTGGATCGACCCCGGTCTTACTGGGTTATTTTATTATTTCGACACTCTTATACTTGGGAGTAAAGAACCGCATTTTGAGCGTGTTAAGTTTTTGACGTCGTTGCTGGGGAATATAATTTAGTAGATAGAATAATAATTTAACATCCTTGTATTTTTTTCTTTTTCTTTTTCTTTTATTTTTATTTTGCATTTCTTTTGTTTGTATTTTCTGTATCTCATTAGATCTAATCACTACATTTGTATTTTCTTTCATTGTTTTTTTTCTTTTGTCATTTTATTTTCATTATATATTTTTTTGTCCCACTTGTTATTTTTATTATTTTGTAAGTATTGTATTTTTAAATTTTAGCAAATAGTGTGCATTTAGGTTGCATGAGACATTGATCTCGATCATCTAATGGTAGATTAAATAGAGAGTCTTTATCACCTTCATCGTCTGTCAAAATGGCCGAGAACCAAAATGAAAATCTACTTGCCCGAGATGAAAACTCAGTTGATCAAGAAGAAAATGAGTCTCAGCATGGCGATCTTAATCATCCTAGAACACTCAGATAATTCACGAATCCCACTATGACAGGATCACCATCTTACATTATTTTTCCTCAAATACAGCACGTTTCAATTTTAAACCACGTGTCATCCAAATTTTACCCACATTCCACGGTTTAGAATCAGAAAATCCTTATCATCACTTAAGGGAATTTGAAGAGGTATGTAACACTTGCACAGACCAAAATTGTAGCATGAATATAATTCGATTAAAGTTTTTTCCATTTTCTTTAAAGGATAAAGCTAAATTTGGCTGTAGAACCTTAGGTCAGGATCCATCAGAACATGAGATGATTTACAAGAATGGTTCCTAAAAAAGTTATTTCCCCCACACAGGACAAACTCCTTTAAGAGGAGAATCACGACTTTCACACAAGAGTCGGGGGAAACATTTTATCAATGTTGGGAGAGGTTTAAAGAGATATTTAATGTTTGTCCACATCACGGGTTTGAAACATGTAGGCTGGTTGCCTACTTTTACGAGGGGTTAACACCACAAGGTAGACAAGTAGTAGAAATGATGTGTAATGGTGAGTTTAGGGATAAAAATCCAGAAGATGCACTAGATTACCTAGAACACGTAGCAGAAAATGCACAACAATGGGATAAAGTTGGCACTTATGAGTCGTCTGTAAAACCACAACCATATGGTAGAGGTATGTTTAACCTTAGGGAATACCATGACTTTTCTACTAAGTATGCATCTCTAGCTAAAAACGTTAAGGCATTAGAATTGAGGAAGAGTGATCATATCAAGTCTGTTCAAGAAGTCACCTGTCAAATCTGTAATTCAAATGAACAAGTTACACAAGTTTACCCAACCTTACCAGCCCTGCAAGAATGTCTCCATGACCAAGTCAGTTCCATAAACACTTTCAATAGACCAAATCCAAACCCATACTCACAAACCTACAATTCTAGTTGAAGAAACCATCCAAACTTCAATTTGAGGAATGATAACCAAGCACAACCATCGCAACAAGCTCCCCAGGTACACCAGAATTTCTGAAATTCCCAGAATTATGCACCATATGTCCCACCGCCTAGGAAAGCCCTTGAGGATACCTTGCATGCATTCATTGAAAAATAAGAAGCCATCAATAACCAAAATGTGCAAACATTAATTGATCTGAAATATACTTTCTCCAAAATCAGATCTGCTTTGACCATTAATAAGAAAGGAAAGTTTCATGCATAACCATAGCCAAACCCCAAGAGTCATCAAAACCCTCACGATGGTAGTTCTGGTAGTCAACATATAAACCATGTAAAATTTGTTATTACTCTTCGCAGTGGTAAGGTCATCCACAAACCTATTATTGAACCTCACAAGATGAAAATGAATCAGATTCAGAGGGTAGGGAAGGGGTTGATGAACCATTGCCTGTCATTGATGATAATAATTTCTCTCAAGCACCTTTATTTCCAAAGCCATTAAAAACAAAGAAATTGAACCATTTCCTAGAGATATATGAAATATTCAAACAGGTAAAGGTCAATATTCCTTTGTTAGATGTCATCCAACAGATACCATCTTATGTCAAATTTCCGAAAGACTTGTGCATAGTTAAAAGGAAACATCAGGTAAGAAAGAAAGATTTTCTAGCTGAACAGGTAAGTTCCATTCTCTCAACTGATAATGCATTAAAATACAAGGACCCTGGTTGTCCAACTATTTCATGTATTATTGGAAATCAAAAAATTGAACATGTTTTGCTTGATCTTAGAGCCAGTGTCAATTTGCTTCCATTTTTGGTTTACCAATAACTTAATATTGGCGAGTTAAAGCCAACCTCAACTACTCTTTTACTTGTTGATAGAGCAGTCAAGGTACCGAAAGAAATTGTGGAAGTTGTGTTATTACAAGTCGATAAATTCATATATCTTGTGGATTTTATGGTCTTGGAAACAGAACCTGTAGCAGACAGTTATAAGTCAATTCATGTAATACTTGGTCGCCTATTTTTAGCAATAGCTAACGCTTTAATTAATTGTAGGAATTGAATCATGAATTTATCTTTTGGCAATATGACGTTGGAGCTAAATGTTTTTAATATGTGCAAACACCATACGATGAAGACAGTGAAGATGAGAGCATGGAATTAATTGAACCAATTGTGGAGGAATATATTCAGGGGAGTTTATCTGATCCTATAAAAATTTATACAGCTAATTTTCTTGAACCAAGTACACAATTAAATTCAGATAATCCTAATGATTTTTTACTTGATTCTACACGGGTACTGGAAGATGATGGAGAGAATAAAATTTTTGAGGAACTAGGAACACTGGAAGAAGAAAAATATGAGGAAACATCCAATTTGGAATTGAAGAATTTGCCAGAAGGATTGAAGAATGCATTTCTTGGAGATGAACAAACTTATCATGTGGAAATTTCTTCCTCTCTAACAAGCGATCAATAAGGAAAAATACCTCCAGACTGGAGCTATCAAGGCATAGAAGAAACTCTCACAAAACTCCACAATCAGTTCCATTCTTTCCCTCAAAATACTATGATGAAAATTTACTAAGCACGCACCGAAATAATGATGCTTCTTATGATCCATGGTATTCCTAGTGATGTTCATTGGGTAATTGAAGCAAGTGTTCACTTGGAATGTGAGTCATCTGACTCTTTCATTTCTCACATGTATGGTTTAGGGAAAAACACATATGTTAGGAACGAAGAGATAAACAGTTTGGTGTTTGGTATAAATATGCACGTTGTACGTGCAACACTCGTTGTCGTTCTTTAGGAATGATGTCTGACAATCGCGAAGACAAAATTCAATTCATTAGAGATGGCTTGAGTAAGGAGTATTTAGATGACATATCACTAACTCTTGAGACGCATCCCAGTGGACATGTTCATTGAGTAATTCACAATTTGCATACACAATTCGAAAAAGAAAGACAATAATATAGTCTCGGGAATCTGACTTTAAAAGACTTTGTTTGCCAATTTATAAGAAAATTGGATGGGAAGCCTATCCCTGACCCATATAGGGCATTCAAGTCATTACTGGACGTAAAACCAGATGAAGATATGAGCCACAATCACAACTACCAGTACATATTTTTTTAATTGCTTTGATTTCCTTTACTTTAAATTACTGTTTTGATTTTCTTTAATTTACTGTTTTGATTTCCTTTACTTTTGCAGACAGTATGTAAACTTTTTGACTTTCATGATTTATCTTACTGTTTATCTGACAATTGTCATTTTGCAAGTACTAGTGCATTTATTACCCACCATTTTTCAGGATCTATAAATTCAGCTCGTCATTTCCCTCTTCAACACATCTAGATCATAGAGATAATAGAAAAATAGAGAAAACTTCAAGACGACGAGTTACTAATATCTGTGTTTTTTTATGAAACTAGCTCTAGAACAAAACCAGAATTTATTGAGGCTGCAAAAGAATTGAGTAGAGTTATGGTGGAAAGAAACATGCACTTAGTATATGGCGGTGGCAATCTTGGATTAATGGGATGTGTTTCAAAGGTCGTACAAGAAGGTGGCAGTCAAGTTTTGGGGATCATTCCAAAACTTTTGGCAGACGAAAACCTCATCGAAAAATCAAATGGAGAAGAATGCATTGTCTCAGTTATGTCTGAAAGACTTACTGAAATGATCAATCATGCTAAGCTTTTATTGCTTTACCAGGTGGGCTTAGCATGTTGGAAGAAATATTCACAGTTGCGTCATGGGCGAACTTGAACATTCACCAAAAACCCATTGGACTACTTAATGTTGATGGATTTTTCGATTTTCTTTTTGTATTTCTTGAAATGCCAAAAGAAATGGGTTTATTTCAAAATCAGTAAAAGATATCTTCATAACTGCAAGAACAGCTGATGTTTTAATTGACTAACTCTTAGCTTATTAACCAAAAATCAACCTCATTCTTTCCAAGTTGAATTGGTCTAGTAACAATCGTGGCAAGAAGCGTAGAGTGGACTTGAATCTTAATCTGTAATTTTTTTCTTTCTTTTCTATTAAAATAGTCGTAGATTCAATTATCAATTCCACACTAACCAGGTGATGTCTTCTAAACTTTACTTCTTTTTTTTCAGACATTTGGGACAATGTCTCAAATTGGTTAGGGGGAGGGGATAGTTGACTAGATAGTTTTTATTTTTATGTTTCATTGCTGTGTTTTTCAAAAAAAAAGTTTTTTTTTTATATTGTTTTTGCTTTGTTCTTATTTTGTGTGTAAAAAAGTATTTTGTGTTGATTTTCTTTTGTTTTTTTCAAAAAAAAAAACTACACACAAACTAACAATAATTTTTTGAATAATCAAGTGGAATTA
>SKCR01000687.1:0-28985 GCA_019454045.1 Zanthoxylum bungeanum
GGAGCAACAATTCAGGCCAACAGCAGAACTATCCACCACCTGAATTCCAGCAACAGAACAAAATCCAGGAGCAGGTAAATGAATCAGGAATAACAGAAGTGTTGACCCACTTGAAAAAGATAGAAGCAAAACAGACTCTCAAGCAGCAAGATATGATGCTATGTTTTAATCCCAAGCAGCATTAATTCAAAGTCAATCTGCTTCTATTAAAGCACTGGAGAATCAAATGGACAACTGGCCAATGCTCAGAGTTACAGACCGCCAGATACCCTTCCCAGCAAACACAGAGCCAAATCCAAGAACATGGGGAATGAGCAATGCCATGCCATCATGTTAAAAAGCGGTACTGAAATCAAAAAAGATATTGGAGCCAAAACAGCTGCTGAGGAAGTTCCAAAAGAAACAAAGCAACAGATGGAGGAAAAAGAACAGATCATTCCACCTCCACCTTTTCCTCAACGTCTTCAGAAGAATAAATTGGACAAAAAGTTTTCTCGGTTCCTGGAGATCTTAAAAAAGATGCATATCAACATTTCATTTGCAGAAGCGTTGGAACAAATGCCCACCTATGCCAAATTCATGAAAGATATTCTTTCACGAAAACGGAGATTGGGAGATTACGAGACAGTGGCATTATCAGAAGAATGCAGCGCTATCATCAGAGGAAACTTCCCCCAAAGTTGAAAGATCCTGGCAGTTTCACTGTTCCTTGCGTCATAGGAGAACATAACTTTGGTAAGGCTTTGTGTGATTTAGGTGCGAGTGTTAACTTGATGCCTTTTTCTATTTTCAGGAAATTACAGATTGGAGAAACAATGCCAACTTCAGTCTCACTGCAACTTGCTGATAGAACACTCGTATTTCCAAGAGGCGTAATTGAGGATGTGCTGGTCAAGGTTGACAAATTCATTTTCCCAGCATATTTTATTGTCCTTGATATGGAGGAAGCCGCAGACGTGCTAATCATCCTGGGAGACCATTCTTGGCTACAGGTCGAACCATTATTGATGTACAAAAAGGAGAATTAACCATGAGAGTACAGGACCAAGAAGTAACATTCAATGTTTTCAAGGCCATGAATTTCCCAGATGATGAAATGAAGGAGGAATGTTTCAAACTCGATGTGATACACAGTACCATTTAGAACTCTGATGAAAGACAAAGTTCTACTGACAAACTTAAAACATGTCAATTGCCTGTGGAGCCTAAAGATAAAGCGTCTTTTGTATTGAAGGAGCCAATTCTTGCACTACAAGCAACAGAAGAGAAAAAGTTCCACCAGCTCAACGAATTGGAGGAATTTCACAATCAGTCTTTGAAGATGCCAAATTGTACAAAGAAAATGGCAAGAAAAGACATGATGAGAAGTTAGTGCGCATACAACTGGAACCAGGGCAGAAGGTACTGTTAAACAATCCAGGGTGAAATTCTTCCCATGGAAGCCAAAATCACGGTGGTCAGGTCCATTTGTGATCACCAAAGTTTTATCAAATAGAGCCGTTGAGATACATGATCCTGACGCTAACAAAACTTTCAAGGTGAAAAACAAGCGTGTCAAGCACTCTGGGGAGAATCATTTGAGCGACAAAAAGAAAGTGTTACACTTTCAGATCCAGCTTAACGTTCGAGAAGTCAAGTCAGGTTGACGACTTTAAACTTAGCGCTAGCAGGGAGGCAACCCATGCAATTTGTGTATTATTGTGATTTGTGTGTGATTTAATTGGTGTGTTTAGTTTTTTTGCAGATTAAGTCATTTCAGATGGAAGAAGCTCTCGCAAATCTTCACAAGCAATTTCCTTCTCTCCCTAAAAATCTCTGATAAAAGTCTATAAAACTCGCTTGGAACGAATGAGACTACTGATGATCAAAGGTATTCCTACTGACATTCGTTGGTTAATTGAAGCACGTGTCTGATTGGCAGGTGAGTTTTCTGACTCTTTTATTTCACATCTGCCTGGTTTAGGGAAGAGCACATATGCTAAAAAGAGAAGAGCCAAAAGAATGTATGTTTGTTATAAATGTGCTCGCATATTTTGTAATACTCGTGTCGTTCTTTAGGAATGGTGTCCGATAACCGTGAAGATAAGATTAACTTCATTAGGGATGGCTTGAGTAAGGAGTCTTTGATGATATATCTAAAACTCTTGAGACGCATCCAGTGGATGTGTGTATCATGAAATTCGCATGTTATATGCACAATTCCAAAAGGAAAGACAACTGTTAAGTCTCGGGAATCTGACTCAAAAAGACCAGTTTGCCAATTTATAAGAAAATTGGATGGGAAGCTTGTCCCTGACGCATATAGACGTCAATCAAGCCGTTACTTTTCTTGTAAATATTATATCTCTTTGTCTTTTCTTAATAGTTGTGATTTGTTTTGTTGTTTTCTTTTAATTTTCTCCGACAGAATCCAAACCTTTTTGACTATCACGATATTAATTCGCTACTAATCGTCCTCTGGAAGATACTTGTGCTATTTTTACTCACCATTTTCAGGTACTATAAATTCAGCCCGTCATTGCACTTTTTAAGGGCATCCATAGTTGAGAAAGAAATACATATAAAAATGGAAGCCACTTCAAGAAGACGAGTTGAAAACATCTGTGTGTTTTGCGGTAGTAGTGTTGGAACTAAACCACAATACGTAGAAGCAGCACAGGAATTGGGTCGAGTCTTAGCTGCAAGGAATATGCACTTAATATATGGCGGAGGCAATCTTGGACTTATGGGATCGTTTCAAAGGCTGTACAGGAAGGAGGCAGTCACGTTTTGGAATCATCCCAAAACCCTTGGCATAGGCAAATCTTATTGGATCATCAAACGGAGAGGAACTAATCGTGCCTGGTATGTCTGAACGACTGGTGTAGAAATGATAACCGTGCTGATGCTTTTATCGCTTTGCCAGGTGGCTTGGTACATTGGAGGAAATTGTTACAGTTCTATCTTGGGCGAACCTGAACATACACCAGAAACCGCTTGGACTGCTCAACGTTGATGGATTTTATGATTTTCTTTGTGTGTTTCTTGATGATGCTCGGAGAAATGGGTTCATGTCAAAAACTATGAAAGAACTCATCTTCACTGCCAGAAACTGCTCCAGATCTAATATACCCAACTCATAGCCTATGAACCACAAGTTGACCCTATCCTTTTCAAAGATAAATTGGTCCGAGGACGATCGTGGTAAGAGGCGTCGGATTAATCTGGATCTTAACCTTTAATTTCCTGTAGATTTCAGCTACCACTAACCAGGTGACCTTAAATCTCATTTTACTGTTTAAGACATTGGGGACAATGTCTCCATTTAGGTTTGGGGGAGAGAGAATTCGTTGATAAGTACCTTATTTTTAGTTTGTATGTTGTTTTTATTTTTAGTCCAAAATTTTTCGAAAATACAAAAAAAAATTGAAAAATTTTCAAAAAATTACAAAAAATATTTTGTTTTTTTATGTTTTTATTGACTAAAAAGTGTGAAATTGGTAAGAGATAGCTGAGTAAGGAGTTTTCACACTCCTGAGACGTATCTCAAACCTATTTCGAACACAGTTAATTTTGTTTATTTCATTTTGAATTATTTAATTTGTGAATTCTCCTTAAGACGGACTAAAATGGATCTTCATATGCTCAGTTGACAGATATTATCAACATACATAGTAACATACGGACATGAGCTAAAATTGAAAAGTTTGTAATATTCAGTGCTTTAGTTTAATTGGAGGAAACATCTCAAAAGGCAGTGGAGTAAAAAAAAAAAAACATCTGAGATCCGAGTTATTAAGTCTGTAAGGGTGTTTTAACACCTAGTGCCCTAAAGCCAACTGGTTTGGGAGTCATTGGCCCAAAGCTCGTTACATGGATCAAAGATGCTGCAAAAATATATATATCTGAAGTCTGAGTAATTAAGTCTGTAGGGGTGTCTTAACACCTGGTGCCCTAAAGCCAACTAGTTTGGGAGCCATCGACCCAAGACTCGCTACATAGACGGAAGGTATTGTATATAAATAAAAAAAAAAATCAAAGAAAAAAATCTGAAAAATCTGAAAAATTATTTCATTGCTCCAAAAAGGTGTGAAATCTGATAGAACTTTAGGACAAAAATATTACTCTCTTATCAACTGCACTTATGACTGTTGTGGGCAAAAATGAGTTGTTTAATATTTTGTTGGCTGTGTATATGAAGAATGGTAAAAATAATCGGAGAATTTACTTATTCAGTAATTTAGAAAGAAACAAAACAACTAGTAACTTGGAGTATAAGTTTCACCTGATTAGTCACTAACATCTTTATTCTCTTTTCGCTTGTCTTTTTACTTTTGTGTGGCATTAGTTTTTACTACCTTTTTACTTTTGTAAAATGTTTGTGGGTATCATTGCTGTAAACCCTCACGAGACTACAACTCATCCACTAGGGACACCTAGGGTTTAAAGGCTTGTTGCATACGCTAAATGCAACCGTGATCCCTACGAAAGTGGTTTAGTTACTTTTATTTTTGTTATTTTATTTTGTGCTTTGCTCGAGGACTAGCAAAATGTTAGGTTTAGGGGTGTGATGAGTGGTATTTATATCACTATTTCCCACTCATTTAACCTAATATGTATAGTTTCTTGAGTTTTGTGAACGTTTTGAGTGTTTTTGTGTTATTTTGTAGATAAATAAAGTTTCAGGACATTCTGGAGGTGATTTGGGCCAAAACAGTGAAAATGGGATGAAAATGGCATTTTGGTAAATTCCCGCGTCGCGACGCCAAGACCTTCCGCGTCGCGACGCCTAACGTGCGTCGAACAGTGCTAACGTACGCCGTGTCCACAAATCAGAATCTGAGAAAAGTTTGACTTTGCTAACGTGCGCCGTGCCACGTGTCACCATCACAGCCGATCTGCTAACATGCGTCGTGCCACGTGTCAGAATCCTACGGTGCCGACAGTCATCATCGCCACGTGTGCCACGTGTCACTCCACGTCATTGCCACATCATCAGCCACATCACCAGGTTGACCAAGTCAAACTGCCACCTCACCGCCAAGTCATCATCAACCAATCAAGAAGTGCCACGTGTCGCAATCCTACGGTGCCGACAGTCTATTTCACACGTGTCGCCACGTCACCGCCACCTCAGCGCCACGTCAGCATCAATCATTGAGTATCTAATCCTTATCTGACACGTGGCGGATAAGAATCTTATCGACCAATCAAAAGCCGCCACGTGTCACAATAATTGAAGCCCAACTACCTCTCCACGTGTCATCTTATCAGCTTATCCAGAATCTGCAAACCGGCGAACCAGAGCGTGCCATGTCGACAAAATCTGGCGTAGCGACGCCAGAGGCCTTGGCGTCGCGACGCTGGAAGCCTACCGAGGCCTATAAATTGAGCTCGAGATTTCAGAATTCATTGTACCACACTCTCTCTTATATTCTATCTAAAGAGAGAGTTTATCTCTCTACTTTCTTTTAGTTTTTAGTTTTGTAATTAATTTTAATTACGTTTTATAATAATAGTAATTTAATTTTTACTTTTTACTTTTTACAGTTTTTACTATTTACCATGAGGAGGTAACTTCCCCAGCTAGGGTGAAAGGTAATTTTTTTACTGTTACTATTTAGATTAATCTCTCTTAAAAATAATATATTCACTATTTAAAATATTGACTGAAAAAGGATACCGCCAGATTTGTCGGTTGGTAATTCATTTTAATCTGGTTTAAACCTGACTAATAAAGGATACCGCCAGATTGTCGGTTGGTAATTTAATTTTGGTTCCGCCTTTATGGTTGGTTGGACTTAATTTGACTTAATCAGGATACCGCCAGATTGGTCGGTTGGTAATATTATCACAAGTTTATATATTATTTTATGGGAGATATCTAAATTAGTAGTAGTAAAAGTAATTCTTTTTACCTTAGCATTTTATTTTATTGTAATTTACTTTTCAGTATTTACTTTACCGCATTTTTACTTTATGTCTTTTATTTTCAAGTTTTTACTAACCCTAGATAGTTTTTAATATTGAATTTTCTTAAAACCTATTTTCGACAATTTTATTTACTTGCTTTTAAATTTAGAATCGTCACCATTTCAAATCAATCAATCAACATGTTAGATACTAGTAATCATTTGACCTCATAAAATTAATAGTTTTGATATTAAGTCCTCGTGGGATCGATATTTTTATACTACTTGAATGATACGTGCGCTTGCGTTATACGTGTGTGTTTACGCCGGTCATCTATCCAGAGCGAAGCTGTTTCCCGTACCATCGGTAAAACACAACCTCCTATTACACTTGCATGAGTATCCTATACCCAAATATATGAGAACTATACCGTTGTGCCCTCACAACGCGCACAAGTGTAATACTAGTCTTTTACGCATTCATCGATGTCCTATCTCGATAATGCTCTGACTAGAGATGTTAAATGATTTATCCTTCGTGGATTGATACTGTCTTATATCATTCACAATCCAGGAAAAATCATAAGGACCTCCTATCATTTATATATCTCGGTGATCTAATCACAAATAATAAGAGTGCAATCTCCTGTGTCACATAGTTAATTTGTACAACAACACCGTGATCTGTACAAATAGTGACGCTATTGGTCATAATTGTCCAACATTTCTATCTTTACAGTAATTTCGCACAAGATGAGCTCGGAGGCATTAAATTGGATCATGTCATGTCATGATTATTGTGATTGAAACGTATTTGACACCCTTTCAATATCTTATAATAATTAAATAAATAAACTCATATAGATATATGTGTATTTATAGTCTTTTTTACAAAATAAGATTACATAAAAGCATAAAAATAAGGAAAATTATCATTCGTACACCCAAACATTTACTTATGTATGAAAAACATGAAAACTTTAAATAAATTTAAATTTACGTCAAAAGTTTCAGTTAGTATATTAATTTATATTTTTTTGGTGGACTTCTATTTTTTAGGTGTAAATTAATACGCTGCCTAAAAATTTTGGTATAAAATTATACTTAAAAATATAAATTAATACATTAACGAAATATTAAGTGTAAAATTTAACTTATTTAAAAAATTTAGATTTTTTCATACATGAGTCAGTAAAATGATAATATCCATAGAAATAATTAAAATTAACTATGTTTTTCATCAGTTATATATAATCTCTTTACTAACCTCTAAGGAGTGTGGCTTGCTGACAAAATGTTTAAAATTTGGTTGTCAGGTATTGATTTCGAGTCCAGATGGTGTATTTCTTATAAGAACCTGAGACAACCGATAATTTCAATGTTAGTGTGTCTGATAAGAGAGAGAACGATGTTAATGATCCTGATTCAGAAGTCTCTCTCGATGAGTCTGTAGATGAAGATAGTCTTCAGGTAGCTTATCTTGAACTATTTAATGAAAGTTTAGCTATCAAGAAGACGAACATAAAGGTCAATAAGAAGCTGAATGAAGTAGAACTAGAATAGAATGAAGCTCAAGCTAAGTTTGAGAAAAGCCTTGTGATGATTGATGACCTTGAGGAGATGAACATAGGCCTAGTTGATAGGGTCCAAACTTTAGAGACTGAACTTGGAGATGCCAGAACCTAGCTGTGTGTATTTTCTTGTGGGATTAAAAAGGTGGATCGTATGTTAGGTATTAGTTTTGAGCCTAACTGTGATAAGGCGTCATCGTCTAAAGCTGTGGTCTGTCTCTGTTAAACATGACTTATGTAAGAAATATGTTGATTGATGTCATGTGATTCCTTCGTTTGTTCCTTATCATGTGTCTCAACTTCGATCTAGAGGTGTTGTAGGTAAACATCGCTCTCATCCGATGTTTGTGCATGTGTGTCATCATTGTGGCAAGACAGAACATATTAGGCCTAAGTGCTTCATGTTACATAAACAAAAGAAAAGGCCTAAGAGTGTGTCGTCTAGATTTGCTACTTCAAATCTAGTTTCTCAAGTTTTTGTACTAACTAAACAAATATGACTTCTTAGTGAGAAACTTATTTTGTTGACTGAGAATACTCATGTGGAAGAGGTTTCTAAAAAGATTTTGGTGAGGAAGCAAGGTGTCTTCCCATATACTTCAGAATGCCTTGATCCTGACAGGCATGATGAGAGTGCACTTCGGTGTAACTCTTCTTAGAAGTTGTATTTTTTCCCATTACATGTGTGTGTGTGCGTGTGTTTTATGTTTTTTGCACGTTTATTTTCTTTTCACTACATATGGGTGTGTGTGTTTGTTTTTTTGTTAATTTTCCCTTGGTATATAGGATGGAAACCCTGACATAAATTTCATAGCCGATTCTGAATGGACGGTAGTATGATCTGCACTCGTGATACAACTCCACGTATCATTGGATATTGACAAGCCATGTTGTGTCTTTATTTTTTTTCTGTTAAAATCCAAAAAAAAAATATGGCTTGTTCGAGCATGAAAAACATGTGCATGTGATCCTGGTATGTGGATATATGGCTATACATGTATAATATGCTTCTATTTTTCTTGATGCTCGATATGCATGAGTGTGTGTGATAAAAACCTTATGTAAATCTTGTACTTGCACCTCACATACACAATTTTATTATGTCAAGGCTTGGTCGCATGTATGAGTTTTTGGACTAGCAATCTAATTTCTACCATACTTTGTTCACTAAATAGTGTGACCTTTGACTAGATGACCTTGCTATCCCCTTGTAAAAGTAAAAGAAATAAAATTAAAAAAAAATTTACATAAGACTCAAGTGCAAAAGAGCCAATAGACCAAATTCAAAAGATAAGGGCAAAAACATTTCACTCGAAAAAGTTGTTATTTATGAGCTCATGATATTTATGAGGAAAATAACATAGCATGCAATCAATGTTGTTTAATTTCAGGTCCTAGTGGTGCTGGGTTTTAACACATATTTTGTGGACTTAGTTTGTTAAGAGATGGATTTCTTTGGTTGTGTCCAGCTCATAAAATAAGGTCTTAAGCATTGCTTCGTTGTGCACTTTTTTTCACGTAAGTGCTTGTTATGCTTTGGTGTTTATGTCATATGCATAAGTGTTGTATTTAGCCAAACTTAAAATGGTGCATATTATTTCATGTCATAAACAACTGAATACTGACTGAGTATCATTGTATTTGCTTGAAGTGTTGTTTCAGTCTGTTTTTTTTGTTAAAATCTTTTTTACCTCATTATGTGCTTGTGTGTGCTCTTTGTCATTGCATACCATTTGTTTTGCATATCTATGAGTGTTTACTTCCTGTATAATTTTAAGATAATTGTGTGGGCCTGTTAGTGAGGGGGAGTAAGTTATGTTTGCATATACTCGTGCATGAGTTACCTCATGTTGTTTATCCTGGTACCTTCATCCTTTGTCATTTCGTGACAAAAAGGGGGATAGTAGTTTAAGGGGGAATAGTAACGTAGATTATCCATTTGATATCTCCGTTTTTAAGGAGAGTTAATATTAAGGGGGAGAATGATATCTACTACTTGTACATGCATGAGCTTATACATGCATGATGTTAATATTTGATAATCTCAATGCTTTTTCACGGTATATTATTGTTTGTGGATGTTTTAGGTAAGCAGGTATGTTGATGAGGTGACATTGATTTCAAGACTACTTGGTTAGGTATTAGATCGAGTCTTAATGTAATAAGTCATTGTTGTGAAGGTCGGCAGTTGGCTATTTTCTTTTTGGGTCTTTTACCATAATCTTTGTATTAGGTAGTGTTTTGTCACGGAATGCCAAAGGGGGAGATTGTTAGTTCCATTTTTATTGGCAATGTCCATAATAAAATAAATTCAATTGAGTTAGAATGAGTCTTTAAGATCTCGGAGCAATTGGACAAGTATTTGGACAAAATCTGATGGAGTTATCTGAATGATGTTTACTCTTTTGAATATTTCAGAAGATTTTGAGATCGAATTGACATGAGGTCAGTTGCATTGGAAAGTAAACTCGAAGACGATCGCGTACATATAAAGAACTCATGATTTGGACAAGAGACATGAAAGTTACAAGCGTTTTAAGTTGCACCTGAAAACCAGTCCGCGACCCACATTCGTGTGGCGTTCGTATTTCCATTCGAATATTTTCAGGCATAAACTTTGCGTTTGAGTTGCGTTTGAAGTGCGTTCGAACGTCCCTGCGTAAGTAGGATATTTTGGACACGTTTTTAAGCCAAAATAACACTAGAAAACCATTTTCTTTGCCCTACTTATATAAACAAACATCGAGCCACCTTCACAATTGTTGGAAACACAATATCTTGAGCCTAAAAACTTTCATAGTTTTTCAACCTTCTTATTCTCACCTTGAAGACTCTTTTCAATCTTTTGTCTTCTTTGTTTTGGTGAGTTCTTTATTTGATTTACCATCAACACAAACAAACCCAATTTCCTAAACCTTCAGAGTTCTCAAGGAGAAAGATTGGTAGTCGGAGTTCCGGCGTTCAGAGTTGCAGAATTGATCCTCTCAGAGACTTCAGAGGTTCTGAAGAAAACCGTGGGGTACGGGCTCGATGAGTTCTTCGAGTTCTTACAGTCTAGATGTACTAGAGTCGGTGGAGTTGTCATCATAGGTCTTTTACCATCACTGTAATTTTTTCTCTTTATAGTGGATTTGGGCTGGTATCCGAGATACCCGGAGTAGTTTTTTACTCACACGAGTTTTCCACTTCGTCACCAAAATATTGTGTTGATTTTGTGTGATGTTTATATTTTTTTTACATTTATATTTTGCATTGAATTAATATTCCTCTTTATTTTAAATTGGTCGACATTGTAGTTGCCTATTAGTATTCCATAATTACAGTAATCATGACTTATCTTGATTATTGTGTTTAATTCCGCATATGGTCATAATCTCGGATTTTCACCAATGTTTGTATGGGTTGAATTTTTGTGCCTTAGTTCTGCTACTGTTCTACACAAACAGATTTGAACACCGGTAACGTGACACAATTTACCCTAAATTTTCTTTTCAACATCTCTACTCTTAATTCATCTGGTTCAACAGTTCAAAATTTTGAACCAAGCAGAGCCAAGAATGAGTTGGGCCAGGCCCATTGTAGGTATATAAATTAAATATAGCCCATAGAGTTAGTGCCTTGGGTGTTAAGAATGAATAGTTTTTGTTTTTTGAGAAATATGAATTGATAGTTCACGCAACCACACTTTCTACGCTGCCTTGTGCCCATTAGTGTTTCACTGCCTTGCTGCCCTCGCCATTCATTCTTGCCATTTTAGAGTTTGTTTATTAGAGACGATACCTTTATCCACACATATTTTTTTTTATATTAATGATGTGAAAAAAATGTATTAATTATTTATGAATATATATTATATAATATATATAGCTAGATTCTTTATATTTAACACTTTCAATACTTCACCAACATTTAATTAAAATACCACGTTTGCCAAAAAACAAAATCTGGCTTCTTATGACAAAGTGGACGGTCCACTTCAGTGGGCCCAATTACTTGCTTGCAAGATACAAATCATTTTCGCTTCTGAGGCCAGGAAATGATTTTATTTTGGGAGTATGGGTACAGTGACGTGTCAAGGTCAGAGTCGAAATTAGACGCACATCTGTATGCAACTAATGCCGTGTCAAGATCCTAGCGGCCCTAGAAGAATTGATCCCCGAGTACAAACAGAACTACAAAACGTGGGAGTCTTGGCTAAGATGACAGGGCCGTGGCGTATAGAGATATTCTGGACGTGACGTGTCGCAACGAAATACCGTTTCATCACGATTGGACTGGGAGAATTACGTATTAAATTAAATCTGTGATATCAAAAATTCACAGTTCTCGAGGTCGGTGATATCTTTTTTGGCAACGTGGACACAATGCCCCGTGTGGGGCCACACATTGTGTCAACGCCGGCCCCTAGGACGTTCATAACAAGTTGTTTGGTAAGTTGAGCACTTGACCTCTAACCCAAACTAACAATTTTATAAATTAAATTAAAAATATTTACTCAATTACGTGAAAAATACTATTTTGAAATAGCCGTAGATTCTGTACCAAGTTAACTTTATTGGTAAAAAAGGAAATAATAAACTTTATCTTATATTTAAAAATATATACAGATATAAAATATTATCACCCATATGTTTTATCAAATCACTAACCGTTTAATTATGAGTGAAAGTTAAGGACTAAATATTTTTTTATAATAATATATTCTTAAATGTATAATGGTCTTTTGTAAAGATTTCATTAAAAATTTGTGTCCAAGTTAATAAACAAGTAGTTTAGTGATACATGCCCAAAATTTAGGAGGACCAATAATTTAAACTTTCGCTAACAATTAGATAAGAGGTGGCAATTTGGGATAAGATTATTTATTCGATTCGTATTAAAGAAGACGTGTATTTAAAAAAAAAAATTAAATTGTTTACTAAATAAATCAATTCGATTTGTTTTGTTTTGTTTATTAAATGAATCAAATATTCATTTTTTCCCCTGATTGTTAGTATTTTCTATATATTAAGATTTAATAAGTTGTTGTCAAATACCATATAAAAAAAAATATTTGTCTAGATTTGGTAAGTAGTTTTTATTTCATAAATATACTTTCATGAATAATTAATATAAATCAATTAGAATAAATATATCATCGAATTACGACAACACTAAACGAATATTTGTTTCGTATTTATTTATCAAACGAATCAAATATGAATTCATCAAGTTGTAATTCAATTCTTAATAATTGGACACAAATTAGATTGATGAATTTGTTTTGTGAATCATAAATAAAATATGCCATTGATATCTCATATAACAAATTAGAGATTTTACCTCCAACTCATGCCATGTGTAATATAAATATGGTCACCACTTTATAACTAGAGATTGACAAAAACAACATACATGAGTCATATAGCCGTTCACCAAAAGGCTACCACCATTCATTCATAGAGTTTAGATGTTGGCTTTAATTTAATTAATTTTCCATTTGCCAACTTTGACCACGTGGTTTATTAAACTGAACAATCACTTGAATTGAAATAGTGGTACATGGGCTTCCCACTTCTTTTCAACTTGTGCTCTCCAACTTCCTCTTTTCAAAGTTGCTTTTTTATTACCAATCAATCACTATTGATTTTTCATTCACACAGTGTTTGTTCTCAGAATAATTAGTTTTTTTTTTTTTTTTTTGATTTTGTGACTTGACATGATTCGAGTCAATATAACGAGGCAATTTATGAGTGAATAAATCATTTGAAATATCAATGGGAAATTTTGGTTTTTTTTTTTTCCAAACATCAAACTTTATCGTTAAATCATCTAATTCAAAATAAAACGGAATAGATAAAATCTCTGATTTTCACAAATTTTTATAAAAAAATGTATCATATGAATTCAAATTCAAAACCTAATACCCAAATCCTAAATTATTTGTCATCAAACCACATTATAATATCTCGCACTAATAAAGGGTTTGAAGAGAATAGGTTTCCTTTGAACCAAATATTAGTAGATACTCTTATATATGAGACTTGTAGATATGTAGTTTGTAAATATATGTTAAAAATAAAGGAAGTGACTAAGGTGCAGCAGTTGGTAACGAACTATTAGGTAGGTTAATTACCTTTTTATTACTGGCAATAATTTTTCTAGTGCGTGTATAATATAATTTATTTATTCGCACACTCTATAGTACAGAACATTTTATTACATAATTTTATTAACAATAACGAAAAATTTATTATAAATGATGAAAATTAAAAGCTAAATAATATAAATGATAATGGAAGTGGTGGTAGGTGATGCATGTTTTGAAAAGGCAGCTTCTAGTTCTAAGGACGATGCCTTTTTGTTTTGTTTTGTTTATTCCAAATTCGCGGACTTCCACGGGGAGCCGCATGAAGCCGCCCCTGGAATATAATAATCTTCATACCAAATATCATTTATTTCTTATTTTGTAATAATATTTACATAAAGGGTAATTATGTAATTTTGAATTTATTTCTTTTTCTGAAATTTTTTTGCACTTACATCTACGTAATTTTGAGATTATTTTATTACCTTATATCACCATTTTATATACTTGTTATTATCGGGCATTGAGAATTAAAATAAGACATGAATAGGGTTTGCGTTGCCACTTACTTCACACCCTCATAATTATTATTTTTGAAATCGTTTAAAAATTAAAATCCAGCCGTCAAACCATCCCTTCCAGATTTAAGTGTGGTAGGTAAAATTTTCGGCGGTCCCTAAGGGGTGTGGCTTGGTGGTATAGGGTCCAGGATCTCACCTTGAGGTTCTGGGTTCGAATCCAGGGGATGCATTTCTTGTAAGAGCCTGGGACAGCCAGTGGTTTTACCTCCACCGCGGCCCATAATGGGTGGTTTGGTGGTGGGGTTTCCATCGTTTCCAAAAAAAAAAAAAAAAGGTAAAATTCTCGGCTGTCCTAAATTCTTACAAAAAATACATTATCTGGATTCGAACCCAATATCTCAATGTGAGATTTTATTATTATATTAATAATCATCATTTTTAATTTGTTGTGGTGAATCTTTTCTAATTTTTTCAAAACAATAAAATATGTCAATAGCTACAAGGTTGCATTTGCATATGTAAGTAAATAAGAAGATGGAAAATAATCCCTAATTTCTTTTTAATATTACATCACAAAGTCACCAATACTATAATCAATTATGTGATGACACAATAAGAAAAAAATTTGTATAGGAAATTTATTTTATATAATATGTTTTGAATTATTTATTTTTGAAATTTATATTAAAAAAAATTACCAATATTTATAATTATTTATGTAATAACACAATCAGAGCTCAAAATGGATTGGGTATATTCTTAATTATTAAGGAAACGTCAAAAATGGATTGGGTATATTCATAATTATTAAGGAAAAATCAATCCCACTAGTTAACATGAGAGTTTAAAATGGAATAATTTTTTAGTATCACAATTATATGGATGACGTGATATCACCAATCAATAATTATATAACATATATATAGGAGTTGTGTTAAACAAAACTATCATTTATTTATTTATTTATTTTAACTATTTAGCACGTACGCATGACAATATATTATTAAATTATTATATATGTGATGTGATATTACCACTATATAATAATTTTTTTCCCCTCAAATTCACCTTAAAAAGTTAGTGATTTACTATCCGATTATCATATATTATCTTTAAAGATTATTTAGACTATATGTGGTAGATTATTTAGACTCTCTTTGGTGTTAAGATTAGAAAAGTATGATAAACAAACGGTGGTTCGTAAACGATGTTGTATAATCTTGTTTTATGTTAATAAAATAAATATGGTTGGTATTTTTAATATTTTGATGAGTGAAATCTAAAAATATTAACTTTTACAAAACATAGTTTTTTTAAAAAATCACTATTAATAATCGTAATTTTTATTGTTAACCAAACACTTAACTATAAAAGACAATGAATAACATATTGAGGTCAAATCAGGGAGGCGCAGCGAAATAAGCGTTGTTCGGACGAAATCGTAGTTTAAAATTTTTAAACTTACGAATAAATTATTCAATATCAAATATTAATAATTCATTCATATTTCACCTAAACATATTTATTCGATATCATATAAAGACATAAATAATATAGAAATATCGCGAAACTTTTGCGAAAATATTTTTCCACAAAATAGCATAAAACACGTTTCCGGCCGAACCGATCGACCAGTGCTTATGGGGACTGCCCAGGTCAGCTCCAAATACATTTGGACAGTTCGTGGGCTGCCCGAACAGTGCTCGATTCACTATTTGGGCCGCCGTTACCCGGTAACGCCGTTTTTCACCGTTTTCGCGTATTTTCACTCCGAAACAATTTCCGATAAACATTTTTCTTGGGCAATTAAAATAAACTATTTTATTTTAATTACTCAATAAATAAAAATTGAATTTTTATCTAAAAAATCAGATTTATCATTAATTGTTATAAGACACCTATACTTTGTAATTTAATCATTTTGGTCCTTAAATTGTCAAATACATATTTAATTGATTCCAAATCAATCCCAAAATAATTTATACATAATTTGCAACAAAATCATAAACTTTTCCAGATTTACGAAACTGCCCAGTTTTTTTATAATTATCGAAACAACCCACAATTTTTATTAATTATAATTTGGCTCAATTTGTTCAAAACATATCAAGATCAAATCCAATCAATCCCAAATTTGACAGACATCAAATATACATCAAATCATATCATATATATGAAAAGCCACAAAATTTGAAAGGGTTAAGAACCATAATTTCACAAATTACTCAAATTGGACAATTTACATTAAATTGACAAAATTCAACACTTTAATCATCCAATTACCAAACCAATCAAGTCTCACCATCATTAAATTAATCAAGAACCATTATAGGTTAATTATGAATGGCTAATCAACTCTAGAATGGCAACTTTAAATTTCTAATTAATTTATTATCTTAATTACACTAATAAGCTTATAAATTAAACATACATGATAATCACATCCAACAAGCTTTAAACACATATAATTACAAACCCAAAGAGTAGAGACATCAACTTAGCAACACAAATTGAAGTTAAGATAAATTGAAATAATTTTCATGTAGAAGAAAAAATGAAATTACTTACAAAAATTCAAATTTTGCTTTGGTTTCCTTTCTTTCTTCAACAAATGCTCTCAACTCTATTTGTAAATATTTGTTTAAACTTGTCTAAGTGTTGTAATTGAAAACAAAATAATTTTTGTTAACAAAAAACATAATTTTCGAAATTTTTGATAACAAAAATAAATAACTATTATTTTTATTTTGTTCAAAAATAATTGGCACGCATTTTGCAAAATTAAAGTTAACACTTTAATAAAGCAAACAAAATGTGTTCCAATGGCATCATGCCATTTCCAATCTTTAATAAAGCAAATCATTATAAAAACTATTTACTTTATAAATTAATTTAATTATTTAAAAATTAAATAATTAAATAATAAATATAAATATTTTAAATATGTATTATATTTACAATAAATATCTCAAATACATATATTAATGATATATATCAAAAATCATAATTTGATATTTTATTAATGTGTATTTAATAAAATCAAGTATTAAATACAAATACACATTAATTCGGAAATTACTGTTAGGTCCCGATTGCATGTATTTTTTGTTTAACCATTAAACGAGTTATAAATAATCAGTATTATTCTTAACAGTTGCCCTAGTGCTCTACGAGTATATTTCATTAGTGAGACTCTATAGATTCAGACATATCCGTCACGAAATCTAATTTCGTGTCCATAATTCACCCACCCGTAAATTATGACGACCACGGATAAACTCGCTGAATCATACAGGTCGAGGTCACTGCATACGTATAATCCCTCCGTCACATGTATCCGAATTATCCCAGAGATATAGATATAAACGTCAAATCTCTATAGGAATAATCTCGTCGACGTATCTATTAGCAATCTCTAAATAATATTTGGAACTCACTTCCGAAGTATACTATGACCATAAATTTAACAGATTGATAATCACATAATGGACTACCTATGCCTTGTACACAGGACTGACGGATCATTTCTTGATACACACATGATATCATGAGCATGAGTCCACACCCAACGAACATGCGGAGGTCTGATCTAAATAGATCGGTGACGTGACTGCCATCTAAGTGTGGATGATAACTCATATATCCACAGTGGTATCTCAAGTCAAAGAATCACTATGCTACTCAACCCGAGAAGATTTCTATTGACTTTGGTGTACAATCTATTAGGAAATCTTCGATGAGTCGTTCAGTATTTATCAAATAAACACCTACACGTCTATACGAGTATCCTAAGACCCATGGTTCATTGGGATAAACCATAGGACCTAGTCCGCTATGCGACATGTACTGGTCTTAGCGGATTTTACTAACTGACCCGTGTCATTAAATCTTGACCAAGAACTTAATTTAATAATATACAACTTATAGTGACATTTCCCAATGTCAATTACAAACTATGTTGTAATTGCGCACTACGTTGTAAATCCTGAGGTATTTGTCTGATATATATACATATCACTAAACCAGATTTAGTTTCAATCTAATCGAAATTAGATCGAATACGTATATAAAAGACAGAAGGTGCTACCATTAAATTAGTAACATTATGGAAAAATATATTGCTCTTATTCTTGAATCGGACATAAATACGATCCGGGTTGGCGCTCAGAGCACCAACCCTAACATAATAAGGGTATGACATGCTTGAAACCAGTAACCATAAAGTGCAGAATCATGCATAATACTAATTATAATAGTATTAGAGTGACAAAACAATCAAAACTGTAAAACGATAATTAAACAATTAAAGAAGACAAAAGCATAATGATAAATATAGATGCAAAGCTACACACATCCGTTTTCGCGTAGTGTATGGAGTTGTATCCCGAGATCAAACTATATTATCGTCCATTCAGAGTCGGCTGTGGAATTTACGTCTAAGTTTTCATCCTATATACCACGAAACACATACAGCCGAATGTAGCCAATTAGTGTCCAGATTTTATGTATGGTAATTGCATGTCTGGCCGATTATGCGGTGTCAAAATAACAGTAAATAAAATGTTGAATTTAAGGTTTGGAAGCTTCATGCCTTACCTTAGGCGTTACCCGACTCCGAGAAAACCTCTAAAGATTAAGTTAGTTGTATGATCTCTTGATATAGATAGGAAATAAATTACTGTATTTTAGTTTCTAAGTACTAAAATTCGTCTTCCCAAAGTCCATTTGATGTGTGTTATGCTATCTCTTTATAATATTTAGGGTTTGGTTAATAATGAAAAAATCTCGTTTGTTAAAGGAATTGATTAAGAATGAAAGTGAAGTTTTATAGAAAGCGATTAAGAAGGAAATAGATTGAATCATTCTACAAAATGAAAACCTGATACTTATCCGGCATGACTTAAGCATATCCGGCCGAACATGGCGGTATAAGTCCGGTCAGACATAAATGATGTACGGCCAGAACTCCGGTTATTGGGTTTTTAAGGTTTCTTTACTTTCTAGCATTAAATCTTACAACTTCCTTAAACTCTTCAGGTGTGTCCTTATAAGAGACTCATCACCGGATTATGTGTAAAAATACAGTGTTTACAAGGTGTATGGGCTCATTGGCCCTGTATGTGAGTTATGCGTATAAGCTCAAGGTTGTAGATAGTCGACTATTGATAATCATGCGATGAACAGTCTAATTCCAATAGGTGTATGTTGGAAGTAGTATAATAGACTGGAACTAGGATGAGCCTAAGAGTATGCCCATCTAGTAGGCTGACGAAAACCTGTTTGTTGATAGCCTTGCGTTGGAGCATGTATCAACCCAGTATACCATGTGTCAACTGGAAGTAATTGTCAACTAAAATGTCTCTGTCGTATGGACTCCACGTGTCTACTGAGGTTTTAGCATGGACCGGAACCCATGTTGATTGGGCCTTGGTAGAAGCCTATGATGTCATTTGGATCAGATGAAGGCCGCGAGATAATCTCAAGCAAGTGTGCTTGGTGTAATTGGCCCAAAATATCTACTGAGACACAATGACGTTTGAGTTCTTAGCCCAAATTTTACCCGTACAACTACGATTGTGACTCTTACGATATACTAATTTTGAGGCTGATTTTAACCTTATGAAAATCCTTATTTGAGATAAATTCCTTAAAGAAAATTGTAAGTATAACTGTTAAATGTATTTAACATTTTACAACTTGTGATTTAGAGTTCGGATGAAAAAGATATAAATATATGAAAATGATGTAATTTATAAATTTAAGGTTCATTGATGTTGAGATTTGCAAGCCGCCTATTTTGAGTCATTAATTGACATTGAAGAAAAAAATTAAAATTTCGGTCATAAGAATCACGTTGCACACTTGCACATATGACTCTAAAGTAAGCTCTTACATAAATCATACCCCAATTTCTATTTGCAAATTTGACCCCTAAGACTAAAAGACTTTGACTACGTATAATTTTTAAATTTATTTATTTTTAACCCTTAATTTTAATATTTTATAATAAACCCCTAATTTTTTTTTTTTTTTTTTAACCCTGCCACTGATTAAAAGAGGATATTATTTGTTGAAAATGGTGTTCCTTTTTTTTTTTTTTTTTTTAAATTTTAAAAAACAATGTTTATTAATATATTATTAATGTACAAATAAGAATGAGTGCATATTCCAACAATGCAGAACTAGAACCCCACCCGTTTTGGTCAAAAAACTTGTACTCTGCATAATAAAATCGAATTGAATCTAAATAAAATTATTTATTCTGTTGAATCTAATATTTTCGTTTGAAAAGTGAATCGAAAAAGATTCTCGTATAAGATTACATTTATTTGAACAAGAGAAAATATTATTTTGATTTTCACAATCACAAGATCAAGAGTTGGTATGCTAAGTTTAAAAAACCGAAACCCATATATTATTTTCTTGAATGATCTGAAAGAAAAATTAGAATACAAAATTTCACATTCCAACCGTGTGACAATTTCACTAGATATCAATAATAACAAAAACAAATATTATAACATCTCATAATTCACATGATAATATTACAATAATGTCGAATTATTAGTTTGAGACACCACATTAGATCCGATATATTTTTGTATAGAACTTGACATGACTCATGATGGCATTATTATGAGTAATAAAATTTTGTACTTTAAAATGGAAATTTTAGTGATGTAGGGCTCGGTTTGGTGATGTAGGGTTTAAGCTCTGACCTCCTCATCATGTGTTCGAATCCAAGAAGTGCGTTTCTTGTAAGAGTCTGGGATAATATGAAATTTTACTTACTTCGCTTAAGCCCGAAAGTGATGATTTGACGACGAGATTTCCAACAATTCAAAAAAAGTAACCAATAATTATTTTTTTGATCTTAAAAAACACTACATTTTAATCTAAATCATGGACCAAATGGAACAGAACATCTAAACAGTGATTAACAAGTTTGTGATAGATATAAACTATGAATATTTTTTTTTTCCAAAATAAGGACTAGATAAAACTAAATATATTTTTAATTCATTAAATCTGAAAGCTGTGATTTGAAAATATTTATTTTTGTCAATCAGATTATGCCCTTGGGACAATGGCGGAGCCATTTATATGCGAGCGCTAGTTCGATCCGAAATCTTATTAAAATATTTTATATAAAATAACGAAAAATCTGATTCATTAATAAGTTAATTTTGATTTACTCTTATTCAAATAAAAAATATCAATATTTATAAAAATTAAATTTTGATCTCACAGAATTAAAATTTTAACTATGCGTTTGTCTAGGGGGCATATGATTATTTATTATTAGTAAACATATAATTATTGCAATCCTTGCAATTAGCATGAGGAAAAAAAAAAAGAAAAAAGGAGAGCGAGTCACACGGTTTGCTTGGGATCGCACATGTAACTTTCAAATTTCAAACTCATTAGACCCACAAAATCAGAAACCCCACAAGTATTTTAAAAATAAAGTGCAAAAATATCTTCACATGAAACAATTTCTCACATGAAACAATTTACCATCACCACAACAACAACAACAATTGCCAGCGAAGATCTTTTTTTTTTTTCTTTTTCAATTTCTTTCATTTACAGTATCTTGCTTTCAACTTTTGACTGCTTCCCTTCCATCTGTTACCTCTTAATCTTCACAAGTTTTTGTCTTCTTTTTGGCAATTTGCATTGTCCAAATATATATATATATATTAATTCAGCAGCTTCTTTCTGACAATATATTTAATCACTTTCTTAAAATACCCATTAAAAAAAAATTGTTTTTTTTTATTTGATATTTTAACTTGTTTTTGGTTTTTGCTCAGAGAGGGCTTTGATATTTCTCTCTGTCTTCAACTCCAAAGCCACCACCACCTTATCTCTCATCTATCTCTCTTAAAAAATTCGAGCTTTTGAGAGAGGGGGGGAGATGGAAGCTGTTTTCCAAACAAGAGGGCTTCTTTCTTTGCCTGTGAATCCAAAAATCAGGAGCTTACAAGCTTCTAATGGCTTAAAGCAAAGATTTTTTGCCACAAAACCGAGAACCCTTGATGGGTTTTCATTATCTTCAAATGGGGTGTCAAAATTTCAGGCCTTTATGGCAAGGCCCCAAGGGGTTGCCCCAAAGGAGAGACCTTTGCATATTTGCAGAGCAGAAGCTGCTGCTGCTGCTCCTGCTCCTGCTGATGGGCAGCCTTTGCTTGGTGAAGCTGAGCAACCAAAGTTGTTCGGTATTGAAATTACAACACTAAAGAAGATTATCCCACTTGGGTTAATGTTCTTTTGTATCCTTTTCAATTACACTATCCTTAGAGACACAAAAGATGTGTTGGTTGTGACCGCTAAAGGAAGCAGTGCTGAGATTATTCCATTTTTGAAGACTTGGGTGAATTTGCCTATGGCTATTGGGTTTATGCTATTATACACAAAGTTGTCTGATGTGTTGTCTAAACAGGCTTTGTTTTACACTGTTATTGTTCCCTTCATAGCCTTTTTTGGGGCTTTTGGTTTTGTTATGTATCCCCTCAGTAACGCTATCCACCCTGAGGCACTAGCTGATAAGCTTCTTAACGTTCTTGGCCCGAGGTTTCTTGGTCCCTTGGCAATTATGAGGATTTGGAGTTTCTGTTTGTTCTATGTCATGGCTGAACTTTGGGGCAGTGTAGTTATTTCTGTTCTGTTTTGGGGGTTTGCCAATCAGGTGATTATTCAATCATATGATTGCTTTCTTTATCAATCTGTTTGCATTATTGTTCAAGGGTAAATTGATTTTAATTTCTGGAATAGTATTATCATTTGTTTGTTACTTTAGATAATTGATTAGGTTGTTTGGTTTTTATTTTCCATCAACTATTGTATATGATTATCTCTGGTTTGGATAGATAATTATAGCAAAAGATTGTAGCACTTTTGTAAAGGCTGTGCCCCAGTTAGTCAGAAAATTGCTGATTATTTTATGAATCGGTAAATAAGTTGGTATGTGTGAATCAATTATTGGCATTTGTGGTTTGAAAGTGATTCGTGTGTAAAATGGGTTATTGAATGCTGCACGATACATATTTCTGTGATGATATTATTTTTTGTTACTGTCTTCTCTTTTTGAGTTGTCCTGTTTTCATACCTATCTAAAGGAGTTAATGAATTTCATTGAACGGTTCTCAAGTGGCTGCTCAATTTGTGTCAACCTAATAGCCAGGTTAAATTTGGCAAAGAACAAAATGGATATATTTGTGGAGTGTGATGCAACTAATTCCTCTGAATAATATGTCTGGATGTTCAACTAGATTCATTACCGCCCTTGTTATTTGCTTTCAAGTATAATGAGAAACTGGTTGATTTGAATTGCCTGTGTTTTGTTCATGGCAAAATATAAGGTGCTGATGCTTGATAGTGAATGCAAAATCCCACACCAGTTATTGTGTTAATAATTGTACAATGTCTAAGTCAAGTTATGGCATCACGGTGGTGCATGTGGAAAGATTATAGAATAAATATAAGGGAAATGAAAGTTGGGAAAGATATGAAGAAAATGTTCAAATATTACAGATGCCTATCTAAATTTAGATGTGGTTGACTTGAAAGAAAATTTCTCATCTTTGTTTTCTTGGCTGTTGAAGGCGCATATTTCTGTTGTATGTTAAAGTTGAAAACATTGATTAGAATCATGTGCATCCTCTGGAATTCAACTTGTAATTATATCAAATTTCCACTTGTTATTTTCTGATTTGCATTTGTCTGGTGGTGACTGAAATATTGGGTCGTGCATTATTGGTGCAGATAACGACTGTTGATGAAGCCAAACGATTCTACCCTCTGTTTGGACTAGGGGCCAATATTGCCCTAATTTTCTCTGGCCGAACAGTGAAGTATTTCTCTAATTTGAGGAAAAATTTGGGTCCTGGAGTTGATGGTTGGGCCGTCTCCTTGAAAGGAATGATGAGCATTGTGGTTCTGTTTGGGCTTGTAATTTGTGGACTTTACTGGTGGGTGAACAATTCTGTTGAACTTCCTACCCGTAGTAGGAAGAAGAAGGTAATGTTTTGCTTGGACATAATCTTATTGTTAACATCATTTTTCAATTGCATTATTTCTTGGGTATCTGCTTTTTGAAACATATTGAATTACACTATCTTGTTACATGGCATCTGAGCAATTGGAGACTGGTTGTTATGCCTATATTTCCTTTTTTGATAGGTTTACTTTTTCAATTACCTATTTCTGGTTAATATTGCTCATGTTATCTTGCTTTAGGTGCTGGAAATGTATTTTTGTGTTTCACTGTTTAATCTATTATTTGATATGTAGTGTCACATCGCTTGAGAGCATTATTTGAGCAAAAGAAGTGTTGTTGCTATTTTTATCTAAGCAATCCATGGAAAAAGACTTGATTTGTGAATTTTCTATAATAGGCTTTCAACTATATTGACACACACACCATGCACTCGCACAGTTGCACTTGGACATAGGCATTACAAATTTGTTGTAATATTTGCATGTACCAACTAACAAGAAGTTCTAACGTGGTCTGTAGTTACTTATCGTCAGGTAATCATTTTTCCCTTATTGTAAATCCATTTGCAGGAGAAGCCAAAGATGGGAACAATGGAGAGCTTGAAATTCTTGGTGTCTTCAAGATACATTAGGGATCTTGCTACGTTGGTGGTTGCATATGGTATTAGTATTAACCTTGTAGAGGTTACATGGAAATCGAAGCTCAAGGCTCAGGTGAATTGAATTTGCCTCAAGTCCGTATCTTTTTCACGCAATGAGCTTAACAATGTCTGATTATCCATTTCCCCTTCTCTGATTTTTGTAGTTCCCAAGCCCGAATGAGTACTCTTCCTTTATGGGAGACTTCTCAACCGCTACTGGAATAGCAACATTCATAATGATGCTTGTAAGCCAATATATATTTGATAAATTTGGATGGGGAGTTGCAGCGAAGATCACACCAACAGTCCTGCTTCTTACAGGAGTTGGGTTCTTTTCTCTCATATTGTTTGGTAATCCTCTTGGACCTGCGCTTGCGAAGTTCGGGATGACTCCTCTTCTTGCTGCTGTATATGTGGGTGCCTTGCAAAACATTTTCAGTAAGAGCGCCAAGTACAGTTTGTTTGATCCTTGCAAAGAAATGGCATATATTCCTTTAGATGAGGACACCAAGGTTAGAACTTTTTATTTATTCAGCGTTTTGGAATTCTTTTGGCATTGATTCACTCATATTTAAAACCAGATAAATCTTAAACTTTGAATTAACTTAATAATTTTAGTTTGTGTAACTGGAAAAAAATGACCGCAAGATGTAAAATGTCTGTACTGTTGATGTTTGATCTAAATTTTGATTGTGATATCTTTTGAATGAAGATCCTTCTACAATTCATCCTTTGTTGACTTTACCTATCAAATGCTTTTATTAGGTTAAAGGAAAGGCTGCCATCGATGTTGTGTGCAACCCGTTGGGGAAATCTGGAGGAGCTCTTATTCAGCAGTTTATGATCTTAACCTTCGGGTCGCTTGCAAATTCAACTCCTTACCTTGGAGGAATACTTCTGGTGATTGTTCTTGCATGGTTAGGAGCAGCCAGGTCTTTGGATGGTCAGTTTACAGCTTTGCGTCAGGAAGAAGAGCTCGAGAAGGAGATGGAAAGAGCGGCTGTTAAGATCCCAGTCATCTCTCAAAATGAAGGCGGAAATGGTACTCTTCCAGGTGGATCAGCGTTGAATCCAGCAGGTGACTCACCAAGCGAAACATCTAGCCCCCGCAATATTTGAAACAAATTCTTCCATTACCCAGCGGCAAGAAGAATGAGAAGCACCATTACATGAATGAAGTACTGGTTGTAGGATCTTTCTAAAATTACAGAAATAATAGTAGCCAAGAAACTTTTCTCTGTCGGAAATCCTGCGTTTTTCGGTAGATAATGAGTTTAGTATCTGTTTACTCATTACATTCATGTTCTTTGTAGAATTTGAATTTGGTTTTATTTAACAGCAATGTTAAAATTAATAATTTCTTGAATGGCATACATGGCCCAAGTGCTTTTTAATTTGGACATCCACTGTGTAATAAATAGCAACAGGACGCTGGAAATTGGTTGAGGCCCAAGCCGGCTTAAGGTGTTTGCATAATAAGAGTTGGTACGTTCCATGTGGTTGGAAACAAGCTAACACATGGAAACAGGGCTACAACTTATGCCCGTGCTCGCACAGATGTACCAAAAAGTCAAAAGCCAAGAGTTCACGTGTTGGTTGTATATGTTGCAAAAATGTGGCTCATCAATGGCCATCATTTTATACATCTTTTTGGGAAAGAGCATGGAAACTTGCTTTCCTTGCCCCCATTGCCTATTTGGGTTGAAGTCCATGAAATGTATTTTTTTTTTATAAAATTTAAGATAGATGAAGATTTTACCTGTTCCGTTTGAATCTAAATAAGATGGTTTTGAGGGTGGAATTTCCAAAAAAAAAAAAACAAAAAAATATTGGTTTGCAAATTTTGTATTATAATTCACCCGAGAGTAATAATAGAGAATTAAACAAAATTTATTATTGTTTTTTTTTTTTTTTACATGTTTGTCTCCCCTCTAGCCCATTACACACAATACAAACACAGGCAACAGTTTCAAGTCTCTTTCAAGTTTTAACGGTGGCATTGATGCAGAGAATGAATGACGATTTGTCAAGTTTCATCGGAAGGAATCTTATTGAGCATTTAAAGAAACTTGTCTTCACTCTCCACTCCCTTATCCTTCTTCCTCTTCATTCACATCCTCTCAACTCTCAAGCTCCAATTTCATTTTCTATCCGTTTGGGTTAAAAAAAAAAAAAAAAAAAAATCTTCATTCCTAAACTACCCACATAATCTTTCATTTAATAATTCACATTTCAAGCCCACTTTAGTCAATTCGCATTTACAAATTTATATTAGTAACACCCTTCAATTGTCTATTACTAAAATTAACCAAAATGAAGAAACTATCCTTGCCAGAATCTGTCACTTTCCCGGGAAAACCAACCCAATTCTCAGCTGAATGCTGGTTCAACGACGCGTGCATTCTCGACATGGACTTCTTTGTCAAAACCATAGCCGACATCAAATCCAAAGGCGTCCGACCAGACCTAGTTGGCTCAATCATAGCTCACTATGCATCCAAATGGTTACCAGACTTAGCCAACGATGACACCACCAACAAGGACTTAACAAATTTCGAAGAATCCCCAGAAAGTGTCACTGCTTCATGGATGAAAAAACGTTTTTTTGTAGAAACCATAGTGGGAATCTTGCCTCCTGAGAAAGATTCACTTCCATGCAACTTCCTCTTACGTTTGCTTCGCACCGCCAACATGGTTAACGCAGAGCTTGCCTACAGAGAAGAGCTAGAGAAGAGGATTTCATGGCAACTGGACCAAGCTTCGTTGAAAGAATTGCTGATACCTTCGTTTAGTCACACGTGTGGCACGTTACTTGATGTTGAGCTTGTGTCTAGGCTTGTGAAGATGTTTGTTCACTTGGACACTGTGGGTGCTAAGAGTGGTGCTGCTTTGGTTAAAGTTGCTAGGCTTGTTGATTGTTACTTGGCTGAAGCTGCCATGGATTCTGATTTATGCTTATCGGAGTTTGTTGAGCTTGCTGGTGCTCTCCCTGCCCATGCTCGTGCTACTGATGATGGACTGTACCGTGCCATTGATACTTATCTAAAAGTAAGTTTACATAATTAGTTGTTTATTACCTGAAACTTTTTCTACTTGTGTGTTAAAATTAGGTAACTTGTACATCAGACGTGCTACAACAAGCCAATAGAGTCATAACACGTATACAAAAAATAACATAATTCTGTTAATCATAATAATTGTACATACAATGGAGGTACGTAAGAATTTCTTATTGAGGAAGATAAGTATTAATAGAAAATGGCAAAAAGGGAAATAAAAACAGAGGAAAAGTCGCCGAGGGGTGTGGCTATACCCAAGTCTTAGGTTTCAATATAGGAGTTGATTTTTTTTTTTTTTTTTGGGTAAGAATTTGGGACATCCGGAGGTTTTATCTGTTCTATTTAGTCTAGGTCGGGTGATTTGACGGTGGAGTTTTCAATGCTTAAAAAAATGGAAAAATATGAGATGGGACCAAAAAGGTGTAACGGGTGTTGGTATGTTGTCACTGACATGTCCACAATAGGCGTATTTTGATGGTGTAGAGCTTATGATCTAACAGAAGTACAATTCTTGTAAGAACCTGGACAACCGGAGATTTTAACTGCTTCATTTAAATTTGGATGGAATAATTTAGAGACGGATTTTCCAACGTTAAAAAAAAAAAAGTGTTGTCACCGCATATGATTCTTCATCTGAAGAAATAGGAGGTGGCTAGGGTTGTGTACAGACCGTAGATTGACATGAATGCCTTTTATCTTTCAAAAATGATAAACCTACAGAATTGTTTACAGAATTTTTTCCCTCCCCTCACTGTTGCTACAGTGAGCTACAGTACCTCACTGTAGCTACAGTGAGGGAGGAGGGAAGAAATTCCGTAAGAAATTTTGTATGTAAATCATTGCTGTTTATCTTTAAAGCATGTGAAAGATAATTGGGATGCAACCTGAAATTTGCCTGATCAAATAATTGTGAAAGATAAGTGTAATCATACCTCTTTTGATTTTGTACTCCAACCTAATTAATGCTCACCAACTAGCAAAATTTTGAAATAGTCTTACAACTTTTCTAGATTACTGAATTACTTGCCCTTTTTTATGTTCACTCTTTATTGGCGCATATGAGCTCCTACGTGTAAAAGGATCAAAATCTTATCGTAATTTCATTTTTTATTATGAGCTCTGACATTCTCAAGTTTGTAATCTCTTCATTTTGGCCCCTGTTGTGTTTTTTCCCCCCTTGTCTTGCAGGCACATCCCGGGGTGACAAAGCAAGAAAGAAAGAGTCTCTGCAGA
>SKCR01000688.1:0-28822 GCA_019454045.1 Zanthoxylum bungeanum
ACTAGCTACATTATAACAGTTTCTAAATTTAAGTACTAACCGAAGGTAGTTCCTAATTCAGCTATCTACGGTTAAAACAGCAACTTTCGTCCCGTTTTCAATTCGCAGATAAATCTCAATTGAAGTCAGTATCCTGTTCAAAATAGATCTGAACATCAATATATATATTTTATGTACCACACTAAGTATCTAAAATCCAATTTTAATACTTGTTGTGAACATAATTATGACAAACATAATGGATTAAGCACTTAAGTTATCATTACATGATCTTCCAAAGATTATTCTCTACTATTGCTTAACTCCAGGCTTAGGCATAATACGTTATTTTATCAAATAAAATAAGTTATTATTTTTCCAGGACCATCCTGAAATTTATTCCCAATTTGAAAAATAAAACCGTTTAAATACATTTTCGCCCAGGATTATGTCTTAAACATTAATCTTTCATTTTTATATCTTGATTCTAATAGTCCAACTATATAATCAACAATTTGTGGTACTATTTATTATAATGATTATAATAGTCCAACTATATAATCAAATATAATCTAAATTAATTAACCTCAATTACATTGATTACTATAGTCCAACTATAAAATCAACTGTAAACTGAAATTAATTATTTCAAATATATTGATTAATATAATCCAATTATATATAATCAAATATAATACAGTCCAACTGTTTATAAAAACAACAATTTAAATATTAGTCCAACTAACATTTAATCTAACAACGAAATAATTTGAATGAGCGCGTATGGCGAGTAATTGAACGATTATTGCAAATTCAATTCTTGCCTCCCACTATTTTTCGGCGAGCCTCTAACCCTCTGTCGAGTACTCGGGAAACCGTGTTTCCTAGTGGGCTAGGATCCCGTTAAATATCACACAATCTTGACTTTGGCCAACAAATTGTATGATAATTAACTAGGTAGATCTCGAAGATCAATTGGATCCCATCCAATTCCTAGATCCAGTAGGCGGATATCCAAATCCTAAACATATATCTTATATATGCCAATACATCCAATGTATTACCTAACCTTTTTCCTCTGAATCAACTAAGCCTTGGCTTTGGCACAACAAACCTAGTGATCCCAGTCAAGTGTGACCCATTGACCATGGAAAGCTTCGTAATCAATGTCGATGGACAAGAAGTGGTCTTGACTTTGGCCAACAAACCACAAATTGGACAAGACACCGATATGGAACACAAGCTCTCGTGATTCAAACACATATTCAACGGACAAAGGGCTTGACTTTGGCCAACCACCCCAATGCCAATCTCGGATCTTGAGTAAGAATCACTCAATGGAAGGAAAAACACTTGATATTGAGCGAGGTTTTTTTCGCGTGCAATTGGCTACCAATTTATTATCTTTATTAAGGTCTCATCATCATACACCCTTAAACATGCATTCTAAAACATAATACAGCGCATATGAAATAAAATAATAATGATATGCGGATGGATACTTTACATTGATCCTATATCAAATCTCTCATTTTCTCTCTCCAAGCTAGCACATGTATTTACTTCTACCCATTACACTACACTTCTAAAGAAACCTCATTTACATTGAGGGGAATAGGTGAGAAGAGAATACAAAGAGTATAGAGGTGATAAGGCTGGACACGCAGGTCCAATTAATAAATCAATTTATTACAATTTCCAAAATTGTCCCACCCGACTAATATCCTTCGATATACATTATTCATGCATCGCAACCATGTATTCACACTAGCATGTTATCAATCAATCTAATCCAATTAATTAATCTGATAATTAGTGATCATCCAATGTTCAAACAATGATTGATTTTTGCGTGAGTCAAACTCGTTTTGCGAATAAGTACTCAAAGTACGAATTCTTGAATTAAATTAAACTACATAATTAAATCCAATTTAATACGCATTTAATTCTAATTCACTATTTAATTCCAAATTAAATATTACACTTTTATTAACGAACCTTTACGACTTAAATTCCAAATTTAATTGCAACGGGTTTAAAGCCCGATTAACATCTAATGTTTTTTTTTTAATTAAAGTCCAATGGGCTTTTAATTAATTTCTATAAGGCGTGGACTTTTGGTCAACTCGGGTCAAACCGAACAACCAAAATCTAATCCGGGAGTTACCCTAAGCCCAGAAATCAATTTTGGCCCATTACGCCCAATTAAAAAATTAAGGTCCATTAAGTCATAATTGGACTTTATGGATGCGGTTTTAGGCCCAATTGGATCCAACCAAATTTGCCTAAACTCAACTTTGTACAACAAAGCCCAAAAGCCGAATCACAACCTTAAAGGCCCAATTTCCAAAAATAAGCCCAATTAATTAACTTATAAGATTCTAAATTCCATAATTAATTAACCTAAGTGTAATACACAATTAACCACCCAATTAATATTTCTAAAACATCAATTAGCATACTTAATCATGCACTTTAACATTAAATAGTGTCCAACACAATTTATTAAAATCAAACCCAATTTACATGCTTTTGTTCTCGGCAATTAGGGGTTTTTCCAATCCGTTTCGGTATCAATCCAATCGAATCCACAATCATCATTTCCCAAATCAATTCAATTCATCCAATGAATTAAAATCAAAAAACACAATGAATTTCAAATTCAATTGAATTCGGCCAAGCCACTTTAATTTGGGAAAAATGTTCCAAATCAAAATTCAATCAAATTGAACTTCAAAACAACATTACTCAATTGTTTTAAGTCATCCAATGATCAAACAAACAAAATCACCAAGAAATTTAGGGTTCTTTAATTTCGGCCAAAATAAGCAATTTGGGGAAATTTGTTCCAAACACTATTTCAACAAATTGATCCAATCAATCTTAAATTAAACATGCTTTAAGCATTCTCATTCATCCAATTTCACAAAATAAGCTCAAAATCAAGTTTACCCAATTTGTCACTTTATGCCAACATAAAAAATTGGGGAAATTTGTTCCAAACATTATTTCTTCAAATTGATCCAATCAATCATTAATTCTGAACATTTAAGCATACTTAATCAATCAATTCAATCAAATCATGCTTCAATTGATTTTACCCAATTTGTCATGCCCAAAATTTAGGGAAAATTAAATCCAATCCAATTTCACGAAATTGATCATACACAACTTCAATTCAACCTCATTCAAGCATATTTCATCAAACAATTCAACCAAATCATGCCTAAATCGAGTTTACCCAATTTTAACCCTAACTTTTTCATGCTTGATCAAAGCTCAAGATACCATTATTGAGTTTCTAATATAGGTGCCAAGATCATGAAATCAAGCACAATATTCGCATGAATACACAAAGGAGTAAGGCGGAATACATAACTCACATTGAACAGTATGAGATGCGAAGAACAAGCTGCGTTTTTGCCTCCCTCCAAGCTCACGGCAACAGCTCTCCAAGGCAGTGGGCTGCTCGGTTTTGACTGGTTTGGTCCCTCCATGATTCGGCCATTGATGAACACCATGGAAGCTCAAAGCTTCAAGGTTCAAAAGGAATTCCAAGCTCATAATTTCATTTCCCTATTACCATAATATAACCCAAGGTGTGTGCTAGCACTTAGATCTTGCAACAAGATCCAAAAGCTTCTCCATTTGCTCGGTCAAACCAGAAGAAAAGATGAAGAAAACGGTCATGGAGACCGTGAGAGAGAGATGAAGGTTTTTGGCTCCAAAAGCCTAAAACCGTAAAATGAGAGAGAGAATGAGTTACCAAAATAAAAAATTGTAAAAGGGTTTATATAATTTCCAAAATATATAATAAACCATTTACCTTTTTCTATTTCAAAAAACAAAGCATTAAATGCTTGTCAATCACCACAAATCAACTTATATCAATCACTCAAATGTCACATCACTCAAAGTGACATGTGATTTGACGTTTGATGTGACTTGCGATTTGACGCTTGATTTGACTTGCGTGCCGTACTCGCATTCGAAATGCGAATGCGCTCGCAAACAATCTCGGGCTCGGGTTCGCTAATTCCAAATTAACGAATTTTCCGTTGCGTCGTAATTAAATGATTACGCCTAGCGAAATCACTATTTACGTCGCAAACGAATTAATTGTAAATTAATTCGTTCACCCGAATTAAAATCTAATTTTAATTCCGCGTCGAAATCCAATTTCGTTTAATATATCAAATATATTAATTTATCGATTAATTCCAAATTAATCGTTCTCTCTCTTTAAAGATACTTTATCCGAGATAAAATATCTCTGTAATTAATCCCAGATTAATTTTCTCTCTCTAGAAATTAATCTTCTCTCTTTACTAATTAATCCCAGATTAATCATAGTGCGAGTCATACATCATCGGTGAATCTTTGGGAAGCGACCCATGAGATCTCCGGATATGTTGGCAGTAAATACGGTCGTCGGACTATCCGAACACGTAAGTACCTCGTACTACGTTTATACCGATTTACAAGACAAGGTTGGCTTCTAGCAAAGCGCCATGCCTACCCAATTCTCCAGAAATATTCTTACAGGAATATATAGATCTGTATCAAGCGTAGTATACCGTAGTATTGCGTATATCAGCCCAGTATCGGATAGTCACGTGCTAGGGCTGGGGCTGGATAAGTGTCTGCCCCGTCCGAAGCACATGTCTGATGTCTTGTAACTAGTCTCTATAATCGGATATACATGACCTTGTCATAATATCCCGATGGCCGGCCAGCACTTAAGAGCACTAATACCGTATCCTGCGTGACATCATCTCCACTATGACTGGAGTGATACTTCCGTCTTGACATCACACCCAATACACCACGACTCTCTGATAAACCCAGAAGTGGTGTACGTAGAACCGGTTAAAGCCATGTACCACCAAGACCAAAGTCTACCGATTATCGCAAGTATTAGCGATGTAAGTCTCAGGTTAAGACTATACACACCTACCTTGATTTCGGCCTCCCATAGACACATAGTCATAATACCAATGGGATTCCGAGGGGTCTATCCAGAGCGAAGCTGTTTCCTGTACCATCGGTGAAACACGACCTCCTATCGCACTTGCATAAGTATCCGATACTTATATATATGAGAACTTTGCCGTTCTGCCCTCACAACGCACACAAGTACGATACTAGCCTATTCCGCATTATCGATGTCCAGTCTCGATAATACTCCGGCTAGGGATATTTAATGATTAAACCTTCGGGGACTGATACTGTCTCATATCATTCTCAGTCCAGGAATTAATCATAGGGACCTCTCTTCATTTATATATCTATGGTGATCTAATCACAAATGATGAGAGTGCAATTTCCTTGTCACATAGTTAATTTGCTACAACAACACAATGATCTGTGGAAATAGTGACGCTATGGGTCATTTTGTCCAACACAAATGATGTGCTGATCAATTACTAAGACGTTGTGTTATACATGAGGAGGTCAATAGTGTCATGCATCATTGTCATTCATCACCATATGGCGGACACTTCAACGGGAATAAAACTGCAGCCAAAGTCCTACAATCATGTTTGTTCTGGCCCAATCTAGTGAAAAATGCTTACTTATTTTCTCTTCAAAGTGACAGGTGCCAAAAAACGGGGAATATTTCTGGAAGTAGAAATATTTGATGTATGGGAAATTGATTTTATGGGACCCTTTGTTCCATCATTCGAAAACCTTTACATACTAGTTGTAGTGGACTGCATCTCTAAATGGGTTGAAACAATTGCACTGCCCTCCAATGATTCAAAAGTGGTGATCAAATTCCTTAAAAAGAATATTTTTACTCACTTCGGAACACCTCGGGCGATTATCAGCGATGGTGGCACACATTTATGCAACATATACTTCGATGCACTTCTATCCAATTATTGAGTTACTCATAAAGTTAACACTGCCTACCATCCGTAGTCAAATGGACTGGTCGAAGTTTCAAACAGGGAGATCAAAAGAATCTTGTAGAGATCCGTTGGATCAACAAAGAATGACTGGTCTAAAAAACTGGATGATGCACTATGGGCCTACCGGATAGCTTACAAGACATCCAATTTTATGTCCCTATATCGAATGGTGTTTGGGAAAGCGTGCCATCTGCTAGTGGAGCTTGAAAATAAGGCGTACTGGGTACTGAAGAAGTTAAATCTTGATCTACAAGTAGCAGGAGAGAAACGAATCCACCAACTCAAAAAATTGGATAAATTTCGTCTACAGGCTTATGAGAATGCCAAACTGTACAAAGAAAAGAAGAAGAAATGGCATGATAAAAAATTAGTGCGCAGAGAACAGGAACTAGGGCAGCATGTGTTGTTATACGATTCATGATTGAAACTTTTTCCTAGAAAGCTAAAATCAAAGTGGTCAGGTCCATTTGTGATTACTCAGGTGTTACCATACGGAGTTGTTAAGATATAAAATCCCAAGTCAAACAACACATTCAAAGTTAACAGCCAGCGTGTCAAGCACTACTAGGAAGAATCAATTGAGTAACAAAAAGAAAGTGTCACACTTTCAGATCCAGCCTAATGTTCTGGCAATCATGTCTAGTTGAAGACGTTAAACTTAGCGCTAGCTGAGAGGCAACCCATGCAATTTTTGTATATATTTAGATTTGGTGTTTTTTAATTTGGTGTGGTTAATTTGTATAGGTAAAGTCACATTTCAGGATGGAAGACGTTTTCGTAAATCTTCATAAGCAATTTCCTTAAGTATGTGCTTGTGGACCATCCTCATTTGGATGCAGTTGGACTATTGTCAGAAATGCGAACTTGCTGGGCCATTTAAACTGGGGCGAGTTCGTACCTTATGACCATCAGGCCCAAAGCTTCTGAAATGTTGATGGGCCATTCTGTAGAAATCATTGTTTTATGTTTGCATTATCTTTCTTTTATGCTGGTATTTGGGAACATCATCGTTTGGATCCATTTGGACCATTTGTCATGGGATATGGGCTTGTTGGGCCATTTAAACTGGGACAAGAACGTATTTTATGACGATTGGGCCAAAGACTTCTAAGTGATTGATGGGCCACTTTGTGCTTGTGTTCGAAACATTACCATTTGGAATTAGTTGGGCTCCTTGCCATGAGATGTGAACTCGTTGGGCCATTTAAACTGGGACGAGTTCACTCCTATAACAATTAGCCCAAAAGCTTCTAAAATGATGATGGGCCGATTTGTGTGAAAATTTTAATGAGTTGATATATTTCTTGTATCGCGTGCATCTCATGCATCACATGCACATCATGCATACATGCACCATCTTAACCACTTTTTTTTATTGAAAGCCATCATAAATACCCGTTGGTTAGGGAAGATGGCAAACTTGTCAAAAGACCAAGCAGCCACCAAGAGTACCGGCAGAAGACCTAACCCAACGGGATAGGAAACTCATTCATGGATGCATGTATACACGTAACGTATCCTGCATTCCTTTTCGTGTTTGTTCTGTTTTATAATAACAGGTTTCAGAGGAGAAAAAGAGAAAGCGTCAAATACAAGCCAACCAGAAGCAGCAACAGTACAATGTCAGCAGTCTTCAGGAACAAATCACAGGGGTGAGGCCAATATCAGTATCAGTCTGGGTCGAGGCCCATATCAGTATCAGTCTGGGGGCGAGGCCCATATCAGTATCAGTTGGGGGCGAGGCCCATAACAGTATCAGTTGGGGGCGAGGCCCATATCAGTATCAGTCTGGGGGCGAGGCCCATATCAGCAGTATCAGTCTGGGGGCAAGGCCCATATCAGTATCAGTTGGGGGTGAGACCCACATCAGTATCATCTGGGGGCGAGGCCCGTATCAGTATTAGTCTAAGGGCGAGGCCCATATCAGTATCAGCTGAGGGCGAGGCCCATATCACTATCAGCTGGGGGTGAGGCCCATATCAGTATCAGCTTGGGGGTGAGGCCCACATCAGCATCGGTTTGGGATGAGTCTCAGGAACGAGGCCTACATTAGTATCAGTTTGGGGATGAGTCCCAGGGCCGAGGCCCACATCAGTATCAGTTTAGGGGGAGGCCCACATCTGCATCAGTTTGGGGTTGAGGCCCATATCAGTTACAGTCTCGAGGTGAGTCCCAAGGACGAGGCCCATATCAGTATCAGTTTAGGATGAGGCCCACATCATTCTGGAGGCGGGGCCCACATCAGCAACACTCTGGGAACAAGGCCCACATCATCATCAGAATCAGTCTTGTCGGATATGGCACTCTGGGGGCGAGGCCCACATCAGCATCGATATCAGTTTAGCTGAGAATATCACTCCAAGAATGGAAACACAGTTCGAGAATGAACAAGCCGGGAATGGAACTCCAATAATGGAAACACAGTTCGAGAATGAACAAGCCGGGAATGGCACTCCAATAATGGAAACACGGTTCGGGAATGAACAAGCCGGGAATGGCACTCCAAGAATGGAAGCACAGTTCGGGAATGAACAAGCCCGGAATGGCACTCAAAGAATGGAAACACAGTTCAGGAATGAACAAGCCGGGAATGGCACTCCAAGAATGGAAGCAGAGGTCGGGAATGAACAAGCCGGGAATGGCACTACAAGAATGGAAGCACAGTTCGGGAATGAACAAGCCGGGAATGGCACTCCAAGAATGGAAACACAGTTCGAGAATGAACATGCCGGGAATGGCACTCCATGAATGGAAACACAGTTCCAGAATGAACAAGTCGGGAATGGCACTCCAAGAATGGAAACACAGTTCTAGAATGAACAAGCCGGGAATAGCACTCCAAGAATGGAAACACAGTTCGAGAATGAACATGCCGGGAATGGCACTCCAAGAATGGAAGCACAGTTCGGGAATGAACAAGCCATGAATGGCACTCCAAGAATGGAAACACAGTTCCGGAATGAACAAGCCGAGAATGGCACTCCAAGAATGGAAGCACAGTTCGGGAATTAACAAGCCGGGAATGACACTATAAGAATGGAAGCACAGTTCGGGAATGAACAAGCCGAGAATGGCACTCTAAGAATGGAGCAAGGTTTGGGAATGGACCGCATCACAGTAACGGTTCGAGAATGGACCACCTCTCTTAGAAACGGTCCGAGAATGGACCACCTCTCCTCAACTTGGTTCGAGAATGGACCACCACATCAGTATCAGTTTGGGGCGAGGCCCACATAAGTACCATTTTAGGGTCGAGGACCCACTACATCATCAGTTCGAGGGTGAGGTCCCTATTGTCAGCGGTGTTGGGTCGAGTTGCCCAGGGTCGAGGTGCCCTCATTGTCGGTTGTAGTTCTGGGTCGAGGTGCCCACTACATCATCAGTTTGAGGGCGAGGTCCCTATTGTCAGCGGTGTTGGGTCGAGGTGCCCCCGTTGTCGGTTGTAGTTCCGGGTCGAGGTACCCAGGGTCGAGGTGCCCACTACATCATCAATTAGAGGGTGATGTCCCTATTGTCAGCGGTGTTAGGTCGAGGTTCCCAGGGTCGAGGTGCCCCCGTTGTCGGTTGTAGTTACGGGTCGAGGTGCCCAGGGTCGAGGTGCCCACTGCATCATCAGTTTTGGGATGCGTCCCAGGGTCGACGCCCATATTTTGTCAACGGTATTGGGATGCGTCCCAGGGTCGAGGCCCCCGTTGTCGGTTGCAGTTATTGGGATGCGTCCAAGGATCGAGGTCCACTACATCATCAGTTTTGGGATGCGTCCCAAGGTTGAGGCCCATATTTTGTCAGCGGTATTGGGATGCGTCCTAGGGTCGAGGCCCCCGTTGTCGGTTGTAGTTATCGGGATGCGTCCTAGGATCGAGGTCCACTACATCATCAACTCAGCAAAAGCGGCAGGCAAGTCAGGTGGCAGCTGGCGAGCCAGGTAAGTAAAAATGCATTGCATAACGTTGGTAGGATTGTCATTGTCACACACTGCACAAGTCCCATCAAAGTGGGGGCGACTGTAGGCATTGCATTTTTGCATGTGAAACCCGATGATGAGTCTCAATTGGAGGCACTACCTTTTTAGTTAAGGATATTGTGGGAAACGGTCGTCGGAAGGGAATCGGTATTTCGTTAGATCCTTGTTCACTTATTTAGCATCAATCTCACTTGTTGGACCTCCGTTTTGACCACCTTTAGCCTAAAAAAAACCCACAAACCTGTTAACCTTGAACCCAAACCCTTTTAAACCAAGCCCACACCACATCTAGCGCACACGCCCACCATGACTAGGCCCACACGCCCATCACCCTAAATTACACCCAAATTAAATAAAATATTAAATAAAATATTAAGTAGATAATGTAATTGAATTAAATAAAATAATTAAACCATTTACCAATTAAATAAAACATAAAATATAATCGTGCCTAATTTAGATAAATCAAATATATTAACTTCCTAACTAAACAAAATCATATACTAAATTAAAAAGATGTCATGCCTAATTAAATCACTCATAACCAATTTAAAGATATTGACTTCCTAATCTAAACTAATCTTGTCTCCATCAAATCCATTTCTTTCCTTATCCAACACCAAATCAAATCCTCTCTTTAATGCCAAAATCTCTTGCTTGTGAGACAAGGAGAAGCCCTAGCCCATTGTCTATATAAACAACCCCTAACCAAAGCCATCATCTCTCTCCAAGACCTTACACACGAAAATACAAAGAAAAAGCTCTCCAATTCACGCCCATACACAAGAAGGAAAGCCTAGTTCATTCACATAAGAGATACAAGACATCAAAACTGTTGGATAATATGACCCATAGCGTCACTATTTGTACAGATCATGGTGTTGTTGTACAAATTAACTATGTAACAAGGAAATTGCACTCTCATCATTTGTGATTAGATCACCATAGATATATAAATGAAGAGAGGTCCCTATGATTAGTTCATGGATTGAGAATGATATGAGACAGTATCAGTCCACGAAGGATTAATCATTAAATATCCCTAGCCGGAGTATTATCGAGATAGGACATCGATAATGCGGAATAGGCTAGTATTGCACTTGTGCGCGTTGTGAGGGCACAACGGCATAGTTCTCATATATATAAGTATTGGATACTTATGCAAGTACGATAGGAGGTTGTGTTTCACCGATGGTACGGGAAACAGCTTCGCTCTGGATAGACCCTTCGGAATCCCATTGGTATTATGACTATGTGTCTATGGGAGGCCGAAATCAAGGTAGGTGTGTATAGTCTTAACCTGAGACTTACATCGCTAATACTTACGATAATCGATAGACTTTGGTCTTTGTGGTACAGGGCTTTAACCGGTTCTGCGTACACCACTTCTGGGTTTATCAGAGAGTCGTAGTGTATTGGGTGTGATGTCAAGATGGAAGTATCACTTCAGTCATAGTGGAGATGATGTCACGCAGGATACGGTATTAGTGCTCTTAAGTGTTGCGCAACCATCGGGATGTTATGACTAGGTCATGCATATCCGATTATAGAGACTAGTTACCAGACATCCGACATGTGCTTCGGACGGGGCAGACACTTATCCAGCCCCAGCCCTAGCACGTGACTATCCGATACTGGGCCGATATGCACAATACTACGGTATACTACGCTTGATACAGATCTATATATTCCTGTAAGAATATTTCTGGAGAATTGGGTAGGCATGGCGCTTTGCTAGAAGCCAACCTTGTCTTGTAAATCGGTATAAACGTAGTACGAGGTACTTACGTGTTCGGATAGTCCGACGACCGTATTTACTGCCAACATATCCGGAGATCTCATGGGTCGGTTCCTGAAGATTCACCGATGACGTATGACTCGCACTTTAATTAATCTGGGATTAATTCGATGAGAGAGAAAATTAATCTGGGATTAATTACGGAGATATTTTATCTCGGATAAAATATCGTTAAAGAGAGAGAGAACGATTAATTTGGAATTAATCGATAAATTAATATATTCGATATATTATAACGAAATTAGATTTCGACGCAGAATTGAAATTAGATTTTAATTCGGGCGAACGAATTAATTTGGAATTAATACGTTAGCGACGTGAATAGTGAATTCACTAGGCGTAATCATTTAATTGCGACGCAACAGAAAATTTGTTAATTTGGAATTAGCAAACCCGAGCCCGGGATTGTTTGCGAGCGCATTCGCATTTCGAATTCGAGTGCGGCACGTAAGTCAAATCAAGCGTCAAATATCAAATCACATCAAGCGTCAAATCACATGTCACTTTGAGTGATGTGACATTTAAGTGTTTGATGTGAATTGATTTGTAGTGATTGACAAGCATTTAATGCTTTGCTTTTTGAAATTAAAATAGGTAAATGGTTTAATATTTTTGGAAAATATAAAACCCTTTACATTTTTTTATTTCCCACTAATTCATTCTCTCTCTTTTTACGGTATTAGGTTTTGGAAACCTTTCCCTCCTCTCTTTCCTCTCTTCTCCCTCATGCCCAAGGGGCTGCTGCCTTCTTTTTTTTTCTGGTTCAAGACCGAATGCAGTAAAGGGAGAAAAGAAGTAATCTTGTTGCAAGATAAAAGTGCTAGCACACTCATGGAGACATATCAAGGTGATAGGGAAGTGATTTCATGAGCTTGGAATCCATTTTTGAAGCTTGGAGCTCGAAGATGAAGATGAAGTCCACAAACCCACCATGACCGAATCTTGAAGCCCAAACCAGTGGGTTTACCGTGAGCATGACAGAAAAGGAGAAGGCAGTGCATTCGTGGTTCATCTTCGGAGCATCCAACCGATCATTGTGAGTCTTTTCCGCACCTCATATGATATGTATTCAACTCGTTTTTGCATGATTTATGATCCTTGGGACTTGATTGAAACTCAACAAAAACCCTAAGACCTTGCATTGCCGTGAACACCACCTCCAATCTACCTCATTCACGCACATCACTCATCCACACAACCATTGCCGCATCTAGCCTCCTCCACAGCCCCAAACTCACGCATAAACAGACCTTGAAACAGCCCATATAACCCCTCAAACTCACGCCAAATAGCCCTCTCTGCATCACCTTCACTGCATGCCTAAATACCCCACTACACTGCCTCCTTCACTGCCGCAAATCACCCCACTCTTCTACCCAGTTTTCACAGCCCCAATCTGTCCCCTAAAACAGTCCAGAAACACCCCAAAACTGTACTAAAAACTGCATAAAACCCCCCCTAAAAAATCACCAAAAACAGCAGCCCCTAGCCTCCAATAATCGCCAAAACAGTTAACAAAAACTACATTTTAAAACCTTTGAACAACTGAACAAACAGCAGCCCGATACCTATTAAAACTGCATAAAACTGTCCCTAAATACACCTGAAATAGTGAGCAAAAAATACAGAGGAAACAACAGCAAAACGGAGGTCAAACAGCAAGCAAAACAGCAAAACAATGAGCTAAGACGCTAAACCAGTGAATCGGAGAAGTTGAGGAGCTTTAACCCTTCTGATCTCCACGAAACGCAAGTCCGAAAGTCAGCAAAAAAGGTTAAACCTGAGGGTATTTTTCACACTCGTTTTCAGTTTTATTTTTATTATTTATTGAGTATTGTTCGCATGATTATTATGTTAAAATGCATGTTGTGGCCCTTGAGTAGATAAATATGCATGTATTACGAAATATTGTATGTTGCGGCCTTGGAATAAGATAAAAGATGTGTCAACTCTCGCTATATATCGGATGGAAACCCGGACATAAATTTCATAGCCGATTCCGAGTGGACGGTAGTATGATCTGTACTCGGGATACAACTCCACGTACCACTTGAGTAAATGGCACATTCTTTTGTTTTATGTTGCTTTAATTTATTTATTATTCGTCATTTAAATTCCAAATGTTACTTGTTTATGTAATTATGTGATCGAGCGCATGGGCTTAGTAAGTCGGATTAAAGGTCCCCTATTTTGAAGGGTTAAAACCCTTTACCACGATGCTTTGCCGCGCTGGTTGATGTGTGTTCGGTTGAATGTAAGATGTGTTCAATCGGGCATACTGAGTTTGATATTATTTTATTTATTCTTTGTATGCATGATGCGATCGAGCGCATGGGCTTAGTAAGTCGGATTAAAGGTCCCCAATTTGGAGGGGTTAAAACCCTTTGCCATGATTCTTTGCCGCGCCAGTTGATGTGTGTTCGGTTGAATGTAAGATATGTTCAATCGGGCATACTAAGTTTGATATTATTGTCTTTATTTTTCATATGCATTATTTGATCGAGCGCATGGGCTTAGTAAGTCGGATTAAAGGTCCCCTATTTTGAGGGGTTAAAACTCTTTCCACGATGCTTTGCCGCGCCGGTTGATGTGAGTTCGGTTGAATGTGAGATGTGTTCAATCGGGTATACTAAGTTTGATATTATCGTCTTTATTTTTCATATGCATTATAGTTATCTTTATCTTTGTACGCATTGTAATGAAAAGTGCATGGGCTTATTGTGTTGGACTAAAAAGCTCTCCATTTGGGGGAAGAAAAGCCTAAAAGGCTACCTTTACCACAATATTTGCCGCGTCTTTCATCTATTGATGGAATCTTCTATCCTTGTCTTGGCTTGATTTATTATCATTTGTGTATCCATGTCATGATAGCATTTGGGCATTATTTCTCATGGTATATAGGATGGAAACCCGGACATAAATTTCATAGCAGATTTCGAATGGACAGTAGTATGATATCTACTCGGGATACAATTCCACGTACCACTTGGAAAAATACCCACGTGTGTGTTTGTGTCCATATTAGTATCTTCTTTTGCACCACGTCATAGCATGCTTACTTTATTGCCTAATTGCATCCTTAAGTGTCTTTTTGCATTATGTACTTAGTTGACTCTTTTATTTGTGCATGGACATGTAACGGCTATTTGTTTATGATATGTCTATGAAATCACATGTTCGCCATTATTTGATTCGCCTTTATGTGTGCTTGTGTGGTTAGTGTGTGCTTGTGTTTCCATGAATACAATATGCCAATGAAGTTGTATGTTCGTTGCTACTTTGATGTGCTTTCAAGCATGCAATCTTAGATGTGAAATATATGCAAATTTAGGTGTAAGTTTTATTTTTGTGCATATGGATTTAGAAGCATGATACTCTTGGAAATAAGTGTTACTTAAGCTTGATTAAATTATTACACAAATCCTTTCATTACAAGTGACATAAGTAAGGGACCATTCTGAACCCAACGGTTTGAGGTCTTCCCTTACGAGGGGTAAGTGCGGCCTTAAATCTCATTTTCCCGGTTCACACCTGGTGGCGACTCCATTATTCTCTGGTTTAGTCCCTCGTGACTACTCCGTACTCCCGACTAGGCAGCGAGCCTAGAACAGCATGCGTCGTCCAGTTTCTGTGTCCCACAGGTATTACTAGAGTAAGATAATGATTTGGTGTCTTCCTTCACTCACTACTTTTTTTAAAGCCAAAAAGAAAAGCTGTGAAGACATCTAGATAATCATTTACTCAAAGCTTACCTTAAAGCATATTTAAAGTGTTGGACTAATTTGGAGGATCTATTGTTTATTCCTGTCACCAAGGCAATAAGAGCCTAAGAGGTAAGGGTATTTAATAGAGTTCGCTCCACCCTCCCTCTGGGGAATTTTCAATGGAGGAATCCATTTGACAGTTATTCACTAAAACTTGCTAAAATCCTCAATAATAATTTAAGTCTAAAATTTGCCTTCCATTGTAAAGTATAGACCCAAATGGCTTAAACCGTATTGGCAGGACTAGGCTTTACCACACTGACCAATACCAATTTGTCCTTAAATCGTACTATTGACAATGGTTTGACTTTTCTGAGTCATAAGACGCATCGACCATTAGGCGTGGTCTTATAACTTAGTGGCAAGGATTGGGTGTCCACAAGGACTAACATAAGTTATGGCATGTTTGATTGCCCAACCCAATGATCAATTAATTGTGATATATATCATAAATTGGTTGGGAACCTACCTAATTATCATATGTTATAACAACCGGCCCTAGTCGGATTTATGAAATGATGATAATGGGATCCTTGCCCATAAGAAATCCATCATATTGGGGTTGATGCGATTTGCTTAAAATTTTAAAATAATTGAGTGGGAGCAACTTCATAATATTAAAAGCCCTTGTTATTATGAAACATTAATGAAAACATATTCCTAATTTTAACATTCTCTCTTAAAAGGTGGGTTAAAATATTTCACAAACATTTAAATGGAAAACAGAATATCATTTCGTTCCTCCTTGATGAGCATAAGCTGAAAGGGGATAACTACAATGACTTGTTTAGAAACCTTAAAATTGTCTTACGATAAGAAAAAAATTTCTATGTTCTTGAAAGACCATTTCCCCATGAACCCGAAGAAGATGCTGACCAAGATACATTTGATGCTTGGAAGAAACATGTCGATGATGATGAGCAAGCAGTTTGCATAGTGCTTGGCTCTATGTCGAAAGAACTTCAGAAAGCTCACGAAGATATGGATGCTCAAACCATCATCTTTCACTTGAAGGAGTTGTATGCAACTTCCGTTCATACCGTGAGATTCCAAGTGTCATGTGCCTTATTCCAAACAATGTATAAAAAAGGATCTGTTAGTGGACATGTGCTTAAGATGATTGGCCACATTGAAAAATTGGCCAACCTCGGGTTCATCATGGATCATGAGATAGGTCACGATCTAATTCTTCAGTCATTACCAAAATAATTCTTTAACTTTTTTATGTAGTTTCATCTGTCAAATAAAGAAGCTACTTTAGCAGAATTGCACATTCGGATAAAGAAAGCAGAGAAGGACTTGAAACCGGAGCTTAAAACCTCCGTCATGCTTACAGGTACGGACCTGAAGCCACGATGCCCAATGAAAAATAAGGGCAAGGCGAAGGCTTCAGATCACCTAAAGCCCAATGGTAAGGTGGAGAAGAAAATTGGAAAGAGGAAATGTTTCTTTTGTGGAAAGAAGGGTCATTGGAAGAAAGACTACAGATCCTTGAAAGCAAAGGAAGCTAGGGAAGCCCAAGAGGCCAAGAAGCCCAATGCTTCAGGTATGTTATATATGTCTTACAAACTAACAAAGAATGTTCAACCTCTAATATATACAACGTTAACTTTAATAATCTCAATGAATCACTTATATGGCATAGTCGCTTAGGTCATATCAATGAAACATGATTAACTAAGCTACATAAGGATGGGTATTTCAGACCCTTCAAATATGAACCTTATGGAACTTGTGAGTCTTGTTTACTTGGTAAAATGACCAAATTACCCTTCAAAGGTAAAGGACAGCGTGCAGCGGAGACATTAGAACTCATATACTCTGATGTATACGGACCAATGTCAGACACCGCTAGAGGTGGATTCTCATACTTCATTACCTTTATCGATGATCACTCGCGATATAGTTATATGTACCTTATGCGGTATAAATCTGAAGCTTTTGAGAAATTTAAGGTCTTCAAAGCTGAAGTAGAAAACCAGCTTAATAGATGTATTAAGTCACTAAGGTCTGACCGAGGTGTTGAATACTTAAGTGACGAATTTCAAGATTACTTGAGAGAAAATGACATTGTTTCCCAGTCCATTCCTCCGAGAACTCCACAGCATAATGTGGTCTCTGAAATGAGAAATCAGACATTATTAGATATGGTCCGATCAATGATGCCAGGCATGGATCTACCTCTTTCATTTTGGGGTCTTGCTTTAGAAACTGCAACACTACTACTAAACACAGTTTATTCCAAGACTGTTAGTCAAACACCATATGAGTTATGGTCTGGGAAACGTCATAGTCTTAGTTATCTAAGAGTTTGGGGATGTGATGTTGGATAATATGACCCATAGTGTCACTATTTGCACAGATCATTGTGTTGATGTAGCAAATTAACTATGTAACAAGGAAATTGCACTCTCGTCATTTGTGATTAGATCACCATAGATATATAAATGAAGAGAGGTCCCTATGATTAGTTCCTGGATTGAGATGATATGAGACAGTATCAGTCCACGAAGGATTAATCATTAAATATCCCTAGCCGTAGTATTATTGAGACTGGACATCGATAATGCGGAATAGGCTAGTATTGCACTTGTGCGCGTTGTGAGGGCACAACGGCATAGTTCTCATATATATAAGTATTGGATACTTGTGCAAGTGCGATAGGAGGTCGTGTTTCACCGATGGTACGGGAAACAGCTTCGCTCTGGATAGACCCTTCGGAATCCCATTGGTATTATGACTAGGTGTCTATGGGAGGCCGAAATCAAGGTAGGTGTGTATAGTCTTAACCTGAGACTTGCATCGCTAATACTTGCGACAATCGGTAAACTTTGGTTTTGGTGGTTGGGGATCTTAACTGGTTCTCTGTTCACCTCTTCTGGGTTTATCAGGAATCGTAGTGTATTGGATGTGATGTCGAGACGGAAGTATCACTCCAGCCATAGTGGAGATGATGTCACGCAGGATACGGTATTAGTGCTCTTAAGTGATGCGCATCCAATCGTGATATTATGACCAGGTCATGAATATCCGATTATAGAGACTAGTTACCAGACATCCAATATGTGTTTCGGACGGGGCAGACACTTATCCAGCCCCAGCCCTGGCATGTGACTATCCGATACTGGGCCAATATGCACAATACAATCGTATACTACGCTTGATACAGATCTAAATATTCTTAAAAGGATATGTCCGGAGAATTGGGTAGACTTGGTGCTTTGCTAGGAGTCGACCTTGTCTCCTAAATCGGTAGAACGTAGTACTTGGTACGTACGTGATTCGGATACTCCGACGACCGTATTTACTGCCAACTTATCCGGAGATCTCATGGGTCGCTTCCCGATAATCCACCGATGACGCACAACTCGCACTCTTGAATAATCTGGGATTATATAGATGAGAGAGAAAATTAATCTAGGATTAATTACGGAGATATTTTATCTAGGATAAAATATCGTCTAGAGAGAGATAACGATTAATTTGGAATTAATCGGTAAATTAATATATTCGATATATTAAACGAAATTAGATTTCGCGACGCGGAATTAAAATTAGATTTTAAATCGGGCAAACGAGTTATTTAGAATTAATTCGTTAGCGACGTAAATAATAATTTCGCTAGGCGCAATTATTTATTTAAATTCGATTTAAATAACGTCGCGACGTAATTCGGTATTTTGGAAATATCGAACCCGAACGCGTGAGTGCACGTGGGTCCACTTTCATTTGGAAACGTGTGGGGCCCACATGACACATGTCATATTATGCATTATTTAATTCTAATGCATTGCATGGAGATAGTGTACAATGCACTCAATGGTTTTGCATGGAAATTGAGTGTTTGACACTCTAAGCCATTGCATGATTTGTGTCATAAGTTTATTATTAATTTAATAAATATTATGGCATAAATATAAATTGATTTTTTGTAACAAAAATCATATTCAATCTCTCTCAAACTCTCTCTTCTCCTCACGCCAAACACACAAAGTTGTTCACTGGTTTTTGACTGGTTTGGGCGTGACTTTAGGGAAGAAAGGGTTGGGTTTTCATGGTGAAAACCGCAAGTGCTAGCACACTACGAGTCTTGCGAAGGTGGTAGGGAGTTCACCCATGAGGCGGGACTCATCCGACGGAGTTTGGAGCTTCGTTTTGAGACCCGAAACTGCCAGACAGTGAGCATGGGCTGCTGCAGTGGGCGCACAAGGCAGTGCGTTTCTGGCTTCGAATCGTCTCCAAATCGACCTCAACCGATCATGTGAGTATTCCGCTACCTCCGTTGATGTATTCACGCATTGTTTTCATGTCTTGTTTGATCTTGGGACCTTAGAAAAACTCAACAATGGCATCAAGAGCTAATGTTGCAAGCATGAAATTTTAGGGTTTAAAATTTGGGTAAATGTGATTTGAGCATGATTTAAATAAATTGATTGTTTGAGTATGCTTATAACATGTTTATTGCATTTTGGTGGACCAATTTGTTGAAAATGATTTGAATAATTTTCCCCAAATTTTATTCCCTTGGCCGAATGGTGTAGGATTTTTGGGATCTTGGATTTTTTGATTTTTGATTCATTTGATGAGTTAGAATCATTTAGGTTGATGTTAATTTGAATCGAATTGGATTGGATTTCGAATTGGACAAAAACCCCAAATCTTACCTTGGCCGAATGGTGTAATGCCCTAATGTCTTGGTAATTTTGATTTTTGAACATTGGATGTATTGGAAATCAAATTGGATGGTGATTTGATGTCGATTGTAGGTTCGATTGGATCGAAACCAAATCGGACACAAAATCCCTCCTTGGCCGAGAGCATGAAAGCATGTAAATGGGTTTGATTTTTCATTAGTGTGTTTGACATATGATAATGAATTGATATGATTAATAAACTAATTTGGTGTTTTAAAAATATTGATTTAGTCGATTAATCATGTAATGCACTTTAGGTAATTAAATTGCGTAATTGGATTAGTGTAATTTAATTATTTAGGCTTAATTTGGATTTGGGCTTGAATTGTTGTAATTGGGCCTTTTGGGCTTGATTTATCAGTTTGGTTTAGGCCAAATGGATTGGATCCAATTGGGCCCAAAACCTTAACCATAAAGCCCAAATGCGACTAATGAACCTTTAAAGTTCAATTGGGCCTAATGGGCCAAGATTGATTTATGGGCTTATGGGGTAAATCCCGGATTGGACTTTGGTTCGGTTTGACCCGAGTTGACCAAAAGTCCACGCCTTAAGAAATCAATCAAAAGCCCATTGACTTTAATTGAATTGACGTTGGACGTTAATCGGTCTTTGAGACGCGTTACGATTAGATTTGGAATTTAAATCGTAAAAGGTTTATTAAATAAATGTGTAATATTTAATTTGGAATTGAATAGTGAATTAGTATTAATACATGTTAAATTAGATTTAATGATGTAGTTTAATTTAATTCATGAATTCGTACTTTGAGTACTTATTCGCAAAAACGAGTTTGACTCGAACAAAATCAAATCGTTGTTTGAACATTGGATGATCACTTAATTATCAGATTAATTAATTTGATTAGATTGATTGATAGCATGCTTATGTGTGTGAATACGTGGTTGTGTTGAATGAATAATGCATATCGGATGGATATTAGATGGGTGGGCAATTTTAGAAATTGTTGTAATAAATTCGATTTATTAAATTGGACCTGCGTGTCCAGCCTTATCACCTTCTTTCTCTTTGTATTCTCTTCTCACCTATTCCCCTCTATATATATGAGGTTCTTTATAAGTGTAGTGTAACGGGTAGAAGTAGTACAAGTGCTAGCTTGAGTGAGAAAGGGAGAGATTTGATCTAGGATCAATGTGTTAAGTATCCATCCGCATATCATTATTATTTTATTTCATACTCGCTTTATTATGTATTTAGAATGCATGTTTAAGGGTGTATGATGATGAGACCTTAACAAAGATAATTAAATTGGTAGCCAATTTGCACGCGAAAAACCCTCGTTTTATATTAAGCAAATATCCTTCCCTTGAATGATTCTTGTTCAAGATCCGAAGTTGGCATTGGTTTTTATTGGCCAAAGTCAAGACCTTTGTCAATCAAGGATGTACTTGAATCATGAGAGTTTTGTTGCATATCGGTGTCTTGTCCAAATCGTGATTTTTATTGGCCAAAGTCAAGATCACTTTTTGTCCAATGACATTGATTACGAAACTTTCCTCTCGTCAATGGGTCCCGCTTAACTGGAATCATTAGGTTTGTTTTTGGCCAAAGCCAAGGCCTAGATGATTCGGAGGATAGGGTTAGGAAAATGTAATGGATACATTGACATTATACATATGTTTCGGACTTGGATGTCCACCTAACCGGATCTAGGAATTGGATGAGATCCAATTGATCATAGAGATCTACCTAAGTTAAATAGCATACAGCTTTTATTGGCCAAAGTCAAGGTTGTGTGTTATTTAATAGGATCCTAGCCCACTAGGAAACACGGTTTCCCGAGTACTCCACAGAGGGTTAGAGGCTCGACGAAAAATAGTGGGAGGCAAGTATTGAATTTGCAACATTCGTTCGAATACTCGCTAAACACGCTCATTTTATTTTACTCGTCATATTAATCAAAAGTATTAGTCGGACTAATATTTTATGTTGTTTTAAAAATATATATATATATATATAGTTGGACTATATACAAACTTATTCAATATATAGTTGATTTTATAATTGGATTATAGTAATCAATATAAGTGAATTAAAATGATAGTTGATTTTATAATTGGATTATAGTAATCAATATTAAAATTATAGTTGATTAATAATTGGGTTATTGTAATCATTATAATAAATAGTACCTTATTAAATTGATTAAATAGTTGGACTATTGAAATCAAGAAAGAATTTAAAAGTTGAATATTTAAAATATATAATCCTTGGATTAAATGTTTTAAATGATTTAATTTTCAATTGGAAATAATAATAGGTTAATTTATTTGATAAAATAACTTATTATGACTAAGCCCATAATAAGCAAATAGTAGAGCATAAAGTCTTTGGAAGATTTATGTGATGATGACTTTAGTGCTTAATTAATATACTTACAATAAATCTATCTTTAGATTTAAAAGTATTAAAGTTGCAATTAATAATTCTTGGAGAATTAATTGACTATTCTAGTGGAGAAAAGTCAAAGTTTGCAATTGGGCATGTAGCACAAGGTGCACATCATTTCGATATTCTAAAACCCAAGGCTTGGCCAAAGGTTTGTGAAATATTGAAAAGATAATTGACATATCCCAAAGTGACTACCATTTGGATATGGAAGACACGAAGGAATTAAAGATAGGGCGAGGCTCTAACTTTAAAAATATTTGTCAAAGTTATGTTTACTACTAGTATTGAAATTGGATTTTAAATACTTAGTGTGGTACATAATACATATATGTATTGACGTTCAGAATCCGCTGTGAGCTGGATACTGGCTTCAAGCCGAGATTTCTCTGCGAATCGGAAACGGGACGAAAGTCGCTGTTTCAACCGTAGATACCTAAATTTAGGAACTACCCTTTGGGTATGTACTTAAATTAGGAAATGTTATAATGTAACTAGTTTGACTAGAGACATTATCTCTATCAGTGTTTAATCCGATGCGGATAAACCTTTATATTCTAGAACACTAAGTGTTTTATTATATAAAGATGATACTGAGATAAAATACATTAGATGTAAATAACAGAATTTATATTTTGAATATAAAATCTCAAACATATAAAATGACAAATAAATAGCTCAAATTGATTTGATCAATAGAGACTTATTTGAGGCATTGTTGTCTAGGACACAATTAAACAAGACTCGTATATCCACACTTTTGAAGAGTGGGTACTAGGACTGATTTGACTATTCAAATAAGGTCTACGAATCTAGTTTATTAGGTTAAATACCTAAAATACTATTTACTTTGTAATAGTAAAAGGGCCACCGATCTGTTAGCCCTATTCATGGTGAAGTAAGTGGGCCCATATCTAGCTAGGCTAGATGTGAACATGAATATTTCGTGACCTTAACGGATGCAGCATCACGTTGTGGTTATGTGTTTCTTTTGAAGAACACAGATCGGAAACTTTTGAGTTTCGACACGAAGAAAACAAACAGATCGGCTATAGTGTTATTCCGCCACGGTAAGACCGAAATGGAAAATACTTAAGCAGTAAGTTTCATATATAAATGAAAGAGTACGGGTTCTTTCATGTGAGGACTCCTCCCGAGACACGTCAGTTAGACGGTGTGTCCGAACTAAAACCGAATTTTGTTGGACATGATAAGGTTTATCACGAGTCGCTCTGAGCTACTATTTCCTTCTACAGGATATGTATTAACAGTGCAAAACTTATTTAGAATAAGGTTCCATGAAATCTGTTTGACAGATATCATATAGGATATGAACAGGGAAGAACGGGGTTTCTCATTCCTGATAATTTGGGTATGCCAGGCATACGTTTGGATGATACCAACTAAAGACCCAAATTGGATAAGTGCCAATATAGGTTATCCTAAGGGAAACCTTAAGTATAGTACTTATAAATCCCACATGAGAACAATATGAATTGTTGCTCACCATGCGGTTTTCCTGAGAGAAATACCGATATGCAGTGGTCAGTGGGAGGATAGTGATACTCGATGAAAATCGGAGTAATACTGTTCAAGGCACGAAGTCCTTAATGGAACACAAATAGTTCATCTATGATGAAACTATACCATTAATCTTCAAATACACAAGAACTAGTAGATCGATAGAGTCAGAAAACAACCTAGGGTATGGGTTTCTGATCTCAACCTCATAAAGATGTCAATCTTATGGAGGTGTACCATCCGACTACGTTTTGAGGAAGTGATACAAGGTATCGACTCCCTGTTATGGCAAAGTGCCATGAATCCGAAATGGATTCCATGTATAACAACTATTTTGGATACTAGTTGTTGTACCACAAGGCATTGTGCCTATGGTACATTAAACGTCTTCAAGAAAGACATACATGGATGGCAACATACCAACGTACAAAGCTAGGCTTTTGACGAAAGGTATCGTTATCAACATTGTGTTAATAACGGTTCAACCTTTTACCTGTTGCCATGGTAAATCCATTTTGAAAATGCTTGAAAATAACTGTATATTTCATTTATGAAATATGTCAGTTATAAATCAAAATCGCTTTCCTGAAAAGGAAACCTTTTGGAGGATGTTTACAACATCCTGACGATTTGTATAACCGACAAACAAGGTTTGCGGGTTATTCGATCCATGTTTGGATCAATGCAAGCATAAGGTTCTTGGAACTGTCGTTTTTGAAATAATCATAATGGTTTATGATTTGACTCAAAACGAAATAATTCTTGTGTATATAAGGAGGTTAGTGGGAGAGCACACTGACAGTGAAATTCCCATAAAACAATTGGTGAAAGCTTGGTTTTCATAGATTCTTTCATAGAAATTCTCCGTAGAATCTGGGGAGTAACAACCTTTTTTCAAGGAATAAAGATCTACTGGGATAGATTTGGAGTTGTTAACACTCTCTGGGAAATTGTACATTTAAAATGTACTTGTATTGGTGTCTCATACGCTTCGAGCATATGGAGTCACAATCGGGTCAATCCAGTGATAGTCACTGGATTGAAGTTAAGAACATCTGTTAGTATCTCTGAGAACTAAAGATGCTATCTTTTACTATGGAGAAGGAGAACTTGAAGTGACTGGGATCACTGCAGCAAGTTTCCAAACGATTAAATACTACGTACTATAAAGTTTGAATAACGGGACAGTGAGCTGGAAATCTTCCAAGCAAGATAATGTTGCCGAATAAACAACAAATGCGGATTATTGCTGTAGCTGAGGCAGCAATAGAAGTCTTTTGGGTCGAAAGTAAATCTAATTAGATTAGATATAGTTCTGTTAGCAGCTGAGCTAGGCGTCAGCACAAGCTAAGGAATTAAAGGTCTCATCGACGATCCAGATATATACTTCTATATCATCTGATTCGTTCGGATCATACATCGTGGCGATGTGATGATCGTATAAATCGCGTCAAACGATAATCAAAAAATCCGCTGACGAAAACCTTTCCTCAGCAATTTGAGCGAACCTTACATAGTTCGGGTAGGACACTCGAGTGACTGGCTATGTGCCAAGTGGAGATTGTTGGATAATATGACCCATAGCGTCACTATTTGCACAGATCATTGTGTTGTTGTAGCAAATTATTATGTAACAAGGAAATTGCACTCTCGTCATTTGTGATTAGATCACCATAGATATATAAATGAAGAGAGGTCCCTATGATTAGTTCCTGGATTGAGATGATATGAGACAGTATCAGTCCACGAAGGATTAATCATTAAATATCCCTAGCCGTAGTATTATCGAGACTGGACATCGATAATGCGGAATAGGCTAGTATTGCACTTGTGCGCGTTGTGAGGGCACAACGGCATAGTTCTCATATATATAAGTATTGGATACTTGTGCAAGTGCGATAGGAGGTCGTGTTTCACCGATGGTACGGGAAACAGCTTCGCTCTGGATAGACCCTTCGGATCCCATTGGTATTATGACTAGGTGTCTATGGGAGGCCGAAATCAAGGTAGGTGTGTATAGTCTTAACCTGAGACTTGCATCGCTAATACTTGCGACAATCGGTAAACTTTGGTTTTGGTGGTTGGGGATCTTAACTGGTTATGTGTTCACCTCTTCTGGGTTTATCGGGAAAAAATAGTTGATGTGGATGTGATGAAAGTCACGGAAGTATCACTTCAGTCATAGTGGAGATGATGTCACGCAGGATACGGTATTAGTGCTCTTAAATGATGCGCATCCAATCGTGATATTATGACCAGGTCATGAATATCCGATTATAGAGACTAGTTACCAGACATCCGATATGTGTTTCGGATGGGGCAGACACTTATCCAGCCCCCCAGCCCTGGCACGTGACTATCCGATACTGGGCCAATATGCACAATACAATTGTATACTACGCTTGATACAGATCTAAATATTCTTAAAAGGATATGTCCGGAGAATTGGGTAGACTTGGTGCTTTGCTAGGAGTCGACATTGTCTCGTAAATCGGTAGAACGTAGTACTTGGTACGTACGTGATTCGGATACTCCGATGACCGTATTTACTGCCAACTTATCCGGAGATCTCATGGGTCGCTTCCCGATAATCCACCGATGACGCACAACTTGCACTCTTGAATAATCTGGGATTATATAGATGAGAGAGAAAATTAATCTAGGATTAATTACAGAGATATTTTATCTAGGATAAAATATCGTCTAGAGAGAGATAGCGATTAATTTGGAATTAATCGGTAAATTAATATATTCAATATATTAAACGAAATTAGATTTCGATGCGGAATTAAAATTAGATTTTAAATCGGGCAAACGAGTTAATTTAGAATTAATTCGTTAGCGACGTAAATAATAATTTCGCTAGGCGCAATTATTTATTTAAATTCGATTTAATTAACGTCGCGACGTAAGTTCGGTATTTCGGAAATATCGAACCCGAACGCGTGAGTGCACGTGGGCCCACTTTCATTTGGAAACGTGTGGGGCCCACATGACACATGTCATATTATGCATTATTTAATTCTAATGCATTGCATGGAGATAGTGTACAATGCACTCAATGGTTTTGCATGGAAATTGAGAGTGTTTGACACTCTAAGCCATTGCATGATTTGTGTCATAAGTTTATTATTAATTTAATAAATATTATGGCATAAATATAAATTGATTTTTTGTAACAAAAATCATATTCAATCTCTCTCAAACTCTCTCAAGCTCTCCTCTCTCCTCACGCCAAACACACAAAGTGTGGACTGTTTTTGACTGGTTTGGGCGTGACTTTAGGGGAGCAAGGGTTGGGTTTTCATGGTGAAAACCGCAAGTGCTAGCACACTACGTGTCTTGCGAAGGTGGTAGGGAGGTTCACCCATGAGGCGGGACTCATCCGACGGAGTTTGGAGCTTCGTTTTGAGACCCGAACTGCCAAGACAGTGAGCATGGGCTGCTGCAGTGGGCGCACAAAGGCAGTGCGTTTCTGGCTTCGAATCGTCTCCAATCGACTCAACCGATCAATGTGAGTATTCCGCTACCTCCGTTGATGTATTCACGCATGTTTTCATGTCTTGTTTGATCTTGGGACCTTAGAAAAAAACTCAACATGTGACACATATATGTTAAGCTCAAATAAACTATTAAATTGGATGATATGCAGTTAAATGTAAGTTTGTAGGATATGCTTTGAACTCAAGGCATACGTGTTCTACGTCCCAAAGAACAAGAAACATTTGTCTCACGAAATGGCTAAATTTCTAGAGAATGAATTCCTTCTCAAGAAACATAATGGGAGTATACTGACCCGAGTGGTACGAGAAGAAAAAACTAACATAAAACTAAACCCAGGCCCCTCAAATGGCAGCGACGAAACAACCACAAGGTTATGAACTTAGAAGGTCTGGTAGGGAAGACATGAGCCTGAAAGATATGGTTTCCATATTGATGAGGAACATGATCAGGTCATTGATAATGACGATCCCACCAGTTATGACGAAGCAATGTGTGACATTGATTCAGTAAAAAGGCTTTAGGCATGAAATCCAAAATAGGCTCTATGTATCAGAACAAGTCTAGGACTTAGTGGATCACCTGAATGGATAAAACTAATAGGCTGCAATTGGATTTACAAGCGTAAAACTGATGCAGAAGGCAACATCCAAACCTATAAGGCTAGGTTGGTGGTGAAAAAGCTTATAGAAAAATCTAAGGAATTGACTATGATGAAACCTTCTCCTGCCTGTTGCAATGATAAAGTCCATTCGAATTTTACTGGCACTAGCTGCACACTTTTATTATGAGATTTGGCAGATGGATGTCAAAGCAGCTTTCCTTAATTGGAACCTCGTAGAGGAAGTCTATAGACACAACCTGAGGGGTTTGTATATAAGGTTGATCATAATTGGAACCTCGTAGAGGAAGTCTAAACGATCCATTTATGGACTCAAGCAAGCCTCCAGAAGTTGGAATATACGATTTGGTGAGAGAATCAAAGAATTTGACTTCATTGGTTACTGTGATGCGAGCTTTCAGACCGATAAGGATGCCACATATCACAAACAGGATATCTGTTTACTTTGAATGGTGGAGCTGTCAGTTGGAAAAGCTCAAAGCAGTCAACTACAGCAGACTCCACCACTGAAGCCGAGTATATTACAGCATCTGAGGGAGCTAAAGAAGTAGTCTGGATAAAGAAGTTCATCACGGAGCTAGAAGTGGTTCCCATGATAAAGAATGGCGTCACGATGTACTGTGACAACACGGGCGCCATTGCTCAAACAAAGGAACC
>SKCR01000689.1:0-28843 GCA_019454045.1 Zanthoxylum bungeanum
TCCACCCTTCCGACGACCGTGTACGGTACTTCCGAGAGTCGACATAAAAGGTTAGACTTGAGGGCACTCTTCGTATTTTATTTTTATTCATCTTTTAATCATTTTAGTTACTTATTTCGTATGAGAGTCGTTCATGGATGCATGTTGTGGCTTTGAATAAAATGGAAAATGTGTCGCCTCTTGTGGTATATAGGATGGAAACCCAGACATAAATTATGTAGCCGAATCCGAATGGACAGTAGTGCGGTCTGTACTTTGGATACAACTCCACGTACCACTTGAGCAAACGGCGCATATTTTGTTTTATGTTGTTTTGATTCGTTTATTATCCATTATTTAAATTCTGCATGTTATTTGTTTGTGTAATGATGAGATAAAGCGCATGGGCTTAGTAAGTTGGAATAAAGGTCCTCCATTTCGAGGGGTTAAAATCCTTTACCACGATGTTTTGCCGTGCCAGATGATGTATATTCGGTTGAATGTAAGATGTGTTCAATCAGGTATATAAAGTCTGATATCGTTGTCTTTATTTTTATACGCATTATGTTATTAGCGCATGGGCTTAATAAGTTGGAATAAAGGTCCTCCGCTTCGAGGGAACTGTATGCGAATTGGGACATATATTATTATTTATTAGGTGTCATCTGTTCGTTTCCATGATGCATGTTTACACGGTATTTATCTACTTATGCTTCTGCATTCACCATTCAATATGTTCATGAAGTTGTATGCTTTCCGTATTTCAATTTATCTTTATGCATGCAAATTCGGACATAGATTATATGCAAATAGGTTGTATGCGAATTGGGACATAGATTATATGCAAATAGGTTGTATGCAAATTCAGACATAGATTATATGCAAATAGACTGTATGCAATATGAAAATGTGTTACATGTGAATTTAGATGAACTCTTGATTTATGCATGCGAACTTAGGAGTAAATTATCCTTGGAAATATATGTTGCTTAGGCTTGGTTAGATTATTGCACAAATCATTTCATTACAAGTGACATAAGTAATGGACCATTCGAACCCAACGGTTTGAGGTCTTCCCTTACAAGGGGTGAGTGCGGCCTTAAATCTTTATCCCGGTTCACACCGGGTGGCGACTCCATCATTCTCCGGGTTAGTCCCCCGCTGGCTACTCCGTACTCCCAACCTGGCCGCGAGCCCGGAACAGCATGCGTCACCCAGTTTCTGTGTCCCATAGTCTGGCGACTCCACTGGGATAGAGAATCGGCCCCGAAATAATATCTTGTAATATTATGATTTATGCTTTAATTAACCGTGTCTACTGTGGGTTAAAATGGGTTTATTCAAAGGCACTTTAAGGCCGGATAATGGTTTGGTGTCTTCCTTCATTCACTACATTTCTATAAGGAAAAGCTGTGAAGACACATAGATAATCATTTACTTGTAGCGTATTGTGATGGACTAATTTGGAGAACTCGTTGTTTATTCATGTCACCAAGCGATAAGAGCCTAAGAGGCTAGGTTACTTAAGAGAGCCTCGCTCCACCCTCCATCTGGGGAATCTACAATGGGAAATCCATCTGACAATCAGTCACACACCATAACTCGTTGGCAGTACTGTAAGGTATAAAAAAGGTGCGCTCACTTGGTCGCTCGAACCCTTGAGTGGGGAGACCTAGTTGTGGGTAATCCTTCGCCAGAGAGAGTCTTTGTCTACACTCCCGCAAACCCACACGTAGACCGGGGTTGTATGGTCTGTAACAACTATTTCCTTGTGCCTGTGGACCATCCTCATTTGGATGAAGTTGGACTTCTTGTCAGAAATGCGAACTTGTTGGGCCATTTAAACTGGGACGAGTTCGTATCCTATGACAATTGGGCCAAAAGATTTTGAAATGTTGATGGGCCACTCTGTAGAAATTATTTTTGTATGCTCATGTTTGGGAACATTGTCATTTGGATCCATTCGGACCTTTTGTCATGAGGTATGGGCTTGTTGGGCCATTTAAACTGGGACAAGAAGTATCTTATGATGATTGGGCCAAAAGCTTCTAAAATGCCAATGGGCCATTATATGTTTGTGTTTAGGAACATTATCATTTGGATACGGTTGGACTTCTTGCCATAAGATGTGAACTTGTTGGGCTATTTAAACTGGGACGAGTTCACTCCTATGACAGTTAGCCCAAAAGCTTCTATAATGATGATGGGCCGATTTGTGTGAAAATTTTAATGAATTAATATATTCCTTGTATCGCATGCATCTCATTCATCTCATGCATACATATATCCTGTTAACACCCTCTATGTCTATAAAAGACATCATAGATTCTTGTTGGGTTAGGAAAGAGGGAAGACTCACTAAAAAATCGGTAACAGATATGAGTACATCTGATAATGAGGTATCCCAGATAGATCAGTTGGAAAACGGTCTCGCCAAAATTACTGAACAGTTATAAGCCTTGACTACTGCTGTGGATGGTATGGCTGTACCCCGTGCTAGGGGGAATTCTGAGAATGTGAGGCGCGAGGAGCCTCCGAATGAGTTGGGGGATGATGTCCCCACTTTTGACGAAGACATGGCAGATTATGCAACATGCAGAGTGATTGGGTCTCAGGCAGAATTTCAGAAGCTTCGGGATCAGGTTGAAACAGTTACCCGCAAAATGAGGGGTAAACATGAAGAGTTGTTAGATTATGAGGCAATGACCTTCGAAGAACAGTTGCCAGCTCAGTTCAAGATGCCAGATATGGCTAAGTTCAACGGGAATGGGGATCCGAGGGTCCATCTCCGTCAGTATGTTTCAGTTATGAGTTCAGTGGGTTTATCCAAGCGTCAAGTGCAGAAAATGTTTGTGATGTCACTTGAGGGAGCGCCGGTAGTTTGGTATCACAACCTTGAGAAGAAGATTATGGAAGATTGGAGGGAACTGGCTGATGCTTTTCTGAAGCAATATGTTACAGATCTGGAAATTGATTTGTCACTCCGAGATTTGGAAAACACTAAGCAGAAGCCGGAGGAAAGCTTCAAGGAGTATGTAGACCATTGGAGAAGCCAGCTTCTGAAGATGCAGACTCGGCCCTCAGAGAAGGACCAAATTAAGATGATTATCAAGGGCACCAATCCCTCCATCTATGGGAAACTGAGGAGGATGACCTCCATGATCAATGACTTCCGACAGTTGATGGAAACTGTCATGGATATTGAAGAAGAAGAAGCATAGAATATGAAGTTTTATGGCCTAAGTAGGAGGCCTATTGGGGGAACATCAGATACCAAACCTGTTTCTGCGGAGATTGCTGCCATCCGGAATCAGAGATTCTCCAACTTAGGGAGACCTTGTCTAAAATGCTGGAGAAATTAAAAAGACAAGGACTTCTGAAACCCCTGGAGACCAAACCACTTCCCAACCCTCCACCACCACATCTCAATCTGAGCCAATACTATCACTTCCACCAACAGAAAGGCCACGACACTGATAATTGTGCCCGCCTCCGCCATGAAATCCTACCTTATAGACTCCAAAAAGATACCCGACCCTGAAACAGAACGCCCCAACACACACCAAAATCCCCTACCAAATTACCACCTGTCCCCCACTCTGTCCCCCCCCCACGACCTATATGATAAACTCCGGCCTACCCGAAAGCCTTGTCCTCAAATCCTTTGACCACCAAGCCTATTGCCTTGGAATTTGGGATAGTAACAGTGAAGATGAGACAGAATGGGGGCATAATTTCTGGGAAGACTTCTCCAGTAGTGATGAATAAGAAGTGAGGGAGATGACACGCAGTGGGCGTTTCTATAATGATATGACTGAGAAGGGTAAATGAGTGTTATCAGAGGGTAGAGAAGTGGCTGAGAATACAGAAAATACCGAGGGAGATGTAGTGCTGCAGCATTTGAGGAAAACCCGAGCACAAGTGAGTATCTGGGATTTGTTGTGTGCATCTCAGGAGCACAGGCGGACCATGGTTGAGGCCTTAAGCAAGATAGTGGTGACGGAAGATGCCAACCCCGCAATGTTTATTGGGTCAGTGCAAAAGGAGGCTTTGCAGGCAATCACTTTTTCTGAGGAAGAACTCCCAGCTGAGGGGAGAAATCATAATAGACCTTTGTTTATCGGAGCTGAAGTGAGGGGTAAGAGGACCTCTTGTGTGATGGTGGATGACGGCTCATCCATTAATGTGTGCATGTTGAAGATTTTGGCCAAACTGGGTATAAAGACAACAGATCTAGATCCCTCTAGTATGACTATCAAGGCTTATGATGACAGTAAGCGAGGAGTTGAGGGTATATTTGTAGCAGCGGTCAAGGTTGGTCCTGTTGAGGATGAAGTTTACTTCACAGTGCTGGATATCCCAGCCATTTTTGCCTTGTTGTTGGGAAGGCATTGGTTTCATAAGCTTGGGGGTGTGCCCTTCACTCTGCATCAGATGATTAAGTTCCCGTATGGGGGAGAAATTGTCACCATCCGAGCTGAGGTAGACAATGATGTGGCTGCTTTGGAAATACAACCTTTCATGAGGTTCCAAGTGTCGGCAACTTTTGAGGAATGGGTGGATCCTAAGGTAGCTAGGATCATGGGAAAAATGAAGTTCGAGCCGGGTGAGGGTTCAAAACTGCCAGACTTTAGAGGACAGACTACTCGGAGCGGTTTGGGGTACAAATCTAATGAGGAAAAGCCGAAGGTTAAAAAGAAAGGGCTGAAATTGATGGAATGCTTTGTGAAGGCTTCAGGGTATCAAGGTGAGCCCGAACCAATAGAAGTTAATGGGATTGTGGTGCCTGGATTTGAGATCTTCCAGGATATGTTGGGTGAGAAGCCGCTGACCGAAGAAGCTGTGGAGGAAGAGAATTGGGAAGAAGAATTGATGAAGTTGGAGAGCCGGACTCTTGAAGAGGATAAGAAGTTTGAGAAGAACCTGGTTGCGGAGGATGAAGTGTCTACCGACGATGAAGACATTTATCTTCCTGATTTATTTGAGTGTACTCCCGCATTTATTAGCAATAAAGACAATCATTTTGCTTATTTGCCTGAGTCTTTTTCCTCTAACTTGCATGGCTTGAGTATATTTGATATCAGCTCCACCAGAACGAATGCATTTAACTTAGGCACGCTTGAGAATCCTAAGGAAATTCTGATTGCAAGTGAAGTTAACGCTGAAGAGTGGGAGAAATTAGAAGAAGTATTGGTCAAATATGCCAAAGTGTTTGCTTGGTCCTATGAGGACATGCTTGGGGTAGACAGAAGCATTGCCCAGCACACAATACCAACTTATCCGAATATGAAGCCAGTAAAATAGAAACTTCAACGGATGAGACCTGAGTGGGCCGAGAAGTCAGAGAAAAGGTTAAGAAACAGATAGATGTGGGGTTCCTGGAAGTAGTGAAGTATCCTGAGTGGTTGCAAATATTGTGCCAGTGCCGAAGAAAGACGGGAAAGTCAGAATGTGTGTGGATTACAGAGATCTCAACAAGGCTTGTCCGAAAGATGATTTTCCTCTACCTCATATTGATGTACTAGTTGATAGTGCAGCTTTATCTGCCATGTATTCATTTGCAGATGGGTTTTCAGGGTATAATCAGGTTCTTATGGCTGAGGAAGACAAGCACAAAACTGCCTTCGTCACAGAATGGGGTACTTATTGTTACAAAGTAATGCCGTTTGGGCTCAAAAATGCGGGAGCTACTTATCAGCGGATGGCCACTACATTGTTCCACGATCTGATGCACAAAGAGATTGAGGTGTACGTGGATGACATGATGGTGAAATCAGAGACAAGAATTGGGCATATAGAAGCACTGGAGAAGTTCCTTCGAAGGGTTGACAAATACAACTTGCGGCTGAATCCCAAGAAATGTGTGTTTGGGGTAACATCAGGAAAATTGCTGGGACATACAGTGGGAATGGGAGGAATAGAAGTAGATTCTGAGAAAATCAGGCAATTACTAAGATGCCGGCACCGAAGACAGAGAAAGAGGTTAGAGCATTCCTTGGAAGATTCAGTATATCAGTCGGTTCATCGCCAAGTTGACGTCAGTATGTGAGCCTATCTTCAGACTGTTGAGAAAGGACCAGCCAGTGAAATGGAATGAGCAGTGTCAGTCAGCTTTCGAAAAGATCAAATAATACTTGGTAAAGCCTCCTATTTTGAAACCTCTGAGACCGGACAGACCCTTGGTACTGTATTTAGCTATAGAATCAGAAGCACTGGGGCAATGATGGTACATGCAGATGAGACCGGAGTAGAGCATGCAGTCTACTATCTCAGTAAGAAAATGCTTCCGTATGAAGCCCGCTATCAAGAAGTAGAGAAGATCTATTTGGGAGTAGTATGGGCGTCCAGAAAACTACGGCATTACTTCCAATCTTACAAGATCCGGGTAGTGGCAAAGGATAATCCTTTGAAATATCTGCATTCAGTGCCTTCGCTAGTGGGAAAATTGGGCAGATGGTTAGTGTTGCTGACAGAGTTTGACATTGAGTACCTCACTTCCAAAGTGATCAAAAGGCGAGCAGTGGCAGAGTTTCTGGCACTACAACCTATTGAAGGGATCAGTATAAGTTTGAATTTCCAGATGAAGAGATCCAAGCAATAGCAGTTCAGGGATGGAAAATGTATTTTGACGGAGCAGTGAATTGCAAGGGAGCCGAAATTGGGATCGTGATAGTGACCCCCGAAGAAGAGACTTTGCCTTTGGCCAAGAGGTTGACGTTCAGAGTAACTACAACATGGCCGAGTATGAAGCTTTTGCTTTTGGTTTGACTGCACTGATAGCATTGAAGGCTGAGAGCGTGGAAGTCTATGGAGATTCGATGCTGGTGATCCGAAAGATGCAAGGAGAATGGGAATTGAAAGAAGAACGGTTGAAACCTTACCTTTTTCACCTCAGAAAGTTAGCACAGGTTATCCCCGATTGTAAGTTTCAGCACTTGCCACGAGAAGAGAATCAGATGGCTGATGCATTAGCTACACTTGCAGCAACTTGAGAAAATCCAGAGAAATTAGTGATGAGACCATTGATACTGACAACAGCGAGCAGACCTGTTTATGAGATAGAAAGAGTCTTGGAAGTGGAGATTGATGATGGTAAACCTTGGTATCATTACATCCAGAGGTATCTGGAACATGGGGAACTTCCGGAGGGAGCAGGCAGAAAAGACAGATTAGCCATTCAGAAATTAGTTTCCCAGTATGTAATTTTGAAAGGGGAACTGTACAAGAGGGAAGCAAACGGTATTCAGTTGAAATGCTTGAGAAAAGAAGAGGCTCAGCAGGTAATGGAAGAAGTGCACGCGGGGGTATGTGGTCCGCACATGAACGGGTTGAATCTGTCCCGCAAGATAGTGAGACAAGGTTTTTACTGGTCAACCATGGAGACAGACTGCGCGAAGATGGTAAAGCACTGTCATGATTGTCAAGCGCACGGTAATTTGAATCATTTGCCGCACACAGAGTTGCACGGGTTGTCAGAGCTGTGGCCTTTCTCAACATGGGGAATTGATATGATTGGAGAGATTCAACCGAATGCATCGAATGGGCATGGCTTCATAGTAGTGGCAGTAGATTATTTCTCAAAGTGGGTGGAAGCTGAGTCATTCCGCAATGTTACAGCGAAGCAGATGGAAAAGTTTATAGCTCGGAATCTCATTTGTCTGTACGGTATGCCGCACCATGTGGTTGCAGATAACAGAGTTCAATTCCAAGGGGAAACAAATGCAATGCTACAAAAATACAGGATAGGCCATCATAAGTCATCACCGTACAGGCCGCAGGCAAATGGGGCAGTTGAGGCAGCCAACAAGACAATAAAGCCAATTTTGGCCAAGATGACAGAGAACTGCATGGATTGGGCGACAAACTACCGTATGCTTTATGGGGGTACAGAACGTCAGTAATAACAGCGACAAGAGCCACACCTTACTCTTTGGTCTACGGGATGGAAGCAGTACTGCCAGTGGAGGTTGAGATACAGTCAATGAGGGTTTTAGCAGAAACAGAGTTACCTAAGAAAGAGTGGGCCACACAGAGGTTTGAACAGTTAGCACTGCTAGATGAAAATAGAATGAAGTCCTTGCATCACATGCATATATATCAGAAGAGGTTGGCTCGGGCATTCAATAAGAAGGTGCGCCCTACTAAGATTAAAAAGGGTGATTTGGTACTTAAGCAGTCAAGGCCGTCGACGATAAATCCGAGAGGAAAGTTCAGACCTAACTGGGAAGGAACTTACATAGTACAAAAAGTAATGGGAAATGGGGCAGTGAAACTGTCAGACTTGGAAGGTAACGAGTTCACTGAGCCGATCAACGTGGACAGATTGAAGCAATATTATGCCTGAGAAATAGAAGACTTGGCAGAAGGCCTGACCCGACGGGATAAGGAAACTCATGCATGCATGCATACACGTAACACATTTTGGCATTCGTTTTGTGTTTCTTTTGTATTTACAGGTTTTGAAGAAGAAAAGAGAAGGCGGCAAAGACAAGCCGATTAGAAGCATCAACATACCAGCAACAGTTTTGGGATGCGTCCCAGGGGGCGAGGCCCACATCAATACTAGCAGCAGTCTTGGGGACGCGTCCCGAGGTTGAGGCCCACTTCAACACATATACCAGTTGCAGTTATTGGGATGCGTCCCAGGATCGAGGTCCACTGCATCATCAGTTTCAGGATGCGTCCCAGGGTCGAGGCCCACCTTTTGTTAGCGGCATTGGGATGCGTCTCAGGGTCGAGGACCCTGTTGTCGGTTGCAGCTATTGGGATGCGTCCTAGGATCGAGGTCCACTGCATCATCAGTTTTGGGATGCGTCCCAGGGTCGAGGCCCACCTTTTGTCAGCGGTATCGGGATACGTCCCAGGGTCGAGGCCCCCGTTGTCTGTTGCAGCTATTGGGATGGTCCCATGATCGAGGTCCATTGCATCATCAACTCAGTTCGAGACAGTAGGCAAGTCAGGTGGCAGCTGACGAGCCAGGTAAGTGAAAATGCATTGCAAAACTTTGATAGGATTGTCACTGTTACACATTACACAAGGCCCATCAAAGTGGGGGAGACTGTAGGCACTGTATTTTTGCATTTAAGTCCCTATGATGAGTCTCATTTGGAGACACTACCTTTTAAGTCACGGAAGTCGCAGGAAACGGACGTCGGAAGGCGAAATTCAGAATAAGCATGTCATCAGATTCATTTCACAAGTTCACTGTTTTCGTTCGTGCTTCGTTCGTGACCACGTTCAAACATCAAGCAGATTGCGGGCGTTCATGTAGCGTTCGAATAGACGTTCGAACGGTGTCGGTATTTCTGGTTTTGCTGCTAGCCTCACACCCAAGCCCAATTAGCCCACCAAAGCCCATAAAACACATCCCAATTAATAAAATACATATTTAACACATGGCAATATTAAATAAAATATAAAAATCATTTTACCAAATTAAAATAAAATCATGCCTAATTAAATCAATAAAAAATATTATATTCCTAACTAAACAAATTGTATGCCTAATCAAAACAAATTAAATATATTGACTTCCTAATTTGAACCAATTTTGTCCCCCAATCAATCTTTGATTTTCCTTGTTTAACACTAAATCAAATCCCCCTTTAATGCACAAATCCCTTCATTGTCAAGCAAAGATTCACCCATCCCCTTTGTCTATAAAAGAAACCCAATTCCAACCCTTGGAGCTCCTTTCATTGACGCACATAGAGAAAAAAAAAACCTTAACATCCCGCCTAATACACTCAAGAAAGCAACGAAGAATTTTCTCTCATCCTCCTCCCTACTCCATCGAAACAGTAGCCTCATACAGCCCTCAATACACCGAACCAGCAGCCCCATACAGCCATACATCCACCGAAACAGCAACCCTATAATCCCCCTACACTACCGAAAATCATAGCCCCATACAGCCCTAAACTATCGAAAATCACAGCCCCTAAATCCCCAAAACAGTAACTAAAAACTACCACTCTAATATCATCTAAAATAGTAAGAAAGCAGCAGCCAAAAAATGTAGCAAACAGCAGCCAAAAAATGCAACACATGACCAAATACAGCAGCAAAATAGCTGCAAAACAGTAGAGAAACGGAGGGAAAACAGCAGCCCAGACAGCGAAGCAGCTAAGGAAATGTTGAACCAGTGAACCGGAGGAGTTGCGAGCATCCACCCTTCCGACGACCGCGTACGGTACTTCCAAGAGTCGACATAAAAGGTTAGACCTGAGGGCACTCTTCGTATTTATTTTTATTCATCTTTTAATCGTTTTAGTTACTTATTTCGTATGAGAGTCGTTCATGGATGCATGTTGTGGCTTTAAATAAAATGGAAAATGTGTCGCCTCTTGTGGTATATAGGATGGAAACCCAGACATAAATTCCGTAGCCGAATCCGAATGGAAGGTAGTGCGGTCTGTACTTGGGATACAACTCCACATACCACTTGAGCAAACGGCACATATTTTGTTTTATGTTGTTTTGATTCATTTATTATCCGTTATTTAAATTATGCATGTTATTTGTTTGTGTAATGATGAGATAAAGTGCATGGGCTTAGTAAGTTGGATTAAAGGTCCTCCATTTTGAGGGGTTAAAATCCTTCACCACGATGTTTTTCCGCGCCGGATGATGTATATACGGTTGAATGTAAGATGTGTTCAATCGGGTATATGAAGTCTGATATCGTTGTCTTTATTTTTATACGCATTATGTTATTAGCGCATGAGATTAGTAAGTTGGATTAAAGGTCCTCCACTTCGAGGGGTTAAAATCCTTTACCGCGATGCTTGCCGCGTCGTATGATGTATATTCGGTTGAATGTAAGATGTGTTCAATCGGGTATACGAAGTCCGATATATTTGTCTTTATTTTTTTTATACGCATTATGTTATTAGCGCCTGGGCTTAGTAAGTTGGATTAAAGGTCCTCCATTTCGAGGGGTTAAAATCATTTACCACAATGCTTTGCCGCGCCGGATGATGTATATTCGGTTGAATGTAAGATGTGTTCAATCTGGTATACGAAGTCCGATATCGTTGTCTTTATTTTTTTTATACGTATTATGTTATTAGCGCATGGGCTTAGTAAGTTGGATTAAAGGTCCTCCATGTCGAGGGGTTAAAATCCTTTACCACGATGCTTTACCGCGCCTTTTAGCCCGTTATATTTATTAGGTGTCATCTATTCATCCGCTCACGTTTGTGTCATGTTGTTTACTGCATTTTGGAGGTCACTGTTGTAACCCCGTTCGAACGCGTTTCAGAACACCGCACGAACGCATTTTTTCTGTCTCAGTTCTTTCGAACGCGTTTACGAACGCGAACCTTCTGTTTACCGTTCGAACGCGGCTACGAACGCCGCACGAACGCCGCACGGTAAACAGGTCATCTTCCATCACATCTCATGCATGGTTACTTGTTTCGTCATTTACCTTTTTGATTGTTCATGTTCTCGCAGTTAGTCATTTATTGTGTTCACAAGATCACATGTTCGTTTCCATGATGCATGTTTACACGGTATTTATCTACTTATGCTTCTGCATTCACCCATTCAATAGTTCATGAAGTTGTATGCTTTCCGTATTTCAATTTATCTTTATGCATGCAAATTCGGACATAGATTATATGCAAATAGGTTGTATGCAAATTGGGACATAGATATATGCAAATAGGTTGTATGCAAATTTGGACATAGATTATATGCAAATAGGCTGTATGTAAATATAAAAATATTTTACATGTGAATTTAGATGAACTCTTGATTTATGCATGCGAACTTAGGAGTAAATTATCCTTGGAAATATATGTTGCTTAGGCTTGGTTAGATTATTGCACAAATCATTTCATTACAAGTGACATAGAAATGGACCATTCCGAACCCAACGGTTTGAGGTCTTCCCTTGCGAGGGGTGAGTGCGGCCTTAAATCTTTATCCTGGTTCACACCGGGTGGCGAATCCATCATTCTACGGGTTAGTCCCCCGCGGGCTACTCCGTACTCCCAACCGGGCCGCGAGCCCGGAACAGCATGCGTCGCCCAGTTTCCGTGTCCCACACTTGTATAACGACCTTGATCCGGGATCGTTCATGTAGTGACATGGGAATTGAGGCACCTTGTATGATAAGATCATATAGGACTGGACTCAGATAAATACGAATTTCTTTTAATATCTGTTAACCAAAGAAATTCATTTTATCTAATAGATGGTCATATATGGATTCGATCTTAATCCTGAGTGTATTACGAACTCCTGCATGACAGACTATGTCCTTTGATTTACTATGGTGAGGTTGGTGTTGCATTCCCTGCCAATAACTACGTATTTTAGGGATATGGTTTGGTATGTAGCTGGGAACGTTTTACATAGATATGGAATTCACTCATTCTTACGAGAAGCAGATGAATATATCTTTTAAGAGTTGATTCGGGACTTGAACAATTTGAGCGCTCAACTTTTCTATTACGAATAGAAAGTATTTTATATTCATAATTGTTATGAATTAATTGTTAATTATAGAATCAATGGTGCTTAAGAGACAAGATATTTAGAGGGGTTTAACGAACTTATGACCCGACTCTATTTATGAGATATTCGTGAAGGGCTATATCCATATGTAATGACTATATCGATGGACACCGAAAATGTTCGGTTTACTTAATCCATCTACGGTAACGGGAGTTCAACTTCGAGTTTTTAGTGGAATATCGCGGAGTTAATAATTCGTAATATTTGATTAAAGAGTTTAATTAATATTTCGGAATTATTGGAGCTCGGAACCGTAGGTCCATTTGGTCCCCGTGCTAGCTCGATTAACTATAGCAAACCTAATATAATTAGATTGTCTAATTATATGCTCACATTATATTTATTTATATATTATTAATAAGATTAATAATATTTATTATCACAAATGAAAACTATGTTAAATTAGTTTAACTTAATGTTTTCTAGAATTCTTTGATTATGAGATAATCAAGTCTTGATTATGAGATAATCAAATTAGTAATAATTATGAGATAATTACTACAACATAATTGAAGGTAAATAAATAATTATTAATATATTGATTTTTATTTACCATTGGAGACAAAACCATCTGGCTTACCATGTCATCCAAGCAATTATGTCTATTAGGTGGCTTGGATACACCTAATAGTTTTGTCATTAGCTGATGCATTTTATGCTTTGGTATGGCCTCCACATTTATGTGTTTGCCATTGAAAGAAAGCATTGAATGTTTAATGACAAAGCCATTGTCTTTAGCTTAACATTATTTATGCTTTGGTATGGCATTGACCGGTGCGTAATCACACGCGTATAACGCAAGCGCATGTATCGTTCAAGTAGTATAAAAAGTATCGATCCCACGAGGACTTAAAACCTTTGCTATTAATTTTTTTATGAGGTCAAATGTTTACAAGTATCTAATAGATTGATTGTTTGATTGGGTGGTGACTTTAAAACTTAAAACAAGTAAATAAAATTTCTTGAAAGTAAATTGAAGAAAATTCAAATTCATAAAACTATCCAGGGTTGTGAATCCTTCCAATATCTATTAAAGTGGTTATCTTACAGTTGGGTAATATATTAATTTATTAACCTAGGACACTAAATTATGTACAAGCCTCTTCTGATGGTCGATTACAAATACCCAGTATAACCCAATTGAACCATATGTCTATGTCAACCAAATTACCTGGATTCATTAAGTTTAAGTTCCAATTAAGGCTACCCCCGCCCGACAGGTATATTCCTATCCTGTAAGGAAATCTATTAAAGGGTTATCTATCCTCAAGGAAGATCGTGGGCTATTGAGTCTAAGGTCTTTAACCTAAAATCTATTTTCCAAGTTCATTTTAAGTTTACCTAATCAATTTTATTAATGGCCAGTTAAGAAAAAGCATTAAGATTAAGACTCAATAAATAAACCTTTATATTACCCAAGCTATAATCTAACCCTTTATAAACCGGTGATATTGGATTTCATCACAACCCCAAATAACTGGCTTAGTTACGACACATATTTACGGGTAATAAAAATTTTAATAAAATAAAAGACATAAAATAAAATACTGAAAATTAAATACTGAAAAGTAAATTGCTGAAAAGTAAAAAAAGTAAAAAGTAAAAGTAAAAAGTAAAAAGTAAAAGTAAAAAGTAAAAAGTAAAAGGTAAAAAAAATAAAAGTAAACTACTGAAAGTAAATTGCTGAAGAGTAAATTGCTGAAAAGTAAATTACTGAAATTAAATAAAGTAAAAGTACAATAAAAGAAAATGCTGGGGTTAGAGGATCAACTTTTATTACTACTATTTTAGATATCTCCCTTAATATAATATATTAACTTTACGTGATAATTACCAATCAGCCATAAAGGCGGTATCCTGATTAAGTCAAATTAATAATTAATTATCAACCGACCAACCAGGCGGTATCCATACTTAGTCAGGTTAAAACCAATTTATAATTAATTACCAACTGGCCAATATAGCGGTATCCTTATTAAGTCAAGTTTTAATAGTTTATATATTATAATTAAGGAGATTAATCTAAATAGCAATAATAAAAGCTTTACCTTTCACACCCTAGCAAAGGGGATTACCTCCTCATTGCTTGAAAAATAAAAACTGCAAAAGTAAAAAAAGGAAGGATTGTGCGTAAAAGTAAATTGCTGAAAGTAAAAACTGAAAAATAAAGAAAAGAAAGTGCGAAAGCGGAAATTAATTACTGAAAGCTATAAATAAACACAAACAACCAACATGCCCATTAATCATATGATAATACACCACACAGCAACATCTCTGTAAGACAATTATAAATAACATGTTTTTGATACTTTTTGTGCTTTGGAATGTGTCGCCTCTTGTGGTATATAGGATGGAAAACCCAGACATAAATTCCGTAGCCGAATCCGAATGGAAGGTAGTGCGGTCTGTACTTGGGATACAACTCCACATACCACTTGAGCAAACGGCACATATTTTGTTTTATGTTGTTTTGATTCATTTATTATCCGTTATTTAAATATGCATGTTATTTGTTTGTGTAATGATGAGATAAAGTGCATGGGCTTAGTAAGTTGGATAAAGGTCCTCCATTTTGAGGGGTTAAAATCCTTCACCACGATGTTTTTCCGCGCCGGATGATGTATATACGGTTGAATGTAAGATGTGTTCAATCGGGTATATGAAGTCTGATATCGTGTCTTTATTTTTATACGCATTATGTTATTAGCGCATGAGATTAGTAAGTTGGATTAAAGGTCCTCCACTTCGAGGGGTTAAAATCCTTTACCGCGATGCTTTGCCGCGTCGTATGATGTATATTCGGTTGAATGTAAGATGTGTTCAATCGGGTATACGAAGTCCGATATAGTTGTCTTTATTTTTTTTATACGCATTATGTTATTAGCGCATGGGCTTAGTAAGTTGGATTAAAGGTCCTCCATTTCGAGGGGTTAAAATCATTTACCACAATGCTTTGCCGCGCCGGATGATGTATATTCGGTTGAATGTAAGATGTGTTCAATCTGGTATACGAAGTCCGATATCGTTGTCTTTATTTTTTTATACGTATTATGTTATTAGCGCATGGGCTTAGTAAGTTGGATTAAAGGTCCTCCATGTCGAGGGGTTAAAATCCTTTACCACGATGCTTTACCGCGCCTTTTAGCCCGTTATTATTTATTAGGTGTCATCTATTCATCCGCTCACGTTTGTGTCATGTTGTTTACTGCATTTTGGAGGTCACTGTTGTAACCCCGTTCGAACGCGTTTCAGAACACCGCACGAACGCATTTTTTCTGTCTCAGTTCTTCGAACGCGTTTACGAACGCGAACCTTCTGTTTACCGTTCGAACGCGGCTACGAACGCCGCACGAACGCCGCCCGGTAAACAGGTCATCTTCCATCACATCTCATGCATGGTTACTTGTTTCGTCATTTACCTTTTTGATTGTTCATGTTCTCGCAGTTAGTCATTTATTGTGTTCACAAGATCACATGTTCGTTTCCATGATGCATGTTTACACGGTATTTATCTACTTATGCTTCTGCATTCACCCATTCAATATGTTCATGAAGTTGTATGCTTTCCGTATTTCAATTTATCTTTATGCATGCAAATTCGGACATAGATTATATGCAAATAGGTTGTATGCAAATTGGGACATAGATTATATGCAAATAGGTTGTATGCAAATTTGGACATAGATTATATGCAAATAGGCTGTATGTAAATATAAAAATATTTTACATGTGAATTTAGATGAACTCTTGATTTATGCATGCGAACTTAGGAGTAAATTATCCTTGGAAATATATGTTGCTTAGGCTTGGTTAGATTATTGCACAAATCATTTCATTACAAGTGACATAAGAAATGGACCATTCCGAACCCAACGGTTTGAGGTCTTCCCTTGCGAGGGGTGAGTGCGGCCTTAAATCTTTATCCTGGTTCACACCGGGTGGCGAATCCATCATTCTACGGGTTAGTCCCCCGCGGGCTACTCCGTACTCCCAACCCGGGCCGCGAGCCCGGAACAGCATGCGTCGCCCAGTTTCCGTGTCCCACACTTGTATAACGACCTTGATCCGGGATCGTTCATGTAGTGACATGGGATTGAGGCACCTTGTATGATAAGATCATATAGGACTGGACTCAGATAAATACGAATTTCTTTTAATATCTGTTAACCAAAGAAATTCATTTTATCTAATAGATGGTCATATATGGATTCGATCTTAATCCTGAGTGTATTACGAACTCCTGCATGACAGACTATGTCCTTTGATTTACTATGGTGAGGTTGGTGTTGCATTCCCTGCCAATAACTACGTATTTTAGGGATATGGTTTGGTATGTAGCTGGGAACGTTTTACATAGATATGGAATTCACTCATTCTTATACGAGAAGCAGATGAATATCTTTTTAAGAGTTGATTCGGGACTTGAACAATTTGAGCGCTCAACTTTTCTATTACGAATAGAAAGTATTTTATATTCATAATTGTTATGAATTAATTGTTAATTATAGAATCAATGGTGCTTAAGAGACAAGATATTTAGAGGGGTTTAACGAACTTATGACCCCTCTATTTATATGAGATATTCGTGAAGGGCTATATCCATATGTAATGACTATATCGATGGACACCGAAAATGTTCGGTTTACTTAATCCATCTACGGTAACGGGAGTTCAACTTCGAGTTTTTAGTGGAATATCGCGGAGTTAATAATTCGTAATATTTGATTAAAGAGTTTAATTAATATTTCGGAATTATTGAGCTCGGAACCGTAGTCCATTTGGTCCCCCGTGCTAAGCTCGATTACTATAGCAACCTAATATAATTATATTGTCTTTATAATGCTCACATTATTTTATTTAGATAATTATTAATAAGATTAATAATATTTATTTCAACAAAATGAAAAACTATGTTAAATTAGTTTAACTTAAATGTTTTCTAAGAATTCTTTGATTATGGGAGATAATCAAGTGCTTGAATTATGAGAGAATCAAATTAGTAATAATTATGAGATAATTACTACAACATATTGAAGGTAATAAATAATTATTAATATAATTGTTTTATTTACCATTGGAGACAAAACCCTCTGCTTACCATTCAATCCAAGCATATGTCCTATTAGGTGGCTTGGATACACCTAATAGTTTGTCATTAGCTGATGCATTTTATTAATGCGTTGGTATGGCCTCCACATTTAATGTGTTTGCCATTGAAGAAAGCAATTGAATGTTTAATAATTACAAGCCCATTGTCTTTAGTCTTAACTATTTATGCTTTGGTATGGCAATTGACCGGTGCGTAATCACACGCGTATAACGCAAGCGCACGTATCGTTCAAGTAGTATAAAAAGTATCGATCCCACGAGGACTTAAAACCTTTGCTATTAATTTTTTTATGAGGTCAAATGTTTACAAGTATCTAATAGATTGATTGTTTGATTGGGTGGTGACTTTAAAACTTAAAACAAGTAAATAAAATTTCTTGAAAGTAGATTGAAGAAAATTCAAATTTATAAAACTATCCAGGGTTGTGAATCCTTCCAATATCTATTAAAGATGAAGTTATCTTACAGTTGGGTAATATATTAATTTATTAACCTGGAACACTAAATTATGTAAAAGCCTCTTCCGATGGTCGATTACAAATACCCAGTATAACCCAATTGAACCATATGTCTATGTCAACCAAATTACCTGGATTCATTAAGTTTAAGTTCCAATTATGGCTACCCCCGCCCGACAGGTATATTCCTATCCTGTAAGGAAATCTATTAAAGGGTTATCTATCCTCAAGGAAGATCGTGGGCTATTGAGTCTAAGGTCTTTAACCTAAAATCCATTTTCCAAGTTCATTTTAAGTTTACCTAATCAATTTTATTAATGGCCAGTTAATAAAAAGCATTAAGATTAAGACTCAATAAATAAACCTTTATATTACCCAAGCTATAATCTAACCCCTTATAAACCGGTGATATTGGATTTCATCACAACCCCAGATAACTGGCTTAGTTACGACACATATTTACGGGTAGTAAAAATTTAAATAAAATAAAAGACATAAAATAAAATACTGAAATTAAATACTGAAAAGTAAATTGCTGAAAAGTAAAAAAGTAAAAGTAAAAGTAAAAAGTAAAAAGTAAAAGTAAAAAGTAAAAAAGTAAAAAAATAAAAGTAAATTACTGAAAGTAAATTGCTGAAGAGTAAATTGCTGAAAAGTAAATTACTGAAATTAAATAAAGTAAAAGTACAATAAAAGAAAATGCTGGGGTTAGAGGATCAACTTTTATTACTACTATTTTAGATATCTCCCTTAATATAATATATTAACTTTACGTGATAATTACCAACCAGCCATAAAGGCGGTATCCTGATTAAGTCAAATTAATAATTAATTACCAACCGACCAACCAGGCGGTATCCATACTTAGTCAGGTTAAAACCAATTTATAATTAATTACCAACCGGCCAATATAGCGGTATCCTCATTAAGTCAAGTTTTAAATAGTTTATATATTATAATTAAGGGAGATTAATCTAAATAGCAATAATAAAAGCTTTACCTTTCACCCCCAGCAAAGGGGAATTACCTCCTCATTGCTTGAAAAATAAAAACTGCAAAAGTAAAGAAAGGAAAGGATTGTGCGTAAAAGTAAATTGCGGAAAGTAAAAACTGAAAAATAAAGAAAAGAAAGTGCGAAAGCGGAAATTAATTACTGAAAGCTGTAAATAAACAAACAAGATACAATCTTCTTATTTATTCTTTAGGAATTTCAAAGAAGAAAGTATGAATTTTACAAATGAAATGGCTTGGTATTTATAGGCAAAATTTTGCCTCCATCAAATCATCCATCAAATTCTCCACCAAATCCATTATTAATTTCTCCACTAATTACTCCACCAAATCCATTATTAATTGCTCCACTAATTGCTTATCATGTTTGGTGATGATTTGATAATTTTATTATTTATTTATTATTTATTTTTTTTTTTGAAAATGACTTTAATAAATTACACACACACACTTCTGGATGGTTCATCAATTTCGGTCATGAAATCTTCAGAATTCGAAATATTTTGTCTTTCAATTGTAGGAGTCTTCTTTAATCTGGCACTTGAATCAGCTCAATCCGATATCGGAGTAAAAAGTTATGCCCAAAATACGACAGATGTGCAAAACTGGAATTTCCAAAACTGCACTTTGTCAAAAACGCCCTTTCAAGTTTCCAATCTCCAAAATTAAAATATCAAGTCCAATAATTGCCCTTATTTGACCCATATTTCGTCCTAAATGATTTCATTGAGACCCGATATTATTTTATCTGCAAAATAAACTAAAACACATCAAAACGTTCATCAAACCCGAGAAACTAAACAAAATATTAAGTTAAAGGGGCGGTAAATATTGATATATTTTCCGCTCATCACACCCCAAACCTAACATTTTGCTAGTCCTCGAGCAAAACAAAAAAAATAAAACTAAGCCACTTTCGTAGGGATCACGGTTGCATTTAGCGTATGCAACAAGCCTTTAAACCCCTAGGTGTCCCTAGTGGACGAGTTGTAGTCTCGTGAGGGTTTACAGCAATGATACCCACAAACATTTTACAAAAGTAAAAAGGTAGTAAAACTAATGCACACAAAAGCAAAAAGACAAGAGAAAAGAATAAAGAAAGTTAGTGACTAATCAGGTGAAACTTCTACTCCAAGTTACTAGTTGTTTTGTTTCTTTCTAAATTACCGAATAAGTAAATTCTCCGATTATATTTACCATTCTCCATATACACAGCCAACAAAGTATTAATCAATCTCATTTTTGCCCACAACAGTCACAAGTGTAGTTGATAAGAGAGTAATATTTTTGTCCTAAAGTTCTATCAGATTTCACACCTTTTTTATGGCAATGGAATAATTTTTCTGATTTTTTTTTTTATTTTTTTTTGATTTTTTTTTTATTATATACATATCTTCCATCTATGTAGCGAGTGTTGGGTCGGTGACTCCCAAACCAGTTGGCTTTAGGGCACCAGGTGTTAAGACACCCCTACGGACTTAATTACTCAGACTTCAGATATATATATTTTTGCAGCATCTTTGATCCATGTAGCGAGCTTTGGGCCAGTGACTCCCAAACCAGTTGGCTTTAGGGCACTAGGTGTTAAAACACCCTTACAGACTTAATAACTCGGATCTCAGATTTTTTTTTTACTCCATCACTTTTTGAGATGCTTCCTCCAATTAAACTAGAGCACTGAATATTACAAACTTTTCAATTATAGCTCATGTCCGTATGTTACTATGCATGTTGATAATACCTGTCAACTGAGCATATGAAGATCCATTTTAGTCAGTTTTATGGAGAATTTACAAATTAAATAGTTTAAAAGGAAATAAACAAAAATTAACTTGTTTCGAAATAGGTTTGAGATACGTCTCAGGAGTGGAAACTCCTTACTCAGCTATCTCTTACCAATTTCACCTTTTTAGTCAAAATAAAAACACAAAAACACAAATATTTTTGTAATTTTTGAAAATTTTCAATTTTTTTGTATTTTTCGAAAAATTTTGGACTAAAATAAAAACAACACACAACTAAAAGAAGATACTATCACTAATTCCCTCCCCCCCAAACCTAAATGAGACATTGTCCCCAATGTCTTAAACAGTAGAAGAAGAGTTTAGAAGATAGTACCTGGTTAGCTGAAATTCTACACAAAAGTTAAAGGTTAAGATCCAGATTAACACGACGCCTCTTACCACGATCGTCCTCGGACCAATTTATCTTTGAAAGGATAGGGTCAACTTGTGGTTCATAGGCTAAGATTTGGTCAATTAGATCCGGAGCAGTTCTGGCAGTAAAGAGGAGTTCTTTCATAGGTTTTGACACGAACCCATTTCTTCGAGCATCATCAAGAAACACACAAAGAAAATCATAAAATCCTTCAACGTTGTACAGTCCAAGCGGTTTCTGGTGTATGTTCAGGTTCGCCCAAGATAACACTGTAAAAATTTCCTCCAATGTACCCAAGCCACCTGGCAAAGCAATAAAAGCATCAGCACGGTTAATCATTTCTACCAGTCGTTCAGACATACCTGGCACGATCAGTTCCTCTCCGTTTGATGGTTCAATAAGATTTGCCTCTGCCAAGGGTTTTGGGATGATTCCCAAAACGTGACTGCCTCCTTCCTGTACGGCCTTTGAAACGATCCCCATTAGTCCAAGATTGCCTCCGCCATATACTAAGTGCATATTTCTTGCAGCTAAGACTCGACCCAATTCATGTGCTGCTTCTACGTATTGTGGTTTAGTACCAACACTACTACCGCAAAACACACAGATGTTTTCAACTCGTCTTCTTGAAGTGGCTTCCATGTTTTACTCTGGATGTCTTCAAAAGTGCAATGATGAGTTGAATTTATAACACCTGAAAAGGGTGAGTAAAATAATAGCACTAGTACCTGCCAAATGACAATTATTAGTTAAACAGTAAATGAATCGTGATAGTCAAAAAGGTCTGGATCCTGTCGGAGAAAATAAAAGAAAACAACAAACAAATCACAATTATTAGGAAAAGACAAAGAGATATAATATGTACAAGAAAAGTAGCGGCTTGATTGACGTCTATGCGTCAGGGACAAGCTTCCCATCCAATTTTCTTATAAATTGGCAAACAGGGTCTTTTTGAGTCAGATTCCCGAGACTTAACAATTGTCTTTCCTTTTGGAATTGTGCGTATAACACACGAATCTCGTGATACACACATCCACTGGGATGCGTCTCAAGAGTTTTAGATATGTCATCCAAAGACTCCTTACTCAAGCCATCCCTAATGAAGTTAATCTTATCTTCGCGGTTATCAGACACCATTCCTAAAGAACGACAACGAGTATTACAAAACATGCGAGCACATTTATAACAAACACACATTCTTTTGGCTCTTCTCTTTTTAGCATAGGTGCTCCTTTCCTAAGCGGCAGATGTGAAATAAAAGAGTCAGAAGACTCACCTGCCAATCGGACCCGTGCTTCAATAATCCAACGAATGTCAGTAGGAATACCTTTGATCATCAGTAGTCTCATCCGTTCCAAGCGAGCTTTGTAAACTTTCATCAGAGATTTTGAGGGAGAGAAGGAAATTGCTTGTGAAGATTTGCGAGAACTTCTTCCATCCTGAAATGACTTAATCTGCAAAACTAAACACACAAAATCAAAATTAAATCACACCAAATCACAATATATACAAAATTGCATGGGTTGCCTCCCTGCGAGCGCTAAGTTTAAAGTCGTCAGCTAGACGTGACTTCTCGAACGTTAGGCTGGATCTGAAAGTGTGACACTTTTTTTTTGTCGCTCAAATGATTCTCCCCAGTAGTGCTTGACACGCTTGTTTTTAACCTTGAAAGTTTTGTTGGAGTCAGGATCATGTATCTCAACGGCTCTGTCTTGTAAAACCTTGGTGATCACAAATGGACCTGACCACCGTGATTTTGGCTTCCATGGGAAGAATTTCACCCTTGATTTGTTTAACAGTACCTTCTGCCCTGGTTCCAGTTGTATGCGCACTAACTTCTCATCATGTCTATTCTTGCCTTTTCCTTGTACAATTTGGCATCCTCAAAAGGCTGTATGTGAAATTCCTCCAATTCGTTGAGCTGGTGGAACTTTTTCTCTTCTGTTGCTTGTAGTGCAAGAATAGGCTTCTTCAGTACGCAGTGCGCTTTATCTTCAGGCTCCACAGGTAATTGACATGTTTTAAGTTTGTCAGTAGAACTTTGTCTTTCATCAGAGTTCTGATCGGTACTATGTATCACATCAAGTCTGAAACATTCCTCATTTTCATCATCTGGGAAATTCATGGCCTTGAAAACATTGAATGTTACTTCTTGGTCTTGTACCCTCATGGTTAGTTCTCTTTTTGTACATCAATAATGGTTCGACCTGTAGCCAAGAATGGTCTCCCGAGGATGATTGGCACGTCTGCGTCTTCCTCCATATCAAGGACAATAAAATCTGCTGGGAAAATGAATTTGTCAACCTTGACTAGCACATCTCAACTACACCTCTCGGAAATACGAGCGTTCTATCAGCAAGTTGTAGTGAGACTGAAGTGGGCATTGTTTCTCCCAATCTGCAGTTTCCTGAAAATAGAAAAAGGCATCAAGTTAACACTAGCACACCTAAATCACACAGAGCCTTACCGAAGTCATGTTCTCCTATGGTGCAAGGAACAGTGAAACTGCCAGGATCTTTCAACTTTGGAGGAAGTTTTCTCTGAATGATGGCGCTGCATTCTTCTGATAATGCTACTGTCTCATAATCTCCCAATCTCCGCTTTCGTGAAAGAATGTCTTTCATAAATTTGGCATAGCTGGGCATTTGTTCCAACGCTTCTGCAAATGGAATGTTGATATGCAGCTTTTTGAACACCTCCAAGAATCGAGCAAATTGCTTGTCCAGTTTATTCTTCTGAAGACGCTGAGGAAAAGGTGGAGGTGGAGTGATCTGTTCTTTTTCCTTTGCTTCTTTTTCCTCCATCTGTTGCTTTGTTTCTTTTGGAACTTCCTCAGCAGTTGTTTTGGCTCCAACATCTTTGTTGATTTCAGTACCGCTTTTTAACATGATGGCATGACACTGCTCCTTCCCCATGTTCCTCGGATTTGGTTCAGTGTTGCTAGGAAGGTTACCTGGCGGTCTGTAACTCTGAGCATTGGCCAGTTGTCCAATTTGATTCTCCAGTGCTTTAATAGAAGCTGATTGACTTTGAATTAATGCTGCTTGGGATTGAAACATAGCATCATATCTTGCTGCTTGAGAGTCGTGTTTTGCTTCTATCTTTTTCAAGTGGATCAACACTTCTGTTATTCCTGATTCATTTGCCTGCTCCTGGCCTTTGTTCTGTTGTTGGAATCCGGGTGGTGGGTTGTTCATTTGCCCTGAATTGTTGCTCCATGCGAAATTGGGATGATTCCTCCACCCTGGGTTGTAGGTGTTGGAATATGGATTGTTCCCCTGTCTGTTGAAATTGTTGACATAATTCACCGTTTCTTTATGTTGGTTGAAAGATTCTGACTCAGGTGCTCCTCCAAATGGTGAACTTGTGGATCCACCATTAACTTTCATGTTAAGAGTTTCCAGATTTTTGCAAATCACATCCAGCTTGGAATTCAGTGCTGTGTTGGCTCCAACTTCATAAATTCCTGCAATTCTTTGAATCATGCTCCTTTCTGTTGGCCACAAGGAGTTGTTGTTGGCCATTTCTTCAATTAAGTCCCAGGCTTGATCTTCTCCTTTTGCCATCAAAGCTCCTCCAGCAGCAGCATCAATTGTGGTTCTCATTATTCCAGAAAGTCCATTGTAGAAGGTTTGGACTTGTAGCCATTTTGCGATCTCATGATGAGGACATTTCCGGAGTAAATCTTTGAATCTTTCCCAAGCTTCGCAAAGGGATTCTGAATCTTGCTGCACGAAGGATGTGATGTCATTCCTCAACTTTGCAGTTCTGGCTGGTGGAAAGTACTTTGCAAGGAATTTGGTGGCTAGAGTGTTCCAAGTTGTGATGGAACCTGCTGGTAACGAATGTAGCCAAGCTTTAGCTCTGTCTTTCAGGGAATATGGAAAAACCCGCAGTCTCATTGCTTCTTCAGCTGCTCGGTTGTAATTGAAAGTACCGCAAACTTCCAGGAAGTTGCTGATGTGGGAATTAGGATCTTCAGTTGCATTTCCCCCAAACTGTACTGACTGCTGAATCATCTGGATGCATGTTTTGATGTCACACGCATTTGCTGGTAAGGAGGAAGTACAATACAGGAAATGAGTCGTCACCACCGGAATGGTTCTGTCTCGAATGGGAATCGGTGGTGCAACGTTCAAAGGTTCAGGTTCCATGTTGACTAAAGCTTCTTGGCCTTCTCGCCTTTCCCTTCTCAACTGTCTGATGGTTCTTTCAATTTCTGGGTCAAGCGGTCGGAGTTCAAAGCTTCTGGTTCGTCTCATGTAGTTTCTGAGAACCTGAAACACAAGAAAACAACAATAATAAGTAAAAAGAAATTAGATACAAGTAACGTATCTAACCCAAAACTAATAGTGAAAGATAAATAAGTCCCCGGCAACGGCGCCAAAAACTTGACCGGTGCGTAATCACACGCGTATAACGCAAGCGCACGTATCGTTCAAGTAGTATAAAAAGTATCGATCCCACGAGGACTTAAAACCTTTGCTATTAATTTTTTATGAGGTCAAATGTTTACAAGTATCTAATAGATTGATTGTTTGATTGGGTGGTGACTTTAAAACTTAAAACAAGTAAATAAAATTTCTTGAAAGTAGATTGAAGAAAATTCAAATTTATAAAACTATCCAGGGTTGTGAATCCTTCCAATATCTATTAAAGATGAAGTGGTTATCTTACAGTTGGGTAATATATTAATTTATTAACCTGGAACACTAAATTATGTAAAAGCCTCTTCCGATGGTCGATTACAAATACCCAGTATAACCCAATTGAACCATATGTCTATGTCAACCAAATTACCTGGATTCATTAAGTTTAAGTTCCAATTATGGCTACCCCCGCCCGACAGGTATATTCCTATCCTGTAAGGAAATCTATTAAAGGGTTATCTATCCTCAAGGAAGATCGTGGGCTATTGAGTCTAAGGTCTTTAACCTAAAATCCCTTTCCAAGTTCATTTTAAGTTTACCTAATCAATTTTATTAATGGCCAGTTAATAAAAAGCATTAAGATTAAGACTCAATAAATAAACCTTTATATTACCCAAGCTATAATCTAACCCCTTATAAACCGGTGATATTGGATTTCATCACAACCCCAGATAACTGGCTTAGTTACGACACATATTTACGGGTAGTAAAAATTTAAATAAAATAAAAGACATAAAGTAAAATACTGAAAATTAAATACTGAAAAGTAAATTGCTGAAAAGTAAAAAAAGTAAAAGTAAAGTAAAAAGTAAAAAGTAAAAAGTAAAAAAATAAAAGTAAATTACTGAAAGTAAATTGCTGAAGAGTAAATTGCTGAAAAGTAAATTACTGAAATTAAATAAAGTAAAAGTACAATAAAAGAAAATGCTGGGGTTAGAGGATCAACTTTTATTACTACTATTTTAGATATCTCCCTTAATATAATATATTAACTTTACGTGATAATTACCAACCAGCCATAAAGGCGGTATCCTGATTAAGTCAAATTAATAATTAATTACCAACCGACCAACCAGGCGGTATCCATACTTAGTCAGGTTAAAACCAATTTATAATTAATTACCAACCGGCCAATATAGCGGTATCCTCATTAAGTCAAGTTTTAAATAGTTTATATATTATAATTAAGGGAGATTAATCTAAATAGCAATAATAAAAGCTTTACCTTTCACCCCAGCAAAGGGAATTACCTCCTCATTGCTTGAAAAATAAAAACTGCAAAAGTAAAGAAAGGAAAGGATTGTGCGTAAAAGTAAATTGCGGAAAGTAAAAACTGAAAAATAAAGAAAAGAAAGTGCGAAAGCGGAAATTAATTACTGAAAGCTGTAAATAAACAAACAAGATACAATCTTCTTATTTATTCTTTAGGAATTTCAAAGAAGAAAGTATGAATTTTACAAATGAAATGGCTTGGTATTTATAGGCAAAATTTTGCCTCCATCAAATCATCCATCAAATTCTCCACCAAATCCATTATTAATTTCTCCACTAATTACTCCACCAAAATCCATTATTAATTGCTCCACTAATTGCTTATCATGTTTGGTGATGATTTGATAATTTTATTATTTATTTATTAATTTATTTTTTTGCTTTGAAAATGATTGAAAATGACTTTAATAATTACACACAACACACTTCTGGATGGTTCATCAATTTCGGTCATGAATATTCAGAATTCGAAAATATTTTGTCTTTCAAAGTTGTAGATCTTTGAGTCTTCTTTAATCTGGCACTTGAATCAGCTCAATCCGATATCGGAGTAAAAGTTATGCCCAAAATACGACAGATGTGCAAAATTGGAATTTCCAAAACTGCACTTTGTCAAAAACGCCCTTTCAAGTTTCCAATCTCCAAAATTAAATATCAAGTCCAATAATTGCCCTTATTTGACCCATATTTCGTCCTAAATGATTTCATTGAGACCCGATATTATTTTATCTGCAAAATAAACTAAAACACATCAAAACGTTCATCAAACCCGAGAAACTAAACAAAATATTAAGTTAAAGGGGCGGTAAATATTGATATATTTTCCGCTCATCAGGCATCAACAATTTTTGTGTTGCCATTGCAAGAAAGCATTGATGCTTATGACAAGTTTAGTTTGGCTTGTGTAAGAGAATATAATCTCTAACCATTTCTCTCACTTCCTAAAGGTTAACACTTTGGCATTAATTTTCACACAATTGTTATGAGAAACAATTTGAAGAAAATAGGAGAGAGTTTCTAGCATTCACAAGTGTTTGTGAAATTCATAAAGTCAAACACCATTGTGACATCTTAAATCTCTAAATATTTTTAGAGGTTTAATCTTTGTGAGTGAAGCCCACACTTCGTTTGTTGTTTTCGAGTCATAATTCGGAGATCGAGTGGTTGATCCAAGTGTTGGACACCAAAGGTTGATCTTGGCTACTACAACAAGGGAGAAGGCAAATAAAATTTTGAATATCCATACCGGACCCGGTGCCACCACAAGCAACTTCCGCCGCGCTAAGGAAAGTCGTTTCCTACAATTGGCATCAAGAGCTTAAGGTTGAAAAGTTTTCTTAACCCTTTCTCTTTTTAAGTTTAAGTTTTAATAATTTATATAGATATAAATTATTATATATGCATGTTGTGATGAGTTGCACATTAGATTCATGAGATGAATGGTTTTTAATGTTCATGTGATGAATGTTTACTTTGATTCATGTGATGAATGTAATGCGCTGATCGTTAATTTTTTCTGGCTCTTATTTTTAATATTGGAAATGTAAGACCATAAGGTCATATTCTTTCAAGTGTTGTAAGTTCATTTCTTTTGTGATAAGTCTATTTTATAACTCCATTTGTTAACTTGGAGGAGCCGATGTCACGAAGGACTCATTACGACCTTTCCGCGAAGAACTCAACAACATACCATGGAGCAAGATTTGAAGACCAATGGATGCCTTGGATTTATTGTACTAATTAGATTAGTATTTTTTAAAAAAAACAATAAGAGCCCAGTTAATGCAATTTATTTATGTATGTGAAACTTTATTCCGTTACGAGTCCGTAGAAAAAAACGGGGACCAAAACGGAGTCCGGAAGCTCCAGAATGGAGTAAATGAAGTTCTAGTGTTCGAACAT
>SKCR01000690.1:0-28839 GCA_019454045.1 Zanthoxylum bungeanum
GGGAGAACTGCTTAACTGCTATAGTCGTAGGATCAATTGCATCGCGTGTTCTCGTTCTAATCCCTGTTTCGGTCATTTTAAGTTTTTATCGCTCTAATTGTTGTTTTATCCAGTGATTACTCTGATCGCTATTCCCTTCGTCGCCCTTCTTGCCTTCGCCCTTTATTCCTTCGTTCTAGGGCGATTTCGCTCCAGGGTGACATTTCTTCTTTTGTCAACAGTTACCAATTATCATAATAATTTAAGGGTCATGGCTTTCTCTCCAGTACTGACTCCATCAGAGTGCAATCATGTTTCTCCATTTTAGTGGCCCAAAGTTGGTGTTACCTACTATGATGGTCGCTTAAAGGTCATGGTTCTCCTTCCAGTGACGACTTCATTATACATATCTTGAAATCGAGATAAAACTTGAGCTTTCAAAAATATTCTCGAATATTTTAATAGAGTTATGAAGATTTATAAAGCGTTCTCGTTTTCCTTTTGATTAATAAAAGATCTCCCATGGACATAGACAACCTTCTTGAACCATTTTAAATTATATGTTCTTGTGTGTTTTTATCTCGTGTGTTAATCCTCCCACCACCAAATAAATTTTTACGTGTTAGATAGTTGGTTGTTCGTATCGAATTTAACTCTTACCCTCAAACGAAAACTAATTGTCAGTAGTTGGTGACATATGTGGGAATTCATATAAAAAGATAATAAATGTTATAAAAAAGATGGTCGGAAGATGAGAAAATCATGATGCTGAGGGAAATAATTTGTCCATGGAAGAATGGAAAGAGAGGATTCAAAAAGAGATAAAGAAAAATCGGATGAATTGGAAAGAGAAAAAAATTTCTTCAGAAAATTTATGGAGTCAACCATAGAAAAATTAGACAAATTGAAGAAAAAAAGTTCTTTAGAGAATTTATGTAAGAAAAGACGATAAATGATAACATTGATTCATTAGAGAATCAATAGTACCTAAGGCATAAGAAATAATTAAAGCAGTATAACGAACAATATAACCTGACTCTAATTATAAGATACTCGTGAATGGTCAATTTATGTGAGATGATTATATCGATGGACGCCGACGTAACTCAGTTTAAATTAAATATCCACAGTAACGAGAGTTCAAATTTAGGTTTTTAGTTGAATAATCTAAAGGTAATAGTTTGGAATATTTGATTAAATAGTTTTAATCAATATCTCGAGATTATTGGAGTTCGGAATTACGAGTCCATTTGGACCCCATACTAGCTCGATACACTAAAGGAAACTATATTATAATTGGGTAATCCAATTATGAACTCAAATGCACAATTAATTGTTATGTTAAAATTATTAATATGATTAATAATTATTTTAGTCACACGTGGATATCATATTAAACTATTTAATATAAAGTTTTCAATATACATGATTATTAGATAATCATATTTAAAATTTAAAGATTTTAAATTTCTGTTAATTAAAACATTAGATAATCATGTTTAACTTTCGGATGGGTGGACTGATAATTAAGAAGCATAAGACCTTAATTAATTACTTGATCAATTCTCTTAACGGGTCTATTTTCATTGAATCAGTTGATGCTTCAAGTTATTCCACCACTAGAGAATCAATGTTTTCATTACTTGATAATATTTTTATTTATTGATAACATTGTTGAGCGCATTGGTGAGGCTAATGTTGTTCAAGTTGTCACAAATAATGCAGCATATAAAATTACAGCTGGTTAGTACTAATCTTTAATCTAATTCATAATTCATTTTTTATTTTAGAAACTTGTTTAGTAATTTAATTATTTAATACTTTAATATTTTAACTATAGGAAGAATTTTGGAAGCCAAGTATCGAAACTTATATTGGACACATTGTGCTGCCCACTGCATAGATTTGATGCTTGAAGACATTGGGAAAGTCCATTGTTCATTCAACAGTCAAAAAGGCGATTATTTTCAATTGTTACATTTATAATATACCACATGTGTTGGATATGATGAGGAATTTTACCGGAAGAATGGAGTTGCTTAGGCGTGGAAAGAAAAGATTTGCAACAACCTATCTCACTCTCCAATGCATCTATAAACAAAAGAACAACTTGAGAAATATGTTTACATCATAGGAGTGGGCAACATGTAAGTGGGAAAAAAATTTGGCGGGTGAGCGAGTAGCAAGTATTGTTCTTATGCCTGATTTTTGGAGTAATATTATCCATATCCTAAAGGTATTTGGTCCTCATGTTGGAGTGCTTCGAATGGTTGATGGCGAGAAAAAGTCACCAATGAGATATATATATATGAAGTTATGGGTAGAGTTAAAGAGTGTATCGCCAAATCTTTTAATGGAATGGAGGAGAAATATAAGGATGTCTTTGAGATCATCGACGGAAGGTGGGAATGTAAACTTCATCACCCATTACATGCAGTTGGGTATTATTTGAATCCTAAGTCCTTTTATTCAAAACCAAATATTGGGAAAGATAAAGAGATAATGATAAGATTGTATAAGTTTTTGCAAAAGTTAGTTCCCAACCTTGAAGAGAAAGATAAGATTACCAATCAATTGACAACATACCGTCTAGCTCAGGGCATTTCGGGATAAACTTAGCTGTCAGACATAGATGTACAAAGTCACCATGTAACATTTTATTAAAATTCCTTTAGAAAATCATTCTTTGACATCTTCAAACTATAATTTTGAATTTATGACTCCAATTTATAATTAATAGCTGAATGGTGGGCTGCATATGGATCTTCCACTCTAGAATTATAAATTTTTTTCTATTAAAATTTTAAGTCTAACTTGTGGTGCATCTAGATGTGAACGCAATTAGAGTATTTTTAAGCATGTAAGTAATTACTGGTTAGTTTATATTTTAAACCTACTATTAAATTTCTTGGATAACATATTAACATGTATAATTATATAATGATATATTAATATTTTCCAGATTCATAGCAAAAAAATGAACAAGTTGGATAAAAAAAAGCTAAATGATTTGATTTTTGTTAAGTACAATAGAGCATTAATGCTTCGACGCCAATATCGTGATAGCATTGATCCCATTTCCTTGAAAACTATTAATGATAGTAATGATTGGTTGTTAGGTAGAATGAATAAGGAAGAGGAACTTGTCTTTGAAGATGATGATTTAACTTGGAGTACAGTTTTTAAAGCTTCTGGAGCGGGAGATGCTCTACATAGGACTCGAACTGCCTCTTTTTCTAATAGAGCCACCATAACTTCAAAGGGAAAAAGGAAGGAACTGACCTCAAATTCTAGGCCAAAAATAAAATCCACCAACCATCTTGTTCTCATTGATGAAGAATAATATCAAGAAGAAACTGATAAAGAAGATATTGGGAAAGAAGATAATAGTGATGGAGAGTCAAGTGAAGAAGAGTTAGATGACAGTGTTGAATTTGGTGATGATTGATGATAAGGATATGTAGTTGGATTGAAATATTGGAAGTTAAAATTCTTTTTGATGAATTTTACTTGTGGACATGAAATTTAGTTGCTTGTTTTATTTTTTGATGAACTCTTTATTTTTAAATATGTAACTCTTATGCTCTTGGATATGAACTTGTGATTTAGATGTGATTATATGAAGATCGGATATGGACCTCTTGCTTTTGGAAATGAACTTGTGATTTAGAAATGAAATTTTAGATAGGAACTCTCAAAATAATAGTTAAACATCATTTATTACTAATTGATAGTTTGATACACACTTATACATTATTTTTCTATGAATTTTTCACATTTTATAACATTTTGCACCTTACATTCACCAGGCGCGTGCCTTGCGCCTTCAGACCCGCGCCTAGGCTTCAGAACTATTTGCGCCTTAGTGCGCCTTTAATAACATTGATCTAAGTTTTCCAACGACATTAAAATCATTGAAAGAGATATTCGTAACTCAAGATATCTCAAAAATACTGAAAGCTATTCATAAGTGTTGTTATATTAAAATGAGTGCTGAAACTGAAAGAAAATATTCCCTAATTCTCGGGAAGTGCTAAGAGTACGTCGAACCCACTAATACATGATTACATACATAATGACATATCGTGCATGAACAAAATGATTATATAGGCATATCATGATAACCGAGGTGGTACAAAATCACTATAATATTTAAAAAAAAAAAAAAAAAAAAAATCACTAAAAGAAAACTTGTATCATAATGCTTCTTGCATCTTATTTTCATTCCCCCACATCCTCGACAAATTTCTTCCAAAACCAATGGTCTCTCCACACTTTATCCATCAGCTCAAGTGGCACATTTTTAGTCTCTGGCAAAAAGAAGAGCACAAATACAGTCATGACGGCCACCCATCCTCCAAAGAAGAAGAAAATCCCTGCCTTCAAATGGCAAAGCATGGCTAAAAATGTTTGTGCAATCAAGAAAATAAACAGAAGATTAACTGCCACCGTTATACTTTGCCCAGCTGATCTAATCTCCAATGGAAATATTTCACTTGGAACCAACCATGCCAATGGCCCCCATGAATATGTAAACCCAGATGTGTATAGACAAACTAGAACTAAAATTATGTAAGCATATCCTTTGCTGAATCCACCATGATCACCGAGCTGAGCTTCCAAGACTGATCCAACCATTACTTGTGACACAAGCATCTGTATACCCCCAACTAAAAACAAAACTTTCCGGCCAAGTTTATCTGCTAGAATCATTGACAAGGCTGTTGAAACTGTTCCTATGCCGCCAGTCACAACTGCGGACATGAGCAGTGATGTACTTTCACTTAGCTTAATTGTCCGGAAGAGTACTGGAGCATAGAATGAAATGACATTGATTCCTGTCACTTGTTGGAAAAATGGTATCAGTATTGCCATTACTAGTTGAGGCCTGTATTTTCTTTGTATGATTTTCTTAAAAGGGTGGTTGGTAGTTTTTGAAACAGAGCTTGCTCTGATGAGATCATCGAGCTCCGCTTGAACATCAGCTGTTCCGCGCACACGCTGCAGCATCTTTAAAGCCTTTTGGTGGTCATTGGTGCGCTGGATTATACTGTTGGGTGTTTCTGGCAGGAAAAGTGCACCTAGTGTTAGTATTGATGCAGGGGCTGCAGCCATTGCTAGGGAGATTCTCCATCCCCAACCGCCCTTGATCTTTTGGGTGCCGAAGTTGAGAAGATTAGCAGATAGAACTCCAATGGCAGCAGTTAAATGGAAGCCAATGTTGAATGCTCCCCTGTGCCTTGGTGGTGCCATTTCTGATAGATATAGTGGCACTGACTGCAACATCAAAAATAAAGAATAGCTTACTCAATTGAAAATTTTTGAAGAGAATCAATCAAACACTTGCCTGGTTTGCAAAACCAATGCCAACTCCAAGAAGAACTCGTCCAAATATTAGCATGTAAATGTTAATTGCAGCGCCTCCGAGGGCTGAACCGGCGAGAAATGCTGCGCCGGCGACCAGGATTGATGCTTTGCGGCCAAGGGCTCTGGTGACTGTGGATGCAAATAAGGATGCTATAAGGCCAGCAATGTATAGAGAAGACGTGAAGGAAGTCAATAGTTGGCTGTCAAACTTGCAGTAGTTGCTAACGTTGGTGTCTTCTCTCATCTTTCTGTACACTTCTGGGAAAAATTTCTTCAAGAATGGCTCCATTGATGTCACTCCACCTTCAAACACACATTCTCAACGAAATTATTTTATATTTGGTTTGAAAATTCGTTGGTTTAGTGCATTTATCATTAATCATCATCGTACAAAGCCAGTGATAAAAAGAAAACATTTAATTAAAATTTTTGAAAGCTGTTTTTAGTAATTTTTTATTGTTAAAGTTTAAATAAAATAAATTTCACTAATAATAAATAAATATACATATATTGTAAGCAGGATACAAGAAGCCATTCCTTCCAAAACATGGTTCTATACAAAACATATAATGAAAACGTAGAAAAAAAAAATATATCTATATAATAAAGGAGAATGGTGTTGGAGGAAAGAGAGTGTATCCAACGGCTCTCTTTATGTGGCTTAATTGACGGCCCAGATCATTTCATTGATAATTGGAGGAAAGAGAGTGAATTGATTGATGAAAAGGGTAAAAAATTTTCAAATTTTCAAATTAAAAAATAGAAAGTTAAAATAAAATCATTTATATTATGTAACACCGTGCCGTAGGCACGGGCAAATACTGTAACACCGTGCCGTAGGCATGGGTCAAATATTGTAACACCGTGCCGTAGGCACGGACATCATTTAATTAAAAAATAAAATCATTTAATTCTGTAATACCGTGCCGTAGGCACGGGCAAATACTGTAACACCGTGCCGTAGGCACTGACCAAATACTGTAACACCGTGCCGTAGGCACGGGAAAAAACTAGTATATATATATATAAATAAAACTTTTTTGAAGTTTGTGCTTTTTTTTTTTTAATTTAAGAAGGTCTACTCGCATATATTATTATTATTATTATTTCATTGAAGAATAAGCCCAAGAGGGGATAGAAATAAGGCCCATAGGTTAATATAATCATGTGTGAAAACTGCAAGAGTAAGTAAGGGTGGGCAAAGGTCGGTTTAGTTTGGTTTCGAATCGAATCAAACTAAACCAAAAACCTATCGATTTAAGAAATATCGAACCGATCGGAACAAAATGGACCAAACCGAAACGAACCAAGTTCGATTCGGTTTTAATATTTGGGTTTGATTTTGATTCGATTCAGTTCAAAATCGAACCGAACCAGTTTTTTAGAAGAATTAATCCACAAACCGATCGGTTCGGTCGGGTTCGGTTCACGATTTTATCAAACCGATCAATTCACAGGTTCGGTTCACGATTCGAACCGAACCGAACTGATCAGTTTAATGCAAATATAAACTGAAAAATCGAATCGATATTTTTGGTTCGATTCGGTTGGGTTAATTTCTCCACCCCTAGAAACAAGCTAATAAAACAAGTTGAAAAATTAATAATTAAATGAATTTTTTATTTACTCATCAGCAATCAAATTCAACACCTACTTTATACCATGAGTCTTGACGTGTCTTGACTAAGTCAACAATCACTTATTGACAAGTTTGCGTCTTCTTAATTCTTCTCCTAAAAAACTCCTTAATAGCAAAACCTCCTTATTTTTTTTTTCAAAATTAAGAGAAACTTCCTCCAAATCTGAGGTTAAAATATCAAGTATTAAATTATAATTTTAAGGGTAATTAAGTCTTTGAAATCATTTTTTGAATATTTTTAAATTATTTTTTTTAAAAGACATAATATCAAAAGAAAATGTGATTTGACTGTGGATATTTTAATGTTAGAGGGTTTTAATGGAATTTTAAATTTAAGAGATATTATATAAGGATTAGATGGAATAAAATGTCAGTGACTAGGACAAATAATTATTTGTAATTTATTTCAACATACTGTTATTTAAACTAAAAGAACTAATACTTAAAAAAAGGGACAACGTACTTACAGGAATGACATATTAAGAAATAATTAAACACGTTGATTCTGATAATTAGTAATCATTGGTATAATAATTTATAAATTAGTGGAATGGAGTGAATTACACGCGCGACGATGTGTAAAATCCTTATAAAAAAAAACCCAACAAGGCTTCCATTCATGACGTGTGAAGCCCTCTTCATCAATGGCACAAACTCCTTCCAGGGCTTCCATTCGTTTGCGATTGTGATGGTAGGGCTTGAGCGAGAGTGAGAGTGAGAGTGAGGTGTTGAGCCCATGGGGCTGGGCACTGGTATTGTAGATGTTGATTATGAGTTCGTGTTTGAGTTTGATTAGCATGTTGATGTCGATTATTATCAAGAGAGGGGTTCCGTTTGGATGGATAAGTGGATAATTAACATTTGTTACCATCACCATTAGTGAAGTTCACTAATGGTTAAATATGCCATGTCGAATGAAGAGTCCAGGAGAAAAGATGTTAGCACAAAACAGACAGAAGCTTTCATCACGGAGACTCGAGGAAGACATCGAGAAAGAGAAAGAGAAAGAGTGAGAGGCAGAATCACAACCAGAGGTAGATTCTCAGACCAAATGAAGCCTACTTATAAGTGCTACCATTGTTGCATACTAGGACACTTAAAGAAGAATTATCGAAAATTGTAACGAGAGTAAAGCCGAGATAATTCTCAGTTGAAGAATAACGAATGAGAGACATTAGTAGTTGTCCCAGGAGATGTAGCTATTTGCTCCATCCAGGAAAAATACATGTTTTCACACCACAACCTGAGATGTTGAGTGGGTGGTGGATACTGCAACATCCTACCAAGTCACTCATCACAGAGATTTCTTTACAACTTGCAAAGCATGAGACTTTGGTCCTGTGAAGATGTAAAATATCAGTTCCTCTAGGATAGTAGGAATTGGTAACATACAGATACACACAAATGTTGGATGTACATTAACCTTGAAAGATGTCTTACATGTTCCAGAACTTCGTCTGAATATACTTTCGAGGATAGTCCTTGATAAACAGGGCTATGACAATCATTTTAGAGATGACATATTAAGAATGACAAAAGGTGACATGGTTATCACTCAATGACATGTTTTCAGCACTATATACAAGAATCATGTGAAGATTTGTGCATATAGCCCTAATATAGCTGAAAAATATGCTTATTAAAATTTGTGGCACAGAGACTCAGTCACATGAGTGAGAGATGATTGTCTATCCTGACCAATAAAGAGATTATCAAGGATGTTGTACTAGGTTCTTGAAACCACTGCTTGTTTGGTGAGCAACACAAAGTCTCATTTAATTTCTCTTTTAAGAGAATATCAAAATTGCTCAGTCTGGTGCACTCTGATGTGTGTGATCCCTCGCAAGTTGATTCACTAGGCGGTAACAAGTATTTTATGACTTTCATTAATGATACTTCTTTGAAAGTATGGTATATTTCCCCAAGAGGAAGGATTAGGTCATGAAACATTTCAAAATATTTCACGCCATGGTAGAGCATGAAACAGAGAAAAAGCTAAAGTGCCTCTGCACCGATGATGGAGACGAGTACACTTCTAGAGAGTTCGATGCCTACTACATAAGACACAACATGTATCCAATTCTGAGATTCTGGAGAAAGTGTGGTCTGGTACGAATCCATCTTACTCTCACATTTGAGTATTCGATTGTTTATCCTTTGCACATGTATTGAATGAGCTCAAGCAGAAGCTTGATGCGATGACTACTCCATGTATCTTTCTAGGATATAGAGATGAAGAATTTGGATACATGCTATGAGATCCGAATAAAACGATAGTCATTAGAAGTCGGGATGTAATGTTTCATGAAGACCATACAAATGAAGATATTGGAAAGCCCATAATATCTTCTTCCAATGCCGATAGAAATTCAAACCCAGCACTAGCACAATTGGCCATATAAAGGATGCACAATGAAATTCCAGAAGCATAACTATATAAGGCAAATGAGAATATTGAGCGTAGGGAGACACAACTTGCTCAATCAAAAATTACAAAAGATAGTGTTTACTAGGGGAAGCCACAACCCGCTCCACTAGAAGCTACATGATCATTCACAGATTTGGATAATGACAGATATCCTGAGACTAGTGGACCTCAGACAAGAAGATCTGAGTGATGCTGAATTCCATCAACCAGCTATACGGGATCTGAATATATTTTACCTACGGATGAGGGGAAGTCAGAGAATTTCCCACAAGGCAAGAAGGCACTGAAGTATAAATGAGTGAAGAAAAGTGGCAGCGGAAAAATGGTTATATGGGATAAGCAAGAGTTTTACAGAGACATAGCCGGGATATTTTTCAAATGATAATTATTTCAGATGCAGCTAGAGGAGGATAATTGTAAAGTCCAGCTTGCATTTGTGGATAATTAACTTTTGTTACAATCACCATTAGTGAATTAATGGTGTTGGTGTAACCACCTCTAACCACTTAATTAGTGGACATTAAGGACTCGAACTTTGGGAGAACGCCTAGTGGCCTGGTCGTGAATGTTAAAGTTTAGTTTAGTTTTGTTGATCGTGATTTTAAACCCCCGAGGGACTCAGAAGCTTGAAGGGGGTATGATGAGGTTTGCACTTAACAGATGAAAGTCCAAGGTCTTCATGGGATAAAATGTCAGACATGGGGATTCTGAGCTGGCGTGGGATTACCTGACATATAAATGATTGGTTGGGAGACCGACCCAACCTGATGAGAAAGTACCGTGCCTACTGAACCGACCTTATAAAAGAAGATAGGCCAGAATCGGCCTTGGAAAGAATACCAGCATCAAACTTTGAAAGTAGACTCAGTTTCAGACTCTTAGAGCATACTCGACATCGGACTCGACATTCAGAGCCTCACATCAGACTCTGAATCGAGCATCATATTAGCTTCTGAAATCAGAATCGACTCAGTGGACCAGACCCGTTAAAGAAGTGAGGAATAGGATCCAGCGTCATTCACCTTGGCATTCCTACCCGAGGACTGAGGTTGGGGTTGCGGTATCGTGCTTACATACGAATGACGTAAGCCTTACGAGAAAGTTTGAGCCTCCAGAAGGCTAATACAATAGGAGCAGGTCAGAGGCTTATCTCCTGATACACGGAACAACGTGGGAGTGGTTGAAATGCTGGTTGTCACATGGGTAGAACGTGTAGCAGAGGGTAAATGTGAGAATGATGGTTTTCAGATGGTAGACGATGGTTGTGTCACACGGCTAGAGCCACTATTTTTAGAGTAGTTGGGGAAATGAGTATGGGCGACAATGACGAGATGACTCGAGCTGACTTCACGAGCCGGTGTAACAATAGGTTCAGATGCATATATAAAGAGATTGAAGATTCAGATTTAAGGGTTAACAATTTTGATATTTCACAACTTATAAAAGAGCACTTAAAACTTAGTGACAAAGAGAGAAAACTGGTCTGTCTTAATCCGAGCTCGTAATAAATTCCATTTGTTTACTCCCGTGGACGTAGGTTGGTTCCCAACTAACCAAATAAATTCACTGTTTGAGGAAATTTTATTCTAGGAATAAATTCTCTGAATTACCCATCGAACGAAAAACAACAGTCCTTAAGTTTTTTTAAAAAATTTAGAAAATTTCTATCCATTCACCTGCTTATGAAGTTTGAATTACAAGCGTTTGTCCATATCTATAGCCACAAATTACTAATTATTGGAATAAGTAAACTTAAATATTTAATAGTTCATTTTGAAAGATCAGGAATCTATTATAGGGGTGTGCATTAACCGGTTTTAACCGATTAACCGAACTGTTCCGATCCATTTTTTTATAATGGTTCGGTTATTGTGATTAAATCAGTTTTTGCGGTTAAAATTTTTAACTTTTTCGATTATTCGGTTCGGTTACGGTTATGAAATTCGTATAACCGAACCGACCGATTAACCGAAATATATACATGCTTCAAAACCCTAAATAAGTAAATAACAAAATTTCATTGACCGTTTGTTAGATAAATTGTTAAAACCAAAAATTATTAAATTATTAGTTATTAAGAAACCCAAAATTTCATAATATTGGGTTAAATATTAAATTTGATGAATATGAATTTATATTTGTGTTAAATTGCTTTGTTGAATGTTGAGTTGCTGAATTTATATTTATTGGACTGGTTAATAACCGAATTAATCAAAACCAACTAAAATATAATGGTTAAATTAGTTAATGGTTATGTGTCATAATATGGTTAAATCGGTTACACATTTACTTAACCGAAAAATTTCGATTCGGTTAAAAATCAAGGATTAACCGACCGAACCGACCGATGCATACCCCTAATCTATTAGGCTTCTCTATATATTAATACATGAGGTTTTATGTATTATGGCAAACTAAAATTTTAGTTCGATTACATGTAAACAGACTTACATAAATTTTAATATTATTTATATTCTTATGATATCTGTGCACAAATTAATTGGGAATTCTATTAATCATTGCATTCTACTTAGATTCTGTTTGGTGTTGTGATTAGAAAAATATGGTGAATAAACGATAATTAATAAACAGTGTTATGAAATTTTGATTTATATTAAAAAATTAATTTTAGTGCGCATTTTTATTTTTTTAATGTTTGAGAAAAACTAAAATTTTTATTTTTTATAAAATTTAAATTTTTTTAAAAAAGACGATAATAATCATAGTCATTTATCATTAATTTAACACTTAAAAATTATATTTATCACCCCTCAAACCGTGATGCTAAACACATATGTCAAATCCAAGCACGTCATGGTAGACGAAGGTCCACGCTCCAATTACATATCAACTAATATAATAATAGTTTGTCTGAAAAGAACTCAACACCAATCAGTTTAAAAAACGACAAAAACTTTATAATATAGTGAAAGCAACTCATCAATAAGTTCAAAAATGACCGAAAAAAGAAACTATATATATATATATATATAATATATATATATATATATATATGAAATTCATTTATAATTAAAAATACCAAAAAATATATATATAATTAATAATTATATCAGATCTAAAATAATATTTAGAAAAAACTTAATACACAAATCTAATTAAGACAAAACTTGACAATATGAATTTTATGTACTATGTAGTATGTATTAGCTATGACAAATTACGACTCGAATTATTGTTGATTTGGTAAAATTCTAATGCATTTGTTGCTAATTATCGATATTCGTAATTTACCAAATAGACTTGTGCATTAGAGAATAATGTTCAAATAATAATGTTAGATTTGACATATAAAAGCAATTCTAAAAAAAAAATCTAAAAATTCTATTGAATCGTTCAAATGTTGAACCATATCAATAATAATAATTTAAAAAAAAATTAAATTTTAGTTTTTTCAAATGAGATTTCATTTCTCTTTATTCAATATTAAATAGTAATTTATCTCTATTCAATTAATATATTTATATATTTATATCACATTATTATTATTATTATTAATTTTTTGAAATGTTAGAAATCCCGCTACCAAATCATCCGACTCGAACTTAATCAGAGCAAATAAAACCTCATGTTACACCTCGCTCTTATAAGAAAAACACCACATGAACTCGAACTTATAACATAACAATAAAATCCTAAGCATTTTACCACTAAACAACACCCCTCAGGGGCATATCACATCGCTATGATTATTAATAACAATTTATCTATTAAAATAATATAACCACATATATAACTCAGAATTTTGATTAAAATAATATAAATATATTTACGTTTGAAGAATTTTTTAGTACCTTGTTTATTTATTTACGTATGAATAAACAAATAGACACAGTTGAAAAATAAATTAATATCAGTCTTTTGGAGTTGTTTTTATAGTTCTACTAAAATTTTCAAATATTATGATTGAAGTATCCAATAAACACTGATTGAAGAAATTGCAACATGAAGGAGATAGTGGCAGGAATAAATAAATAAATAAATAAATAAATAAAAAACCTGAAATTCCAATATCATAGCCGAAAATAAGCCCTCCGGTGGCAGCAACAATACAAGACATGACAACAAATGGAGTTATTTTTCCATTGTAATATTGGCCTCCTTCACTTATTGCTAAGCCTGCTGCCATATCCACTGCTGCTTGATGATCTTCCAAACTTTTCAGCACTGAGAAAGAAGATGAGAGAGAGAGAGAGAGAGAGAGAGAGAGAGAGAGTCGTGTTTGTCCAACACTGAGCTTAAAAGTAGCTTTAATCTTTGTTGAGTACAATAAATAATTCTATGCTATAACCCTTGTAATTATATTAAATTTAATTTTTATTTATTTAATAATTTTTTAATATTTTAATAATTGGATTTTTAGTTGTGTTACTAAAGTTACATTTTAAAATTTATCATAGACAATAGATTCTGACATCACCATTTGATCAACATGACAGTATGTGGGGTTGTTGAATGCTGAAGAATATCTGACATCACTACTTGATCAACATGACAGTATATGGGGGTTGTTGAATGCTGAAGAATCACCATTTGATCAACATGATTAGTACTGGTAATTTAAGTTATGATTCGTTTATTTGTTCGGTTTGATTCGCTCTAAAACGAATATGGATTTGAAAAAATAGATTCGTTTAATAAATGAGTCAATTCGATTTCGATTCGTTTATTAAACGAATCAAATACAAATTTAAGCTCGTTAATTCGTTTAAGATTCGTTTTATTATTTTCTTTCGCTTATTATTATTATTTTTCAATTAAGATTCGAGAACATATGACTAATTACCATAGAAAATATAATATTGTTGATATTTGGTGATATATTTTTAATAAATATATTTGATGATCTAATAAACAATCGAATATGAATCTATCATATTTTGATTTGATTCGATATAAATTCAATTCGTTAATTCGTTTTTACACCCCTAAATACGACAGTATTTGGGGTTGTTGAATGGCGAAGAATCCTTGGAGTTTTAACTGTCTTCACTAACAGACAATAAGTGAAAACAATCAAACAGAAATATACCTTTTTTTCTTTCCGATACATTTATGCATCTTTAACATGACAAGAGATGAAATTAAAAGCAGATAGCTCTTGAAATTACTTGAGAAGTTGTTGTTCATTCATGGATCAGCAACCCAAATTATATCAAAACTTTGGGCTTAGGTTGGCTTGATTCGCGAATTGAAGTGTGAGACTTCTAATTTACCATAAATTAAGATGTGTGAAAGATTCAAGTTAAAGGAAACTTTTCAAATTCATGTAGTGGAGGAATTTTTTAATTAATACCCTTATTTAAGAAATTATCATACATAAATTTATTAACCTTGTAAATTATGAGCGGTCAATATATATATACATATTTTCCGCCTCTCAATCTTACATTTTGTGGGTTATTTCGAGCCTTATGAACATTATGTTTTGAGTATGTTTTGTAGGTTCGGATCATAATAAGACCAAGTCGGAATTATCGAGCGAAAAAATGAAAAAATCGGAACGAAGATGGGCAGTATTTCAAACCCTACAGGGCGTGTCACGACGCATCCATATACGTCTAGACATGCCTCGATGTATTTTTAAGACAAAACCTGAATTTTTGTTGTGGGTCGCGATGCAGGTCTATGCGCTTCGCGCCGCCGCGTAGAAGCATTCGCACTGGTGCATGAAGAACTCTTATTTCTTAAGAATGAAAGCTCTCATCAGCCCCTATAAAAGAACAAGGTCGTCTTAAACCCTAAATAGCAGACTTTTGAGACAAAAAAAAACAGAGAAAAATACCCAGAGTAAGACAATGACCAGATTCTCAACAATACTGAAAATTGAAGCAAATGATCTCATCACGAGTTCTTTCTACCATTTTCTCTTTTAGTTTATTTTCATGAGTTATTGACTTGTAATAATGATTAGTTTGTGTTTAATGACAACCGTGTGCAATTAATTCATTAGTTTAGAGTTGTAATGAATCCAAATTACATTGATATAATTTAAATTGCATCTTTTTGTTCTTGTAAGTGATGTTCTGGGTTATTTATTATTCTATGTTTTTAATATATTTTATTATCTGGCTAACAATAGAATAAGTGTGGTAAACCCATAGGAACTTGGAAAAGGGAATTTGGGTTTAGTCTTGAGAATAATAGCTCGTGATCATAATTCTTAATAAATAGATTTATGTGCAGGATAGAAATATATATGCAGAGCATGCATAGCCAATATTAAAATTTATTTTCAATGAGTTTGAATTAAATCAATTATCATAGGAATCTAGATAATTGAATTAAGTTTTGTATTTTGGAAGAGACTTGTAGATAAATTAGCGTTCTAGGTTAATAACCTATGTTAATTGCTCAATTGGATGAAAAATGCATAAAACTCGTTCGTATGCTTAGGAGAAGTTGCAAACCTAAATTCGCATTCTCATAAATTTTTCAAAGTAATTTTAATTTTCTATTTTAATTTTATTAGTTTAATCAACTCTCTCTTACATGAATTGTTTAGTTTAAGTGAAGTTAGATCTAGTTTTAGTTTTAATAGGTTTAATAATGAGTCATTGTGGGTTCAACATCCGACTTTTTTTCACTATATTATTTGAGCAATACGTGGACTTACGTGCGGTAATAGTGTTAGGGTTGGTGCTCAGACCGCCAATTTTCTTAGGTATTTCCCTGTAAATATTTATGTAACATTTTATTATGAATAAATAAACACTTTCTATTATATAACATCTTTATATATATGGTAAAGACGTAATTGACCTTAGAATGATTAGTTATGATATTGTTGCAAAAGCGTCGCAACTGACATTGAGTTGTATTATGACGTTGTCATTCTTAGACAGTTCCTAGTCAAGGTTTACACTACTTGGTCAGTAAAGTAAACCCGTTGAGACTGGTACATGTTGTATACTGGAATCTTGGATTCCAGTGGTTTCTCAATGAACCATGAGTCTTGGGGACTCGTATAGACATGTATGTTTTTATAGCTGATAAACATTGAACGACTCACCGAAGATTCGTAATAGATGCTACATCAACGTCAATAAGTATCTTCTCGGGTTGAGTAGCATAGTAATTCTTTGACTTGAGATATTACTGTGGATATATGAGATATCCTCTATACTTTGATGGCAGTCACGTCACCGACCTATTTAGGTCAGACCTCCGTCTGTCCGTTGGGTGTGGACTGATCCTCAGGATATCATGTGTGTGTCAAGATAGAATTCGTTAGCTCTGTGTATAGAGCATATGTATTCAATATGGAATTAGCAATCTGTTAAATCCATTGGCCCATGGTACACTGTAGAAGTGAGTTCTAAGTGTTATTAAGAAATTTCTAATAGAAACGTCGACGTGATTATATCTATAAAGATTTGACGTTTATATCTATATCTCTGGAATAATCCGGATACCTGTGACAGATGGATTATACGTATGCAATGACCTCGACTTGTATGGTTCAGTGAGTTTATTCGTGTTCGTCATAATTTACGGGTGGGTAGATGCGTTGAACACTAGGGCAACTTTTATGAATAATATTGATTATTTTTAAATCGTTTAACGATTAAACGAAAGATACATATAAAATGACCTTTTGGTCATTTTCTAATTAATGTGTATTTGTATTTAATGTATGATTTTATTAAATACACATTAATTAAATGTCAAATTGAGATATTTGACATATATCATTAATATATGTATTTGAGATATTTAAAGTAAATATAATACATATATTTGAGATATTTATATTTATTTAATTATTTAATTGTTAAATGATTAATATAATTAAAATATAAATATCTACCATTATGATAAAGTTAGGAAATGATTAGTTTGTGTATAAGTTTGACTTTACTATTTAATTAAATGTGTTAAAAAGGCATTTGACTTGTTAGATATTTGTTTAAAAAATTAACAAAATATCTTGTTTCATTACAAGGCCATATTTGACCAAACCCTAGCATATTTAAGTGTTATATTTTTTCATTTGCTTCACACTTGTTCAAGCCACCAAAAACCTTTAAAAAAAAGTGTGGAGAGAAAAAGAAAAGAAACCAAGAAGAAAAAATCAAGAAAACTTGAATTTAAGTAAGTTTTTCCAACTTTCTATTAGAAGAAAACTTGTTTCTTTTGTTCTTGGCTACAACATATGTAGTTCTTAAGTTTTTCTACTCTCTTATGTTTGTGTTTTGATGGTTGGAAGCGTGAAGAAAAAAATATGCATGTATGTTTAATAAAGTAAGCTTATAAATGGTTTATAAGCTTTCTTTTGATCATTTGATGATCTTGTTGTCATTCTAGAGTTTTTAGGCCACTCATTGATGACCTAGCATTGTTCTTGAGTTGTTTCAAAGTGGTGAGACTTGTTTGCTATTGTAGAGACTTGATTAAAGTATTGGATTTGTTAATTGAACTAATTTGAGAAATTAGGATTCTTGAACTTTTTCCAAATTTGGGGCTTTTCATATATGTGTTGTATAATGATGTATATTTAATTTGGTATTGATTGGATATCATTCAAACTTGTTTTGAATAATTTTGGACCAAAATGTAAAAGATTCAAAGTTGGTGATGCATTCGACAATTTTTGACTTTTGTGGGATTTGAGTCGCAATTTTTATTTTTGTGTGTAAGACATGTTTAAATCATTTTGGTAGTGATTTGGAATCACTTAAATTTATATTTGACAATTTAAGGATTAAAATGATCAAAATACAAAGTATTGGGGGTCTCTCGTCAATTAATGAAAAATATGATTTTGGGTAAAAATTTCAGTTTTTAAGTATTGAGTAATTAGAATAAATAAGTTTATTTTAATTACCCAATAAAAATTATTGAAATCGGAAAATTTTGATTTTCCACGTTCCGCTGCGTTTACCCAGATTTGCCCCATAAAACCCCAACAAATAGAATCGCGATAAGTACAATAATAACCTTTCAAATCTTCATCAAAAATTATATCCTAGTGCTTCTTCCATTTCCACAATAATTCTCTTCCAAAACCATTGCCCTCTCCATAATTTATCCATCAGTTCAATTAACATATTTTTAGTCTCTGGCAAAATGAAAGTGCACAAATGTAATCATCACAACCACCCATCCTCCAAAGTAGAAGAAAACCCTTACATTCTAATGGAAAAGTATTTCTAAAAATATTTATGCAATCAGAAATATAAATACAATACCAACTACGATATTGATACTTTGCCCTTCTGATGTAATCTATAATGGAAAAGTTTCACTTGGAAACAACCATCCTAATGGCTTATTTGACAATGAACACCCTAATTTGACAAATTTCTATATGTATAGAAATTCTAAACAAGCGCACGTGTCACATCCCAGTAAATTCAGGACGTGACCGACAAAAGATGGTGATATCATTGTGGAGGCTGGATTTCGGCCGAGGTCCACAATCAGAATTTGGAAGTAGGGGCACTAACAATCCTGCAAAACAAAGAAGAACGAATGGGAGTAGACTGCCTACCGGTGTGGTAGGTACCGAGACACTCCGACGCCCAAGTCAATAGTATGAAATGAACAGTAAATATGTTAACTATGAAAGCAAGGTTTCCTATTACCTTGACCTTCTTTAAGTGGCCGTGAGGGCGGAAGAAAAATGTCTAGGAAATATGAAGCTCTGAGAGTTTATATTAGAGAAGAGAAGCTTGTCAGAAAGCACTGCCCTGTCTCTCGTATTTTGTTCGTAATTTATAGTTGAAGGTAAATGACTTTTGCAGCTGGCATCAGTCCCACAATGTGCTAAGATATCTTTATTTAGTGAACAAAGTGGAGCAGTTGGATTATGATTAGGGTAAGTGGGAAACGTTTGGTAAAGATTTGGCTTAATGTATGAATCATTCTTCTGCAAGTGGAAGAAGGGTTTTATTGGGCTTTATGTGTCGGGCAAAGTAGAAGAAGAGTAGTTGATATAATTAGAGGTTTTTTGTATTTAAGCTTATGACTTAATTGTGACTCAATAATACATAAATCTTCTTGGGTCTGGCCTTTACTTTCGGGCTTTGCATACCATTTTGGGCTTTTAAGGTAAAAGACGGTTTTATCCTTGGTCCATTTTTGGTTCGTACAATCATCTCTCTGAACCTCTGACGTGTACATGCATTATGTGTCATGATTCATAACTAAGCTGTCTGTCTTGAATGCATGCATATCTACTATAAAAGGCACATGAATTACATGAAATCATACTTTATATGCCATGCTATATACATACATACCCTTGACATTGTGAACCTGAAGACTGATCCCAATGACTGCGGTTGGTGTCCACCATCTCCAAAGTTTTCCATTGCATGTCTAACTGCAACGCAAAACTGAAAATAGAGAAGTAAGTCGTATGAACGACTTAGTGAATGAATGCTGAAAATAAAAGTAAAACATAAAGGTACATGATTTGCATAAATAACCTCATTTCCATAAGTCATTTGAACGACTTAGTGAATGAATTTCCCATCTTCAATTAGTCTCCATTATCAACCTTTTGATATGTAGAAAACATCAAAATATTAGCACATATGTGGCGAATAGCTCCAGTATCTATCCATCATTCTCTCAGGTTTCCAACCAAGTTGACTTCAGTTACAACTGCTGAGATGTTCATCTCCGAGATCTCATTTATCATCATCTCATCTTCAGAGACATGACCCATAATAAATTTCTTCAGTCCGACATCTTATATTTTATATTTCTTCTCCAGAGGTTCCCAAAATTTCTTTGTAGAAGTCATGCCTTAGTACATATTGTACAGGGTTGCACAATTCGTCTTGCAACCATACCTCAACTCGCAGTTGCCAAGCCACTTCAGCTTCTCCCTCAGAAGGACCTGGAGGAGTTTCCTTGAGATAATTAGCTAACTGTAATGTGGTCAGGTAGAACAATAATTTGCACTGCCACTGTTTGAAGTTTGCTCCACCGAACTTATCCGACTTTTCTTCATGAGCAATCAGTACTATAATGTTTCCAGTAGTCATGTGTAACTAAAAATTAATAACAGTTATTAATACGTCTACACAAGATAAATTACTTAAAAATCAATTTTATGATCTGGTTTGTGTATTACACTAAGAATCTACTTGTTATTATTTTGGATAGTAATACAATTATACAAAATAATAAAAGTTCTCAAATTAGTGAACAGAATCTCTTACGATAGGTGGAAAAAGGAAAATTCCCAGAGGATGAGGGGGTGTCCGGCGTAACCATTTAGACCTATGCCTTCTTAGGCTCTTATAGCATTGGTGTCAGAATTTCTTAGTCACTTTCTCAATAGAAAATCTTAAGCATTCATTCTTGGTGTTAACTTCAATTCTTAAGCACAAGTATAATAATTATTTAATTATGAATTCAGTCAAGCTTGAAGGAATTACTTGTGTATAACTCAGATCAAGTCTTAGTGATATACTTTTAATTCTCAACCAAGTATGCGTCAAACAATGAACATAATTAAATTTTTTCAACTTTATCACATAGTAAACTAGGAGCATGCATATGATAATTGAACATACTGATATTAACTCAAATATATACTACCAAGTTTACAAATTTTCAGTATATGATTTTTACTAAATTAATATTACACCATGCCTATATTCAATTTATGTCTATATTACCAAATTTCATAATTTGAACATATGTATAACATATGACAATTAACTAGATACTTGATTGATATAAATTTGTGGATTTATGCAAACTAAATCATGTATATTATTTTACCACAAGAAACAACAAACATAAGTTAATGAGTTCTTAAGATTGTTAGCAGGATATGTTGAATATTATTTAAACATGCATAATTCATGAGCATTTGTAAGAAACAACATTCATGGAATATTAACCAAAAAGGATAGAAAAACCTATAAATTATGTAGATGGATGCAAATTACGCAAAGTCGAGTTTTACTTTGTTCTTAATAACTTATTATCCCCGCATCGGTGCTCAACAGATATGTGGCTAATGTTCTCTTAAGATTCTTAGTGACTTCTTAATTAAGAGGCACTTCTTTTGATCAATAACATGAACTTAGAAAATAGTGGAAACTCTCTCTAATATATAGATTTTAGCCTCTCTAATAAGCCTAAAAATGTAATTAAATAAGTGAATACCAAATAAAGACATAAATGGCCTTATTTATAGACATAGAGGGTTGCCTTTGCAAATGCACATTTATATTAAGGGATGCAATCCTTTAAGGGTTACAACCCTCCAAAAATCCTTTTAAGTTTAAGAGTTATTAGATCTTCACATTTAAGGATTATATCCTTTCATTCTAATGGACATATCCCTTCTATTTGTATCTTTCCCAAAAGACACACATCAATGGGAACGTCTTATAATGAGACCTCATAAATATACATATTTTTTAGAAAATTTCCTATAGTTATTATCATGAATTGTTCACAGATTTGGGTTGGATTATTAACCCTAGGTGTGGACTTGTTGTTGCCATGAACCTAGCGTGTAACAAGTTATATTGTATGTTGAAGAATATGATGGTGTTGTTGTGATTTGGTGTTGTCTTAGTTATGAATGCTTGAGTTTTACCCTAGTTGATGTAGTAAGATGAATTCAGGATCAGACTTGGAATCAAGCTCGTGTCGCGATGCGCATGGACATGTGTCGGGACTCGACATTAAACGTAAGATTCTTTTCAATTTTGGTATTGGGTGCGTCGCGACGTAGAATTGGTGTCGCGACACAAGATGTTCAGCTAGCGTCGCAAGATGTTCCGCTGGCGTCGTGAAATGTTCAGTTGGCATCGCGAGATGTTCAGCTGGCGTCGTGACATGCATGCGTCTGTGTTGCAATACGGTAGCAATTTCAGGATCTGTTTCAGTTTGTCTTAAGTCACATCTTAGGATGTTAGATAACGCTTAAGCTTCCAACCATAAAGGATACATAAATCATTTATATGCATATTTAGGATCGTAAATACTCAATCATGTTAATGATGCCTTGATTATATGTGTTGTAGATCCCAAGACATCCCTTCTGGTCCTGTTCGACCTCACTAGCGGTAGAGCTTGATGCCAACTCTATTAGTGGATGTTATAGTTTCCATATTTCTCAACTTTAATTGTTCTTACAATTTAAACTTATGGTTACTCGAATGTTGAATTTTGATTTTATATGAGCATGTCTTCAAGTTGCTATGCTTTCATGTCTAGTAACCCCATGTGCAATATATGTCTTAAGAAATCATGACAATTGTTATATGTTTCCAAGTTATGCTTACACGTTTGATGTGTTACATGGTTATGATTTATAAGTTCATGTTATATGATACTGTCCCAATGTGAACTACGAATTACGATTCATATTTCACGATTTACAGCCTATGATTCATAATTTACAATTTATGTTTGCAATGTGTGAAGAGTTTGGTTGATGAGTTGATATTGTGTATAGCAGTGTGGGAATCCGTTTGGACGAAATTCATCTCATACATATTCTAAAATAGGTAGGTGGTCACATACGAGTGTTGTATGCATAAATCGATGCATATGTCTGTATATGATCTGTTTAAGCATGTTTTAGAAATTTGTCATATGTCTAAGATACACACACACACATTCTCTTAGTGTTTATTAGATTTTCATAATTTTAGAAGTTATGGATAAAAATGAAATTTTAGGCTAATATGCAAATATGAAAATTATGGATTGTTTCATAATTTTCAATAGCATAGGAGTCATTTTATCATTTCTTAAAATATATGGCTGAAATATAATTAAGTAAAATATTTGTGTTAAATTATAATTTCAGATTTTAGTATCCTAATTTGATTAAGAATGATAACTTTTATCTAATTATTCTAATTAAATAAAACAATAATTATTTGTTTTATTTATGATGAGTTATAAATCATATTTTAACAGGATTAAATTCTATCCTCATCTAAATACTCCTAATTTGATTAAGAGCAAAAACAACTTAAATCAAAATCTATAAAGACCTCATTTTCGCAAGCCATGAACGTGAATTTACTTAGAAATTATAGGTTGATTAATTTTGCTTTTAATTAATAAAAACTAAAATTCTTCTCCCTGTAGCCTAAGTTCCAAAACCCTTACTTGAATAGAAATCAATAATCTTCAATTTTATACTTTGTGTGGATAGTACTGGAAGCCAAACATTTGGGTGGTTTTAAAGATTATACGAGAAATTAGTCAAATATTATTTTTAAACTCCAATGACGATAAAGATTTAAGATAAGATGTTCACCTTAATATACTTGATATCATAAACATTTGGATGGTTTTTAATTAGGGGTGGCTGAACGAATTAACGAATCGAATTTGTATCGAATCCTAAACGAATCGAATCAAAATATGATGGATTCGTATTTGAGTCGTTTATTAAACGAATCCTAATATCAAGATTCGTATTCGAATCGTTTATTAAATAAATCGAATATGAATATTCGTTTAGTCATGATATTATTCAATAACATAATTTACCATAATTTATTTATATTAATTTTTCATAAATATATACATATTTCATATGTAATTAATATATTAACTAAAAATACATCACCAAATATTGACAATATTATTTTTCTATGGTAATTAGCCATAATTTCTCGAATCTTAATTGAAAAATAACAATAACTAGTAAAAAAAATATTAAAACGAATCCTAAACGAATAAACGAATCAATGAGCTTAAATTCGTATTCGATTCGTTTAATAAACGAATCGAATCGAATTGACCCATTTATTAAACGAATATATTTTTTCAAACCCGTATTCACTTTAAAGCTAATCGAATCGAACGAATAAACGAATCCTAATCCAAATTGCTACCCCTATTTTTAATATACTAGATTTTAAACTCCAATGGCGTCTTCTTTCATCTTTCTGTACACTTCCGGGAAAATTTTCTTCAGAAATGACTCCATTGACGTTAGAAATAGAAGGGAACAGCTGGGCCAATGGAGTTGTGGCAATGGCGTCATCATTAATAAAAATGGGGCCAAGGGAGCACAATTCGTGGGTTTCATCAAGAGTGTGGACCCCAAAGACGCTAACCGAATGGTCGTTCAAAGCGGCCTGGTAATCTTTGAAGGTCGATATGTTTTTCTTTTTGGAAGCAGATGATGAAGACGCCATGGCAGGTAAGTGAAGGGATTTGCAAAGAGAGTAGTGAAAGAGATGAGAGAATGTAAAACAGTGAAAAGAGAGAAGGTGGGTTTATATAGCCAAAACATAAGTTCGCCCTAGGACAGGTGGCGCGATCCAATTCGAGGGAGATGAAAGAGCGGGAAAATGGAGGGACGGTACCAAATGGGATGTGACACTGATGTGACGCGAAAAACGGCATATTAATTAGCTCAATGATGGTTTCAGAGAAGACGTGATTGGAAAGGTCACATATCAATTAGAAAAGCAATGGATCCGCGTGGGGAATGTAAATGACGGGCCTCGAAACGCGCAAATGGCGGCGAGAAATGAAGGCGAAAGGTCAGCAGACCGAACCAGTAAAGCGGCCAGTGGCGTGAATCCAACTTTACATGCTTGACTAAGAAATACTGCCTCAATCTCATCTCCCAAAACGATCAAGGCGTATTTGGGGGACAATTGTTAACAAAAAATAAATATCAAAGGATGGAAATGCATGACGTATCAAAGGACGAAGAGGCATGGCGTATCTAAGGACAAAAAGACATGGTGTCGTTCTGGACGAAGAATGAAGAAGGAATTGACCCATAAAGATTCAACTCAGGGCGATTCGAACAACAAGTAAGGAACGATGAAAGAAGAACGAATACGCGAAGGTACCATGCGTTTGGCCGGTTATAAGTAGGCGCAATTGACGGTTATTGCACAGACTGGCAGTATTCCTCACACGATCCAGCGGTTGCACGCATGATCAAGCAGTTACTTGCGAACAGGAAACGTGGGGGGTTTAGTGGGCTGAAGACAGCAAAACCGCTTGAGCGATTTGCGGGACCGTGTGCTATAAAAGGCTCAGGCGTAACAAATAGAAAAAAAGAAAATAATACTCAAAATGAGCAAGTAATTTAAATTCTTAGCTTTGTAATCTTTAGGGCTTGTAATCTGTGTGCTTGTGCCCCTTGGAGGCATTTTCTTGGAATCAATCATCCCTTTCTAGGACTGTGTCTCAGGAGATTTGGAATCTTACACGTGTATTAGCGAAAAATAGCGTGAACAACGAGAAATTAGTTAAATATTATTTTAAACTCCAATGACGATAAAGATTGAAGATAAGATGTTCACCCATGGTTTTTAATATACTTGATATCATAAACATTTGGATGGTTTTTAATATACTAGATTTTAAACTCCAATGGCGTCTTCTTTCATCTTTCTGTACACTTCCGGCAAAATTTTCTTCAGAAATGACTCCATTGATGTTACTCCCCCTTCATGTTTACATTCACAATTAAATATTTTTAACTCAACTGATGAGAATTAAACTCAAATGGATGATTCTTCAGTGCAAGTAAGCGTTACTGAATATCTATTTACTGCGCTTTCAATGTTAATTAGAAACACCGTAGTTACAAATATATATACACATTCCCAAACAAGTAGATAATTTCTTACAGTGAGATTGATGAGTCAAGATGGTGTTCAGCCTGTTTGATTTTGCTTAGACTAGCACCAAATTTGGGCATCCATAGTTCATATCAAAACCCAAAACACATGAAACTTGTAGAGTAAAAATGTTTACCATGCCTCTTATACCTTGACCTGTTCATCTACTTCATCCACAAATTTCTTCCAAAACCAATGCTCCCTCCACACTCTATCCATCTGCTCAATTGGCACATTTTTAGTCTCTGGCAAAAGAAAGTGCATAAAAACTGTCATTACCACCACCCATCCTCCAAAGAAGAAGAAAATCCCAGCCTTCAAATGGCAAAGCATTGCTAGAAAAGTTTGTGCAACAATGAAAGTAAACACAAAGCTCACTGCAACTGTAATACTTTGCCCTGCTGACCGAATCTCTAATTGAAAAATCTCACTTGGAACCAGCCACCCTAATGGCCCCCATGACCATCCAAATCCAGCAACATATACACATATCAAAATTAGAACTAAATAAGAGTCCCCTTTGCTCACTGCACCCTGATCACCTAGCTGAGTTGCCAAGACTCCTCCAATTATTACTTGTGAAACAAGCATCTGTATTCCCCCTATTAGAAACAATTTTTTCCTGCCAAGTTTGTCGACTATGAACATCGATATGAGTGTTGATGCTGCACCGACAATCCCGGAAAAAACAGAAGACAAGAGTGAAGCACTTACACCTAAACCAATTGTCCTGAATAGTAATGGAGAATAGAATGCAATCACATTGATGCCAGTAACTTGTTGAAAGAATGGTATGGCTATAGCCATTACTAACTGAGGTCTATACTTTCTCTGAATGATTTTCTTAAATGGGTGGTTAATGGTTTTTGCAATAGAGCTTGCTTTGAGTAGATCATCGAATTCTGCTTGGACATCGTCGGTTCCTCGCACGCATTGCAGCATACTTTTGGCCTTTTGGTGATCAGAGTTGCGTTGGATGAGGCTGTTGGGTGTTTCTGGTAAGAACAGGGCTCCAACTGTTAGTATTGAAGCAGGGACTGCAGCTAATGCTAATGATACTCTCCAGCCCCAACCGCCTTTGATTTGTTCAGTGCCATAGTTAATAAAATTAGCAGCTAGTGCCCCAATGCCAATGCTAAATTGGAAGCCATTGTTGAATGCTCCTCTGTATCTTGCTGGTGCCATTTCTGATAGATACAAAGGAACTGCCTGCAAAACATATAATGAGAGCAAAGTGATGTTGGTTCAACAAGGCCAGAATGAAATAACTATAAACATGAGATAGGTGCGAAATGGTTGAGATTTATTAATCCTGATGCCATCCCGATGATAGATCCGGGATGAAATATTATTCTGAATCTCATATCGGCTTTTGAATTGAGACGAAAAATCATATCAAATCCTAAACCGAATGATTTAAAATCATGGGTCATGTTCGGAATTCTAGATTTGTCGTTAATTTTCGGCCATTAAACATGGAGGAGCTATCTTTAAAAAACTAAATTTCAATTAGGACCTCTATCTTTTTATGGCCATGGGCCGGACTACAAGCTTCAATATAGTTCCATCCCACCCTGATAAAATAGTGCATGTTTGAACTTTGAACAGACAGTTGTATATCATTCCCGTATCTAGAGGTTGCCACGATTCGGTTCCGGTTCGAAACCGGAACCGAACCGTACGATTTTCGATTCCACACTTAAGTGGAATCGAAACCGGAACCGAACCGTACGGTTCCGGTTCCCTTCGGTTTTTTTTTTTTTTTTTTGAAAATAAAAAAAATTGAGATTTAAACATTAATTGGGGATTAGGATTCGTCTTGGAACCCTACGGTTCCAAGAGAAACCTTACGGTTCCAACCGGAACTGTACGGTTACGGTTGGAATCGTTGGAATCGCTGGAACCGTTCGATTCCACCGGTTCCACTGATTCGGTCAGGATAAGAACCCTAACCGAATCGGTCAGGTTCCGGTTCGGTTCCGGAACCGGAACCGGAACCGGGTCTACCCGTATCTTCAATAATATATATACACATTGTCTAAATCTCTTGCACAAAAATATTTACTAATTATTTAGTAGCCTCAAGAAATGTAAATTAAGTTCAGCATTCACGTATCTATTAGGAAGGAAAAAATAAAGAAAATTTATGCTTTAAAACATCTCATAAAAATAAATGTGTAAGCTATTAGGGTTTCATTCTTAAAGAATCATTAACGTTTTGCTTCGTATAGTTTCTTTCTCAAAATTTTGTTTTTAAAAAAATCCATATTGCATTAGAATATTGTACAATCTCATACTAGCTAAATTGACATGATTGATATTAAATTAAAAACAATGTATTAGGTTGAAGTTGTAATGGATGTGGTACAAACAATGCTATATATCACGGTTTCTTTAGTAAATAATAATTGAGCGTGGTCTGGTGGTGTAAGATTCAGTATTATCTTGAGGTTTTGGATTCGAATCTAGCGCGTCAGAGACTGAAACAGTTTGGGATTTTACCTGTTCCATTTAAACTCGGAATTGGTAATTTGGCAGCAGAGTTTCCAACGATTCCAAAAAAAAAAAAAAAAAATTTATCTTTTTTTCCTCTCTAATTAATTTGTTTATACATAAAAGAAACCAAACAATTAATAAAACCATTTCTTAAATCAGAATATAAATTCATATCCGTACCCAAATGTATAGTACCTATTTATTGCATATACCCGTTCAGGAAAGATACCGGAGAACAAAATTGACATGCCATGAGCGTATTTCAAAAAAAAAAAAAAACTTACTTGGTTGGCGAAACCAACGCCAACTCCGAGCAATATACG
>SKCR01000691.1:0-28817 GCA_019454045.1 Zanthoxylum bungeanum
GTACCCCCAGACCGAATTGATTTTGAAGAATCTCGGTCATCTGTTCTCTCAACATGTCATTGCCATTGAATGACATTGCTATGGGTGGCGGTTGTGGTCCTCTCACAAGTGGGACATAGTCGTGATTCTGCCCCTGAGAAGCCTGGAGACCTTGGGGCAACACCACTTCATGTTGTGCCATATTTGGCCCTTGGTGTAGGTTTGGCCCTAGATGTGGGCCATTGCCCCCAGGACTTATTCCCCCTAGAAGTCGTAGGGACAGTGACCCCTTGCGGAGGAATATTGCTCGGACCAGCCTCCTGACTGCTTGGTGCAAGAGGAGGTGTAGTCCACGGTAGGGTTGTCCCCCCGTTTACACATTTGGCCATTAACTCATTTAATGAGCTTAGGTGTTTGGCCATATTTTCATAATGTGAGTTACTAGTCGAAGTAAACTTATCTATGATATGAGCATTTTGAAGCCTAACCTGCTCGACAACATCTTGCGTGAATTCACCGAACAATGCGCGAACCGCGTTAGGGCTGAGCTCTCGCATAGGCTCATATCGACTAGCGTCTGCCAGACCCTCGAAATGGAACGTGGGGCTGGTTGGTTTGCTCCAGTCCCCATTCCTCCATACTTGAGCCAGATTGAGTGTTTCTTTTCGGAGGTATTTCCACTTTTACACCAATTCTCCCACTGTGGTTGCCAAAAAACTGTTTGCGCAATTTTCTGCCTGAAGAAACGTGTAAGGTTCAAACCTCTTGAGACAAAGTCCCAGCAAATGGTATTTGATTAAGTGAATAAGCCTCCAAGGGGCACAAGTACACAAATTACAGTCCTAAAGATTATAAAACTACGAAATAAAATAAGATGCTCATTTTGAGTCTTCATTTGTTCGGGGTTTTTCTCTTCACATGAGTGAGCCTTTTATAGTGGAATTTGTAAACTGCTCGGACGGTTTCAGTTCATAACTTCTCTGCAACCGCTGGATCACGTCTTCAACCGCTGCCTGATCATAGGGGGAACTGCCAGATTGTGCGCAATGAACTACCAAGTCGTGGGTGATATTGTCTCAACCGTTTAAATCATGAGATCAACTGCAGAATGCGTTCAGTCGTCCTGACTCTATGAGTCGTCCTAGTTGTTGGGCGACCTCACTGACTGCTCTTCTCGTCCTCGTCTTAGGTTCGAATCGTCATGTGGAGTGATACATGCTCGTCCTGCTTGCTTTTGTCCTTTACTGACTCATTCGTTCTAGGATGACGTTCTTTTGTCAACAACTATATAATTTTTTTCCGTCTTGAAACACTTTATATTTTATGAGATATTTAGTTTTAAACTTGGAAAGAAAAAAAAACCCCTGAATTTTGGCTTAAGAGCGCTGTAAGCATTTTCAAATTTTTTTTTTTTTTTTTTTTTTTTTTTTTAATTACAACCTCTAGTTATATTATGTGATTATGTCTACTTATGTCTTTTTATATGTAGGGTGACTAAATGAGAAGAATCATTTATGTTAATAATTTTTAGATTTTTAGGAAATCGATCCCCCTCTTTAAAGAAATAACAAAAATGATATTTGCTCAACCAATTACACAACTATATATATTTGAAAAATATTTTATTTTCTTTATATCATTTGTTCTTTTTTTTAAATACTCATATTTGTGTAATTGCACATATTGTTGATGAAGAAATAAACATCTTCCATGAACTACTTTACTCTCTTTCTTTTTATGTGAACTGTGAAGTGTGTTGTTGAACTCTAAAAATCGAGAACCTATCGTAAATTCGGACGGTTAAATCTTAAAAATAATGATTAAAAAATTAGTTAAAATTTATAAATCAGATTGATTTTATATCAAAAAATTAGATAACTAATTAAATCAATAACCTATTGAATATTTTAAATGTCGGATTGAATTGTTACAAACAACGTGAAGCGCGGTTATTGGCGCAACAGCAGCAACTGGCTTCACCTGAAAGTTGAGAGTGGAGAAATATGCCACAGCCTATTTAAATTCAAACTCACTGGTCAAACTCAAATTAATACATAAATGTGTTCCCATTGATTCATACGCAAAATTTCTGACCCCGTGACACTAGGGTTGACCACAATTCTTATTATATTTTTATAATTAAAGAAATTCTAACCTACAAATACCAACATCTTACCACTCTCACGAAATTTCTTTTTTTAAGATTCGTGGAAAATTCCGCCATCAAATTACCCATCCACGCTTAAGTAGAGTAGATAAAATCTTTGACTGTTCCAGATTCTTATAAAAAATATACTATCTGGATTCGAACCCTGAACTTCATTAGGGACACATTGTTAACTTAAACAAACATATTATCATGGGTGAGGTTTTATTCAAATACCTCCCCTTATTTTCAATTCAAATGATTTTATCAAATGAATTAGTTAGCACTCATCAATAATTATAGTAAAATCAACATTATTATTATGATGATAACACTACCTTCTAAAATAATCAAACATTTTTTTAGAAAATTTAAATCTAAATCAATTTTTTTTTACACTTTCTCAATGCTATATCTTTTATTTCCTATCCATCAAAACATTAACATCGGCGTTGAAGTATCTGTAGTAAGTAAATATCGACATGATCAAATACTTCTCAACCAAATAAAAAAGATTATTCTAAATCTATGAAGTTCATTTTTTGTAAGAGCCTAGGACAGCCGGAGATTTTACCTGCTACGTTTAAGTCTGAAATAAATGATTTCGCAGCGGAATTTCCAACGATTCAAAAAAAAAGATACCTATCATATATATGATTTATTATGATTTTAATGTATCGGAACATATCACTTATAATTTGTTATAAGAAGTAACTATATCATTCACAATTAAATTGCTTTTGGGATAGGAAAACAGTATCTATAAATTAGATTTTAGTTTATATTATTGGTAATTCTCCTAAAAAGAAAATAATCTTATGGTTCCTTCTAATAAGAGTAGGCTCTGTTTTTCATATATATATATACTAGTTTTTGCCCGTGCCTACGGCACGGTGTTACAGTATTTGGCTCGTACCTACGGCACAGTGTTACAGAATTAAATTATTTTTTTTTTTAATTAAATGATGCCGTGCCTACGGCACGGCACGGTGTTACAGATTTAAATGATTTTATTTTTTAATTAAATGATGCCCGTGCCTACGGCACGGTGTTACAGTATTTGGCCCGTGCCTACGGCACGTTGTTACAAAATTAAATGATTTTATTTTAACTTTCTATTTTTTTATTTGAAAATTGAAAATTTTGACCATTTCCATCAATCAATTCACTCTCTTCCTCCAATTACCAATGAAATGATCTGAACCGTTAATTAAGCCACATAAAGAGAGCCGTTGGATGGACTCTCTTTCCTCCAACACCATTGTGCTTTATAATATAGATATATATATATATATATATATCTATATATATATATATATATATATATATAATATATATATAACACTTAATTTAGGCAGAACTGTGATTCTTTATAGTAAAAAACAATTATCGAGTTAAGTTCTAATTCTGATAGATTTGAATTTTATGTCCTATCAGGAAAAAAATCTATTGTATTTCTATCACATTGTCAATTTGGTTTATATCTTATATTTGGAAACTATTTTTTTGGAATTTCTAATTACACTCCACAACATGAAAATTCTTCCTAATTACCTAAATAAATAAAATTGACAACTAAGTAGTCCAATAAAATTAGGTAATCAAATCATAGGATATTTTTCTTTAGTCCTAAACTTTAGGTAATTATCTAATTATTCTATAAATTATTTAAAAATATTCTGGTAGATATTATATTTTAATTTAATTTTTGAACATGATAAAATTTTTAAATATATAATTTTTTTTTTTAATTAATTAAAACTCTAGTCTAGGGAATAAAAATAAAATAACCTTTGCCCCAAATCATAAGGTAACGCCAACACAATACAACTTTAGATTCCCTCGCAACTCTGAGTTTTTTTCTACTTTAAATACCTCCGTCACCTCTCTGTTTTTTGAGCAAAACAAAATTTTAGCCATTAATGGCGGCCACAAGCACTGGCAATCTCTGCCCTCTCTCTTCGTCTTTCTCAAACCCATCTCCTTTGGCAAACACTAAACAGTCGCAAAAAACCCATGTTTCTCTTTTCTCTCCAAAACCCAGGAAAAAAACTGTTTTTTCCCTAAGAAACAGCAATCCTTAACCCACAAAAATAACTTCACTGTCTCGTCCAAAAACCCTATCTCTGAGTTTTTCGGCACAAATAAAGAATATCCAGATGATTTTTTTGACAGTTTCTTGGATGATGACGAAAGCCCCGTGAGGAGTGTGGTGTCGTGGGCATCTATGGCGACCCAGAGGCGTCGCGTTTGTGCTATTTGGCGCTACACACGCGATGCAACATCGTGGCCAAGAAGGTGCAGGTATAGTGGCTGTGAATAATAATGTTCTTCAATCTATTACTGGTGTTGTTTGGTTTCTGATGTGTTTAATGAGTCTAAACTTGATCAATTGCCTGGTAATATGGGCATTGGGCATGTTAGATATTCGACTGCCGGTAGCTCTATGCTTAAGAATGTACACCTTTTGTGGCTGCGTATAGGTTTGGCTCTGTGGGGGTTGCACATAATGGGAATCTGGTTAATTATAATTCCTTGAGGGCTATGCTTGAAGAGAATGGTTCAATTTTTAATACTAGTTCTGATACTGAGGTTGTTCTTCATTTAATTGCGATTTCGAAAGCTAGACCTTTCTTTTTGAGGATTGTGGATGCTTGTGAGAAGCTTGAGGGTGCTTATTCTATGGTGTTTGTTACTGAGGATAAGCTTGTTGCCATTCGTGACCCGTATGGCTTTAGGCCATTGGTGATGGGCAGGAGGAGTAATGGTGCTGTGGTTTTTGCTTCTGAGACTTGTGCACTTGATTTAATTGAGGCCACATATGAGAGAGAGGTGTATCCTGGTGAAGTTTTGATGGTGGATAAAGATGGGGTTCAATCGTTTTGTTTGATGCCTCACCCTGTACCTAAGCAATGCATCTTTGAGCATATTTATTTTGCACTGCCTAATTCTGTTGTTTTTGGGAGGTCTGTTTATGAGTCGAGGCATACTTTTGGGGAAATACTTGCTACTGAGGCTCCTGTTGAGTGTGATGTTGTGATTGCGGTGCCGGATTCTGGAGTGGTGGCTGCACTTGGGTATGCTGCAAAAGCTGGTGTGCCATTTCAACAAGGGTTGATAAGGTCACACTACGTTGGGAGGACTTTCATTGAGCCATCACAGAAGATTAGGGACTTTGGTGTCAAACTTAAGCTCTCTCCCGTGAGGGGAATATTGGAGGGGAAGAGAGTTGTGGTCGTGGATGACTCAATCGTGAGAGGAACTACTTCATCGAAAATTGTTAGGTTGCTTAAGGAGGCTGGGGCTAAGGAGGTTCACATGAGAATTGCAAGCCCACCAATTATAGCTTCCTGTTACTATGGAGTGGACACTCCAAGCTCTGAGGAGTTGATTTCTAACAGGATGAGCGTTGAGGAAATCAAGGAGTTTATTGGGTGTGATTCACTTGCGTTTCTGCCATTTGACAGCTTGAACAAGTTGCTGGGCAACGATTCTCAGAACTTTTGTTATGCTTGCTTCTCTGGGAATTACCTGTTCAGCAGCCGAAGGAGTTGAAGGTGAAACGGGTTGGTGATTTTATGGATGATGGGTTGAATGGAAGCATTCAATCAATTGATGGTGGGTGGGTTAAGGGACTTCGGAATGAGGATGAGGTTGAAGATGATGTTGTTGCTTCCAATGTCTCAAAGTTATCGCTTTGACGCCACCTTTGAGATCAACAAACAGTAGTTGTTTTGCATTCTTGGATGAATTAGGCTCCGAACTCAGGAAAACAATTTTGTTGTCTCTTTCCAGTTTTTTTTTTAAGTTTTAATCTTATAATCTTATTTGTTTACCCTTTATTTGGTGAGAGATTATGGAATCAACATAATGTATGTTGCCTTATATTGCTATTTATATACAATTTTGTGTGTCTCAGAGACTGATGTAAAGAATTCTTTAAATTTCTAGTGCCCTGTTTCTACTGTTGGTGGGATGTGTTATTTATCACTTTTAACATGTAGTATAATTCAAATAAATTAATAAATAGCAAAACATGTAATTCATAAATCAAATATAAATTCAAACTCAAGGTATTAGAAAAACCTGTTAAATATTTTGTAAAAGATGATCTCAAAACCAAGTCGAGTGGTCTCTCTATCTTTAAGAATTTATTAGTCTCGTCTTAGTACTCTTACGAATCTATTAGCTAACGTTTGTCTCATGATATTTAGTTACTTCTTTACTAAGAGGCACTCTTTTTTATCAATAACTTTGAATTGTGAATAATAGTGGATACTCTCTTCAAACTCCAGACTTCAACTCTCTAAAATGTTTAACTTGAATGGAATTTATTGGATGAATTGAATGCATTAATTGAATACTTAAATGAGAAACCAATGGGGTCTATTTATAAACATATAGGGTGTCTTTATAGGCACCCTTTAGTGTAAGGATATAATCCTTCTAAATGTTATCCCTTCATAATACCCTTCAAACTCAAAAGTCATATTCTATCATTTCTTAGAGGACATGTCCCTTTAATTTGTATCTCTCTCATAAGACACAAGTTAAGTGACATGTCTCCTAAATGAAACAGCATATAAATATTAGAGAAATTTCTACAATCCCTCACAATTCTCTAAATAGTAATGTGGACACTTATGATAGTTTCCTGAAAATAAAATTGTATCGGAATATTTAGCTTTCGCCTTGAATATTTCCTAGTAAATGACTATCATATTTACTTGGCAAACCAATGACCATAGTCTTGAACTGTTTCATCTTTGGTGTAAACCAAGACAATAGCTGTAACACAGCTCCACTTCGATCGTTTTCAGTTCTACGATCGTATTCAATTCGGCCATTAACATTGTTTTGGCTCCATCAAGTATTTTAGGGAATCCAACCTTTAAAAGTCTCATGGACGCGACCTCACTTCTTATTTGAAATATGTGATCTACTGTAAAAGGTATTATGTCTTTATCCCTTTTAGGATTCTTCTCATAATATAGTGATCATTAAAAGTCTTAGCATACTCTAACCTTAACAGACAATACTCTGCGTCATTATAGAAATGGGAAGGAGTATAGAACTCTACAGTGCTTGGTTTGAATTGCATAAAAGTTCAATTGTCCTTTTGAACATAGATATTGGGATCTATAGTCAGTCAGGTTGGGTTTCCACAATGACAATTCTTAATTTATAGGATTCAAGCCATTCCCCTCGATAACTTCTCAACTTGCTCTCGAGGTAAACATTTAGGAAATTGATCCGCTAAGTTTTACTTCGATTTGATATATATATATTTTTTAACCTATAAATTTTCCATAATCTTGCGGAACGATACTCAAGAAGAAAATCAAGACTTATTCATCATGTCAATCAAAATAATTATAACTGAATTCAAGCTTAAGAGATTAACTCACATAATAAATATTCAAAACTTCATGTGAAAACTATTTCCAAAACTGCATAAAAACAAAGTTCTATACATATATATATGGATGTAATGGAGTCGAGCTGCACTTAACCTTCCCATGATCGAGTGATACTACCACCTATCGTACGACAAACTGGATAGAGCAGCTTCCCGCCCGCGTGAGTGTGGTTGCTTTGGCTCTTTTGATTGGGCTTTCTGGCTTGGGTATTCACGTAATCTTAGGTTCTTTTCTATGCAACTTTTTGATTGCTATGTTGCTTTCTTTTCATTATTGCTGATGAGCGGAAAATATCAATATTACTGCTCATTTGACCTAATATTTTGTATGATTTCTCTGGTTTTATGAATGTTTTGATGTGTTTTAGTTTATTTTACAGATAAAATAAAATCGGGACTCAATGGAATCAATCAGGACTAAATGTGGAACAAATAAGGGCAAAAACTGGACTTGACATTTAGATTTTGCAGGTTGGAAACTTGAAATGGCGTTCTAACGAAGTATAATTTCGGAAATTTCAACTTTGCGTAATTTTTGTATTTTGGCCATAACTTTTTACTCCAATATCGGATTGAGGTGATTCAAGTTCCAGATTAAAGAAGACTCAAAGATATACATTTTGACGTTCATAGGAATTTCGAATGTGCCATTTTTGTGCCATGTTTGGTGAGAAATTGGTGGAGGCAAAATTTTGCCTATAAATACCAAACCATTTCATTTGTAAATTTCATACTTTCCTTGAGGTTTCTAATAAGGAACTTGAGGATTGTATATTGTGTGTTTATTTTTTGTATTTTAATTATGTATTTTATTTTTAGTAGTAATAATAGTTTGTGTGTTTTTACTTTCTTTTATGTTTAGTAATTAATTTCTGTTGGGGAAATGGTGAAACCTTTAATATGATAAGGTAGATTAATCTCACTTAATTTATAATATGGAAATAGTAATCTAATAATATTGATTAATGTTGTACCGCCTACATGACTGATTTTATTTACTTGACATAATGTGACAGCACATATATGGTCGGTCTTTAAGTGACAGATGATTACCGCCTATATGGCTGATTTATGAACAAATAATAACACCGCCTTTATGGCTGGTTTGACTTAATTGGATGACACTGACAATTTCTATATAATAAAGTGAGATTTCTACATTTGAAATATTAAAGGTGTATCCCCTAACCCCAACATTTTATTTTTAATTTAGGGAAGTGATGAAGCACAATAGCTTACGATAGCACTTTAGAGATTTCCTTACATGATAGGAATATACAGGTCGGGCGTGGGTAGCCATAATTGGAACTTGACCTTAATGAATTTAGGTAACTTAGTTAACATAGGAATATAGTTAATTGGGTTACTTTGGGTGTTTGCATTCGACCATCGGAAGAGGCTTATGCATATCTTCTTGTTCCAGGTTAACAAACTAATTTATTACACATGTATAAGAGAATTAATTCATCATTAGAATAATATTGTGTGGAATCACAACTCTATATGTTTATTTTCCTTATTATTAATTTCCTTTGTTTTATTTTGTATTTTTATTTATTGAGTTATTTAGCAAATCCACATTCAACCAACCAACCAGTAATCATTCCCTTCTCACCCTAATTAGATACCTGTAAACATTTAGCATCAATAATTAATAACAACAGTAGAAATTAAGTCCCCGTGGGATCAATATTTTTATACTACTTGAACGATACGTGCAATTACGTTACGTGTGTGATTTCACCAATCAAGTTTTTGGGGTCGTTGCCGGGGACTTATTTTTCTTGCATTATTAATTTTGAAGCTATCTATTTTACTTGTATCTAATTCTCTTTACTTTTATTTTTAATTTTTATTTCTTTCTTTTATTTTCAGGTGGTTGAAAATGGAACATTATTGGGCGATGGAAGAATTACGAGCTTTCAGAGGTGAAGATACACCCCAAATCAGGGAGCAGCTGTCCGGTTTTCCGAGGCATGTTGTCCAGCCCAACAACTATCCATGGATGTCAGAGAGAAATAACACAATATTTGCTCAACGATTTCAGAGATGTGAGATATGTGATGGTAACCACCATAATGATCATTGCACGTACAACTACAATTCAGGGTGACAGAACTATCAGAGACCTTCATATAATGAACCAATATATTTCACTGAACCACATTTTTCATCTTATCCACCATCAACCTATGATCTTCAAGGACCAGAACCATTAGTGGGAAGACAGTTGATGAACAGGCTCGAGAAATGGGAAGCTAAACTGGATGCAACGTTTCTAAGTCAAATAAAAACCTTACAGAGGGTGGTAAATGAATTGAGACAATTAATAAACAACCAGAAATACATACCTCATGGAGCAAATTCAAATAACACTACTGAAGCCTTCGAATACCAAGAGTTTCATGATGACACCTTAATAGGTGAAGAGGTTGAGGTACATGTATCAGTTCAAGAGCCTGAACAGGCAGAATCTCAATTTGATCTTGATCATTCTTCGGTCTCTGAGAAGGAACAAGTAGCAGAGCTGTATGTACTAACTACACCAATAAGTGAGGATGAAACTCTGCATCATCAAAATGAAGATCTTGGAGCATGCATTGCACAGATGTTTGAAGAAGAGCTGAATGAGGAAATGCCAAAATACATATGTGACGAAAAGATGGAGCAAGAAGCAGAGCAAATAGAAGAGAAAATTTCTGACCACATTGAAAATCTCATGACTTCAGGAGAAACATCACTGTATTGGGGAGTACACATCGAGGACACCGCCCAGAAGCTTAACAGAATGGAACAACCATTCAAAGTCAAGCACCATACGAGACCTCCTGATTTTCTTTCGTTCCTTTCAGGAACTACTGGTGCAATAAAATTCAAGAAGGTGGCATGAGCACTGAATGAGACAAAATTCTTTTGGCCACCTCATCGTTGGAAGAGACCCTTCAAAAGCAATGCGCATAGGATTTTCCTCAATCAGACATCCAAAACCACGCTGAAACCTCATTGACGGATGGACTTCAGACATGTCTTGCTGAAGACGTAAAATTTAGCGCTAGCAGATAGGCAACCCATGTAATTTTTATTATTGTAATTTTTTTTTTGAATTTTATGTACACTTGTTGTAGCATTTTTAATTTTTTGTGTTATTTTTTATAGGAAAAAAACACAGACGGAGCATTTAAAGCAAACCAAACCAATCTACCAGTAAAAACAGGAATCATCAAGAAATGGTGTCTAACACATCAAGCAATTTACACGGTAGTATTGTTCCCTTCTTTTTACTTTGTTTTGTATTGCATTGGGGATAATGCTAAATTTAGGCTTGGGGGTGATTGTTGCATGTTCCATCTTGTTATTTCCTACATGTTTGTTTTTTAATGCTTGTTTTTCTAACCAGTTGATGTATTCTAAAATTTTCTTCTTCTTTTTAAGACATTGGGTACAATGTCTCAATTAGGTTGGGGGAAGAGATAATTGACTAGTTTATTTTTAATTTTCTTTGTTGTGTTTTGAGTTTTTTTATTTTTATTTTTTTTATTTTTCTTTGTTGTGTTTTGTCATTTTTGCATAGTTGATTAGTTTGTTTTTAGTTTTCTTTTGTTGTTTTTATTTTATTTTTTCTTTTTGATGTCTAGTTTGTTTTTCTTTGTTGTATTTTTATGTTGTGTTTATTTTTTTTGTTATTTTCTTAATTTCGTTTTGACTAACCAAGTGAAATTGCAGTTCTGAGATAGCCGAGTAAGAAGTTTCCGCTTCTGAGACGTATCTCAACTTAATTTGTCACAAGTTAATTTTTGTTTATTTCTTTTTGAATTATTTAAATTTGTAAATTCTCCATAATATTGACTAAATTTGATCTTCATATGCTCATTTGATAGGTATTATCAACATACATGGTAACATATGCACATGGGTTGTAAGTGAAAATTTTTTAATATTCAGTGCTCTAGTTTGTTGGAAGTAGCACCTAAAAGTATGTGTGTTCACGGGTCGGGTTGGGTTTTTATTTTATTTTTTAATGACCGATCGGGTCGGGTCAATCGGGTCAGTTGACCCGAAACTCGAAAATTAAGTACATGACTCGCGCGGGTCGGGTCAGAACGGGTCGGGTCAAAAAACTGCGGGTCGGGTCGGGTCGGGTCAATATAATATGCAGTAAATATAATATATATTTTTTTGATCCAAATTTTACAAGATGCGTACGTAGCTGAAATGACAAAAGCTCTGAATAATGTGCTGGGAATCTTAGGTTCGATTCCCAGCGCCAGCAATACCATTTTCTTTTTAATGAAATAAAAAAAATTCGAAATTGTGGAAGATAAGATTCGAACTTGGGACCTTTTGGACACCAAGTACACATTTTGCCACTCCAGCAACAATTACTTATGGGTAAATTTGTATCATAAAATATATATATTATAATTATAAATATTTTGTTAAAAAATAAAAATTTCGAAAGTTGTTGAAGTGGAGATTCGAACCTGGACCTTTTGAAGACTAAATGAAGACCCTGTCATTTCAGCTAAACTTATTTCTTATAAAAAATGTATCATTAAATAAATAAATATATATATATATATATATATATATATATATATATATATAATATATATATATATATTATAGTTATCATTTACTTCGGGTTGGGTCGAGTCCAACCCGACTTTTGTGAACTAAACCCGTGACCCGACCCGACATTTCGGGTCGGGTCCAAATTGACCCGAAATGAATTTTAAAATTTCTAAACCCGACCGGGTTGGGTCGGGTCATTGCGCGACCCGACCCTATGAACACCCATACCTAAAAACGATTGAATTTCAAAAAAAAAATGTGTATATAAATTATTAACCATGCTTTTACTTAGTAACCAGACGTCTTGCATCAGTAAGCAGTGATTGTTCACGTCAAATGATAAAAGACTGAATTAATAAAATAAAGTTTCTACTTAGTAATCGGACATCTTGCCTCAGTAAGCATTGATTGTTCGCGTCAAACGATAGAGTTTTTAACATCTGAGATCCGAGTAATTAAGTCTGTAGGGGTGTCTTAACACCTAATGCCCTAAAGCCAACTGGTTTGGGAGTCACTGGCCCAAAACTTGCTACAAGGATTGCAGATGTTGTAAATAAAAAAAAAGGAGAAAAAATTGAGAAAAATAAAAAATTCCATTGCTAAAAAGGTGTGAATTCTGATATAACTTTAGGATAAAAATATTACTCTATTTTCAACTGCACTTATGAATATTGTGGGCATAATGGATTGATTAGTACCTTGTTAGCTGTGTATATGGAGAATGATAAAAAGCATTAGAGAATTTATTAATTTAGTAATTTAGAAAGAAATAAAACAACTACTAAATTGGATAAGAAATTTCACTTGTTTAGTTACTAACTTGTTTATTTTGTTTCTTTTGTCATTTTGATTTTGTGTGCATTTCATTAACGTTTGTGGGTATCGTCGCTGTAAACCCTCTCGAGACTATAATTCGTCCACTAGGGACACCTAGGGGTTTAAAGGCTTGTTGCATACGCTAAATGCAACCGTGATCCCTACGAAAGTGGCTTAGATTAATTTAGTTTTAATTGTTTATTTCATTTTATTTTTTTTTGTTTTGCTCGAGGACTAGCAAAATGTTAGGTTTGGGGGTGTGATGAGCGAAAAATATATCAATATTTACCGCCCATTTGACCTAATATTTTGTATGATTTCTCTGGTTTTATGAACGTTTTGATGTATTTTAATTTATTTTATAGATAAAATAAAATCGGGACTCAATGGAATCAATCAGGACTAAATATGGAACAAATAAGGGCCAAAACTAGACTTGATATTTGGATTTTGGAGGTTGGAAACTTGAAATTGCGTTCTAATGAAGTACAATTTCGGAAATTTCAGCTTTGTGCAATGTTCGTATTTTGGCCATAACTCTTACTTCGATATCAGATTGAGGTGCAACAAGTTCCAGATGAAAGAAGACTCAAAGATCTACAACTTTGAAGAATTCTGAAGTTTTCATGACCGAAATTGATGAAAAATCTGAAAGTGTGTTATGTGTAATTATTAAAGTCATTTTCAAAAATAAAAAAATAAAAATGAAAATAAAAAAAATGAAAATTATCAAACTTCCACCAAACATGTTTGCATGTTTGGTGGATGATTTGGTGTCATGTTCTGTGTGCCATGTTTGGTGGAGAAATTGGTGGAGGTAAAATTTTGCCTATAAATACCAAGCCATTTCATTTGTAAATTTCATACTTTCCTTGAGGTTTCTAATAAGAAACTTGAGGATTGTATCTTGTGTGTTTATTTTCTGTATTTTAATTATGTATTTTTATTTTTAGTAGTAATAATATTTTGTATGTTTTTACTTTCTTTTATGTTTAGTAATTAATTTCCGTTGGGGAAATGGTGAAATCTTTAATATGATAAGGTAGATTAATCTCACTTAATTTATAATATGGAAATTGTAATCTAATAATATGGATTAATGTTTTGTACCGCCTACATGGATGGTTTTATTTATTTGACATAATGTGACACCACCTATATGGTCGATCTTTAGGTGACAGATGATTACCGCCTATATGGTTGGTTTATGGACAAATAATAACACCGCCTTTATGGCTGTTTTGACTTAATTGGATGACACTGACAATTTCTCTATTATAATAAAGTGAGATTTCTACATTTGAAATACTAAAGGTGGATCCTCTAACCCCAATATTTTATTTTTAATTTAAGGAAGTGATGAAGCACAATATGCATGAGTTTAATAATTGATTTTTGCTTCTTATTGACTGATCATCAATAAGATTAATGTGGTAAACTTAAAATGAACTTGGAAATGGATTTTAGGTTTCAGCATTGGATTCAATAGATCACGATCTCACTTTAGGGATTTCCTTACAGGATAGGAAAATAACTATCAGGTGTGGGTAGCCATAATTGGAACTTGACCTTAATGAATTCGGGTAACTTAGTTAACATAGGAATACTGTTAATTGGGTTACTTTGGGTGTTTGCATTCGACCATCAGAAGAGGCTTATGCATATCTTCGTGTTCCAGGTTAACAAACTAATTTATTACACATGTATAGGAGAATCAATTCATCATTAGAATAATATTATGTGAAATCACAACCCTAGATGTTTATTTTCTTTATTATTAATTTCCTTTGTTTTATTTTGTATTTTTATTTATTGAGTTATTTAGCAAATCAAAATTCAACCAACCAATCAACAATCATTCCCTTCTCACCCTAATTAGATACCTGTAAACATTTAGCATCAATAATTAATAACAACAGTAGAAATTAAGTCATTGTGGGATCAATATTTTTATACTACTTGAGCGATACGTGCGTTGTGTTACGTGTGTGATTTCACCGATCAAATGCCCAAAACTCTCATGCCTTTATTGGTCGGACCAACCCAACCGGTGATGAGATCTTGAATCTGGAAAGACCTAAGAGGGTCCCGTAAATAGAAGATTCAAAAGAAGCTCGGGAATAGAGGATCGGGCACCAAGATATACTTATTGGACTCTATATATTAATGAGTGGGAATCGTCAAGGTATTTTGAAGCTACCGGAAATAATAGAAGAGAGAGGTCGCTTGCACGCTTTATTTTACAAGGAACGAAAGCGTGCAAAACAAGCTTTTTGGAAGAGCAGAGATGATCGACGGGGAGGACTTGCGATGAAAGTTTATATATACAGAAGAAAAAGCTACAAAATCTAATCTAATTTATCGTAATATCTTAGTTAACATGTTGATCATCTTAGGGTGATCCTTTTGTCGACAGAAAGAGAGAGAGAGTCAAAAGCCTATAGCACTGTTTTGAGCCCCATTTCTTTCCACCCGAGAAGGACTAAACAGAACTCTAAATGAATACACGGGGTGAAGTGATATATATATATATATATAATTATTTTAAAACGTGTATATAATTATAGAAGTGAATTTCATCTCTTGAAAACTAAAAATATATGTGCCCACTCACAGATTTAACATTTAACCAATTAAATTCGTGGAGTAGCTGATGACCGATTCCTTTGACGATCTACAATTGAACATTTTCCGATAATACTTATAACATCAACCATTTATTAAAAATATCATATAAAAAGATAAACATGTTATGCATGAATAATGAACTCTAATAAGAAATTATAATGTTTAGGATACTTACGGATTTAATGGAACTCAAATCTAAATTACTAAGTCGGGAAATTACAAATCCAATTTCGATTATTCTTAATAACTTATCACATAACATAGCCGATTTTGAAATTTTACTGGGAATATGTCTTATGTTGAAATTTTGGTAGAATTTACTTTTGGTGTCTAGTTTATGCTACTTTTTTACAGTTCTTTATTTTGATTCCTAAAATTCAAGTTATAAGCTAGTTTCTACACTCTATTCTGTTCAGGGATAATTTCGATTTTGAATGTTTTATAGTGTCTCTTATGTATTTCAATGGATACCAAGTCACAACCAATACTCCAATACGTTAATATATCTTATAATAAAGAGATTCAAGCAAAAGATATAACCACTTGAAGTCAATTTCAAGTCATAATACGAATAACAATATAAAATGCACCAACCATCCCCAAACAGGAGAGCCAACTGCAAAACTTTACTATAAATTCTCCAATTCATGATATAATCTGATTTTTAAACTATGTCATATTTTATTATGTCTAGTTTTGTTTTCTTTTTACGGATCTTGATTATGATTCTTAGAATTCAAGTTATAAGCATCTCAATAGATGTAATTCAGAAAGAATCAGTGTTGAGTTAGGATTTCAATGGCCACGAGGCATAATCAACACTCAATTTCTTCAATACGTACAATAATGAGGACATAATATAATTAACGGGTAAAGTCCTTTAATGAAAAATTCAAAATGTATGCTAACCCTAACACCTAAGTACAAACGGTTAGGAATTCGTACTTATATAGATAAATCTGATTTTTGACTGTTTTATTCCTTTTTGTGTCTAGTTTTCATAGAATTTTACGATTCATTAATCGGAGGTGTAGAACTCATTTTTCAACCAAAAAACTCCACCCTGCGTAGTGTAGTCCTAATTTCAAGTTTAAGGTGCTATTTGCTCTCTAAAGCTTAACAAGCCAAATCTAACACTTTATAATCATTTATCATCATTATACCATCAATCCAAAATATAAATATTCATCCCATGCACATAAATATTGGCATTGAATCAAAATGATGTTGAAAATCTTACCAAATGCTGCTCTCCACAGTGTTTGATGCTCCTAAAGAACTAAAGCTAGAAAACCTTCCTTGCAACTTGATCCTCTTTATTTTCTCTCTCAATTTTCTTTAAGAAAAGCTGAAACCTTTCACCCCTTCTCTATGCTCAGCCATGAGGCAGAACCCATAAGTAGCCCCTTGAACTCTTATCCAACATCTCATTAGCCTATCAAAAACTTTTATTTTCACCCATTAGTCCTATGAACTTTTAAAAATCGTGTATCCACCAGCCCATTTACGTAACGCCGTTTCGCGCGTGTAACAAACGGACCGTTAAGTGAGATTGTTCAGATTTTTTTCAGTGCCACGTAGACTTTTATAATACATCTCATTAGCCCCCTGAACTTTTATAATACATCTCATTAGCCCCTTGAATTTTTATAATACATCCCATTAGCCCCCCGAACTTCAATATTTTACCTATAAGCCTACATAACTCTAAAAAATAATGTTAAAAATTCTTTATAACTACATAAACCATCATTAACACAATCATGTCTTGAAAAAAATTACAAATGGTATATTTAATTTCATTTGAACATTAATCAACACTACTAAAAAAAAGAAATCTTCGTTTTTTAAAAAAAATAGTAAAACACAATCATATCTAATTTTTAATAAATAATTTTAGAATAAAGGTGACATAAAATATTAATTGTTGATAATTTAAGTATCATGAATTTGTGTTTAATATGTTTCGTCACATTTATTCTAAAATTATTTATTAAAAATTAGATATGATTGTGTTTTACTATTATTTTTTTAAAAAAAGAAAATTTCTTTTTTTTCCGTAGTGTTGATTAATGTTCAAATGAAATTAAATAGATCATTTGTAATTTTTTCAAGACATGATTGTGTTGAAGATGGTTTATGTAGTTATAAAGAGTTTTTAACATCATTTTTTAGAGTTATGTAGGCTTATAGGTAAATATTGAAGTTCAGGGGGCTAATGGGATGTATTATAAAAGTTCAGGGGGCTAATGAGATGTGTTATGTTATATTTGCACTGTTGGCTGCCACGTCACCAACTCCAAACGGAAAAAATCTGACGTGGACGGTAAACGGAACGGCGTTACACTGAATGAGTTTATTACACCGTTTTTAAAAGTTCAGTGGGCTAATGGGTGAAAATAAAAATTCGGTGGGCTATTGAGATGTCGGATAAAAGTTCAGTGGGCTAATTATGAGTTCTGCCCGGCCATGATGTAGAAAAATAAGCATGTGTTTGATTTTTTCTTTTGTTAAGTCAAGAAAAGTAGAAAACTATAGAAGTTTCTAGAAATGGCAGACCATTCACCTTGACTTGGGCCTTTTTTTGGGTCCTAATTTGGGCTTAATTTAAGCATTTAAGTGGGCTTTCCATTACAGCATTATTTGGGCTTGGTTTATTTAGTAAGTAACCATAAGTGCACTTGCCAAAATTAAGCTTGTCTAAGTAGCAATTGAGCTTAGTTAATAAGCTCTTAATTAGGCCCAACTTGATTCTTTAATTGTTTAAATTATTTCCTTTCTAATGACTGTTATTCTTGTTAAATCAATATGTAAAATTCCAGTCATTATAATTCCCCCTCCTTGTAAAAGATTTGTCCTCGAATTCAGATTTCAAAAGTCATACTTCTAGCCGAACTTATCATTGTATCCCTGTATCAACTCTTTCTTGCATAACTTGCAGAACTTTTAGGAACTTCCACATAGTCTGAATAACTTCCCAATTTAGGTTGCATGTCTTACAAAATCCTAAAAAATGTAGAACTTAAATCTAGAGGAGGCCATGATTCAGTTTGATTCTGCGATTCAGGTTGCTGGAACCGTAACCGAACCGGTTTAAAATCGGTTTGGTTACGGTTCCAGCTTTTTGAAACCGTAAATCGAATCGAACCGAAACCAAACCGAACCTTAAAGTTACGATTCCAAATTATGTGGAACCGTAACTGAACCGTTTGGGGTTTAGTTCAGTTCCGATTCGATTTCGGTTTCGAACCCAAATCGTGGACGAGTCTACTTAAATCCATCATTTACGCTCTCATTTATTGTTCCCAAATGTCATAGCCTCGGTATACACCTACATCAAAACGTGTCAGATATATTATCTTCATACAATTGACTCTTCTCCAGCTATAATAGAAATCAGACAATTATAAACATATATTGCTTCTCACACGTCACTTGTAGGATTTGGTTTGGATAGAATGGATTCAAAGATGATTAGAGTGAATCTGACGCTCGCATACAAGCAGAAAAAATTTAGGACGAAACAAACCACGTAATAAGAGTTTTTAATACAGATCTTCCCATACCCACAAAATAAAAAGGAGCACGAACTGAGTTCGCAGGAGCATTTGCTCATGATACTAGCCATTTGTTAGGATTGGTACTCAGAACGCTAATCCAGATCGTATTTATATCCGACTCATGAATATGAATAATTCATTTTTCTATAATATTACATATTAATGGTTGCACCTCCTATTTTTATATACGTATTCGATCTAATTATAATTAGATTGAAACTAAATTTGATTTAGTGATTTGTATATATTAGACAAAGACACCAGGATTTACAACGTAGTGCGCAGTTACAACGTAGTTTGTAATTGACACTGAAAAATGTCACTATAAGTTGTATATTCTCAAATAAAGTTTATGAACAAGATTTACTGACACAGGTCGGTTAGTAAAATTCGCTGAGACCAGTACATGTCATATATCGGGACTTGGTCCAATGGTTTATCCTAATGAACCATGAGTCTCAGAAAACTCGTATAGACGTTTAGGTTTTATTTGATAAACATTGAACGGCTCACCGAAGATTTCCTAATAGATGACACACCAACGTCAATAGGAATCTTCTCGAGTCGAGTAGCATAATAGTCATTCGACTTGAGATACCATTGTGGATGTTGGTAAAATTTAGTGTAATCAAACAGTAATTTAACATGCAAACACAACAGATCAATTCCAAAAATCTATATGCCAAAACCCTAAACAAAAATATAAGACAAAATTAAGAAAACAGAATTTACTGAGATTCCAAGTCGAGTAGTTCTCTGTCCTTAAGAACTTATTGGCCCGTCACAGGTGCTCTACGGATCCAAATGGCCAACGTTCTCCCAGGATAACTTGGATGCTACTTGTCCAAGGTGCACTCCTTGACAAGTAATTGAACAAGGAAGGTGGTGGATCTCTTCTCAAAACCAAAGGAAAACCAAGTGTCTGAAATGCAGGATTTATCTCTTGTGTATTTTTCCAACCACCAAATTTGGAGGTAGAGCCTTCTTTTATAAGGCATGGAGGGGTGCCAAAGGGGCACCCCTTGGGGTGGGGTTGTAACCCTTCAAGGTTAGTAACCACCCCTATACAAGAGCAAAGGACATAAATACCCTTTCTTTTAATTGAAGAATTTACAACAATCCCCCACAATTCTTCAATTATCCATTCAGACACGTGAGAGAGATACCGTGAGCTAAAACTGCATCGAAATAGGTAGCTTTCGCCTTGAACTTTCCTAGTGAATGACAATCGGATTTACTAGGCAAACCAGTGACCCATAGTCTTGAACTGTTCTGCCGTTAGTGTAAACCAAGACAATTGCCAACACACAGCTTTAATTCACCATTTTCCCGTTCTACGGTTGTGTTCATTTTGGCCCTGAACAACAGTCCTGGATTCATCAAGCACTCTAGGGTAACCCGCCTTTAAAGGTTCCCATGGAAGCGGCCTCACTTCTTACTTGAAATAGGTGATCTACTATGAAGAGGTAATCTGTCTTTACCCCCATTAGGACTCATCTCCTAATATAGTGATCATTAAAAGCCAAAGCTTATCCTCACTAATGACAGACAGCACTCAGCGTCATCCACGGAATGGGAAAGAGTACGAACTCTTCAGTGCTTGTTTTGAATTGCACAAAGTTTATGTTGTCCCTTTTGAACCTAGATCTTGGGATCTCCAGTCAACTAGGTTGGGTTTCCACAGTGACAATTCTTAGATTATAGGCTTCAAGCCCATTCCCCTCGATGACTTCTCAACTTGCTCTCGAGGTAAACCTTTAGTTAGTGGATCCGCTAGGTTTTCCTTTGACCTGACATAATCGATCGTTATTATGCCACTTGAGAGCAGTTGACGTATGGTATTATGTCTCCGACGTATGTGTCGAGACTTACCATTATACATTGTATTTTGGGCTCTCCCAATTGCCGATTGGCTATCACAATGTATGCTAATCGCTGGCACCGGTTTGGGCCAACTAGGAATATCCTCCAGGAAGTTTCTAAGCCATTCTGCTTCTTCCGCTGTTTTGTCTAACGCTATGAATTCTGATTCCATAGTAGACCGGGCAATACACGTTTGCCTCGAGGATTTCCATGACACGGCTGCATTACCAAGTGTGAAAACAAATCCACTCGTGGATTTGGAATCCACCGTATCAGATATCCAGTTAGCATCGCTGTAACCCTCTAGTACAGCAGGATATCTCTCGTAATGTAGCCCATATTTTGAAGTTTCACGCAGATACCTCAAAACTCTTACTATGGCTTTCCAGTGGTTGTGTCCTGGATTGCTCGTATATCTGCTAAGCCGATTCACAGCTTGAGCGATATCAGGTCGTGTGCAATTCGTGAGATACATCAGACTTCCGATGATTCTCGAATACTCTAGTTGCGATATGCTTGAACCAGTATTCTTTGATAAATGAAGAGTTAGGTCTACAGGGGTTCTAGCTACATTTAGATCCCCTTTGATATATTTATCGAGTATCTTCTCAATATAATGAGTCTGTGATAATATATATCCGTCTGATGTCCTAGAAATCTTAATCCCTAGGATTACATCAGCTATCCCATATCTTTCATATCAAATCTGCTGGATAACACGTTTTTGGTAGACTGAATCATTTCATGATTACTACCAATTATCAGCATATCGTCTACATAGAGACACACAATGACATATCCCTTTTGAGTTGATTTAGTGTACACACACTTATCACACTCATTGGTTTTGAACCCATTTGACAACATTTCTTTGTCGTCAAATTTCTCATGCCATTGTTTCGGTGCTTGTTTTAATCCATACAAGGATTTTACAAGTTTGCACACCTTCTGTTCTTGTCCAGGAACACAAAACCCTTCTGGTTGTTCCATGTAAATTTCTTCATCCAATTCACCATTCAAGAATGCCGTCTTTACATCCATTTGATGTATTTTAAGACCAAATATAGCTGCTATGGCTATGAGCATTCTTATCGATGTGATACGAGTCACTGGTGAATAGGTGTCAAAGTAATCAAGGCCTTCCTTTTGTCTATAACCTTTTATGACAAGTCTTGCCTTGTACTTATCTATTGATCCATCCGTTTTCATCTTCCTTTTGAATATCCATTTGTAGCCCAATGGCTTACAACCTGGTGGAAGATCAACCAACTCCCAAGTATGGTTCTGTAGGATTGAATCAATCTCACTATTTATCGCCTCTTTCCAAAGAGGTGCCTCAGGAGAAGACATAGCTTCTTTATAGCTTTGAGGCTCATTTTCTAACAGGTATGTCAGAAAATCGGGACCAAACGACTTAGACGTTCTAGCTCTTTTGCTACGTCTAGGCTCGATTGTCTCAGTATTATACGTTTATCTGATTCTAGGTCAACCTGATCACTGTCCTTGACAGCGTCGTCGTTCTTTTGAGAGACACTGTGCGCTGTCTTTCCTTACAAGGAAACGTCTCTTCAAAAAATGTCGCATTCCTTGACTCAATTATCATCTCCGGATTGATGTCAGGAATCTCCGACTTGTGTACCAAGAATCGATACGCGCACTACTGTTGCGAGCATATCCAATGAATATACAATCAACAGTTTTGGGTCCTATTCTAACCTTCTTAGGTTTAGGAACCATTACTTTGGCAAGACACCCCCACACTTTGAGGTATTTGTAGGAAGGTACGAAACCTTTCCACAACTCATATGGTGTCTTGTCCAACCTTCTGTGAGGAAGCTTGTTAAGAACGTAGTTCGCGGAAAGCAAAGCTTCCCCCCACAAGTTCTGGGGTAGTCCCGAACTTGTCAACATGGCGTTCATCATTTCCTTCAACGTTCGGTTTTGCGTTCTGCAATTCCGTTCTGTTGAGGAGAATAAGGAGCAGTGGTTTCGTGAATAATTCCGTGCACAGAACAATATTCACCGAATGGTGAAACGTATTCACCACCTCTATCACTCCTGATTCTTTTGATTTTCTTGCCAAGTTGGTTTTCAACTTCGTTCTTATAGTGTACGAAGCTCTCAATTGCTTCAGCTTTGCTTCTCAGCAAGTACACATAACAGAATCTTGTGCTGTCATCGATAAAAGTGACAAAGTACTTTTTACCGCCTCTTGTTTGCACAATATTCATGTCACATACATCGGTATGTACAAGTTCCAGCGGTTCAGAACTACGTTCTATAGAATGAAATGATGTTCGATGCATTTTTGCTTCAACACATGCTTCACACTTATGTTGGCATCAATTGCAAATTTAGGTATAAGGTCCATGTTAATTAATTTACGCATAGTATCATAATTAACATGTCCTAACCTCCCATGCCATACATTTTGTGACACAATAATATAAGCAGACGAACTAGCTTTATTAATAGCACGGTTAACAGTCATTACATTTAGCTTAAAAGGCCCTCAGTCAGGTAACCTTTTCCTACATACATATCATTCTTTGTCATTACAAACTTATCAGAAACAAAATAAAGCTTAAAACCAGCCTTACTAAGAAGAGAGCCCGAGACCAAGTTCTTCCGAATATCTGGAACGTGCAGTACATTTTTCAATGTTAGCTCCTTTCCGGATGTCATCTTCAGAACCACTGTGCCTTGTCCAACCACCTGAGAGGTAGACGAGTTTCCCATTGTCAGATGATCGCCGCCATCGACCTTCTGGTACATGGAAAACATCTTACTGTCTGCACAGATATGACGAGTAGCCCCAGTGTCTACCCACCATTCTCTCGGATTCCCAACTATGTTGGCTTCAGTTACCACTGCTGATAGTTCCATCTCTGAGATATCATCAGTCAGCTGCTCGCCTTCAGTGACATGGGCCTCATTTTTCTTTTCTTGCTCTTGCCCTCCTGAGACTTCTTGTTTCTGCAGTCCTTTGACATATGACCGCTCTTTCCACAGTTGTAGCATTTTCCCTTGAACTTCTTGTTCCCAGAGTCAGCTCCACTGTTCTTTCTCTTTTTGCTACCCTTTACACCTTCAATGATGTTGGCCTTAGACTCCAGAGTCTTGTAGCTGGCCTTCTCGGACATCCTGTTGTCCTCCTCGATTCTCAATCGAACACTGAGGTCTTCAAGGCTCATCTGCTTCTTTTTGTGTTTCAGATAGCTCCTGAAGTCCTTCCATGATGGAGGCAACTTTTCAATTATGGCGGCAACTTGAAACGTCTCACAAAGTTTCATTCCCTCATCCAGTATTTCATGAATGATTAATTGCAGTTCACCCAACTGAGACATCACCGTCCTTGAATCTACCATCTTGTAGTCCAGGAACCTACCACGACAAAATTCTTTTGTCCGGCATCTTCAGTTTTATACTTCTTCTCGAGAGATTCCCAGAGAATCTTCGCAGAAGTCATGCCTTGGTACACATTGTACAGGGTATTGTCAAGACCACCCAAAAGGTAGTTCTTGCATAAGAAGTCTCCAGACATCCAAGTCTGTTCTCGTTCTCGCTCTTCCTTGGCCATTTCGGATTCACCCTCCACAGGACCCGGAGGATCTTTGAGGAATTTTGCCAACTGGAGAGTTGTCAGGTAGAACAGCATCTTGCTCTGCCATTGTTTGAAATTTGCCCCACCAAATTTCTCCGGTTTTCTCCATGAGAGACCGGTACCGTGATATTTCCGCTAGCCATATGTAACTGGAAAATCAACAGGGTCAATTAGTCTACGAAAGACAAATTGCACAACGATCAACGAATGATCTTGTTCAAAGTGATATACGATAAATGTAGATATATATAATTCAATCAAGATTGGATGGAATTACTTGTGTATTATTACACTTTAAACTCTCAACCAATTATGCAACAATCAAACAATTTCAACTTTATCACTATGTGTATGCTTGTGATAATTGAACAACCTAATAATAACTTAAATCTATACTACCAAGATTAATGTGTTAACAGTATATGACTTACCAAGTTAATATTATTTAAGTTTGCAGTTTATAAGTACACAGGACTATTTCGTTAGTGTCGCGTTCGTATCTACGTTCGAACGAGACTGTCCAGTGTGTGTGCGTTCGTGTTGCGTTTGATAACGCGTTCGAACGAAGTGTTTTCCAGAGAGTTCACGTTCGAGTAGCGTTTGATAACGCGTTCGAACGGAATGATTCCAGAGAGTTCACGTTCGTATAGCGTTCGTGAACGCGTTCGAACGGAATGATTCCAGAGAGTTTGCGTTCGAGTTGCGTTTAGTACGCGTTCGAACGTTCTAAGGCAGAAGGCTTGCGTTCGAGTTGCGTTTGAAGACGCGTTCGAACGTTCTTACGAGAATTCAAATTTTTAGCCTTCGCGTGCGTTGGGCGTTCGAACGCCCTACGGGTTTTTCATGCACAGTTCGTATTTTCCAGAAAATTTCAAACCCTAACATGCAAATTACTATTTAATAACACGATACAATAAGTTCTTAAGATTGTTGGTAAAATTTAGTGTAATCAAACAGTAATTTAACATGCAAACCAACAGATCAATTCCAACAAATCTATATGCCAAAAACCCTAAACAAAAATATATGAAGACAAAAATAAGAAACAGAATTAACTGAGATTCCAAGTCGAGTAGTTCTCTGTCCTTAAGAACTTATTGCCCCGTCACAGGTGCTCTACGGATCCAATGGCCAACGTTCTCCCAGGATACTTGGATGCTTTTTGTCCAAGGTGCACTCCTTGACAAGTATTGAACAAGGAGGTGGTGGATCTCTTCTCAAAACCAAAGGAAAACCAAGTGTCTGAAATGCAGGATTTATCTCTTGTGTATTTTTCCAACCACCAAATTTGGAGGGTAGAGCCTTCTTTTATAAGGCATGGAGGGGTGCCAAAGGGGCACCCCTTGGGGTGGGGTTGTAACCCTTCAAGGTTAGTAACCACCCCTATACAAGAGCAAAGGACATAATACCCTTTCTTTTAATTGAAGAATTTACAACAGGAAAAAAAAATTTTAGGGGGGTATAAATGCGACATCCTCCACACTTTGATGACAATCACGTCACCGATATATATAGATCAGACCATCAATCGCCTGCTCATTGCGTGTGGACCCATGCTCATGATAATCTTGTGAGTATCAAATAGAATCCGTCAGTCTTGTGTACAAGGCATAGCTTCATACTACGTTTTGCGAACTAGTAAATCATGACTGTGGTATACTTCGGAAGCTAGTTCCGAGAGATTATTTAGAGATTGTAAATTTGAAAGTCGACTATATTATACCTTAGAGATTTGACATTCCTATCTATATCCCTGATATAATATCAATAGCCTGTGACAAGATGGATTATACGTATGCAATACCTCGACTTGCATAGTTAGCGAGATTATTTGTGGTTGTCATAATTTACAAGTGGGTGAATTATGGACACGAAATCTGATTCCGTGACGGATAAACCTAAACTTAGAGAGTCTCACATAATGAAGTGTACTCGTTGATCACTTTGACACATGTCATTAATATATGTATTTTTATTTAGTGTAAATAAAAATACATATAAAATAATATTGTATTAATTAATTATTTAGATATTTAAATGTTAAATATTTAGATAATTAAATAATCTATATTACATAATTTTTATGTAATATGTTTAATTATTATTGGTTACTTATGATATTAAACTTTAAGGTTGAAGTATTTAATTTGATTTTGTCTACTTAAAATTAATGTTAATTAGATTAAATAATATTCATTTGTAATAATTGTTATTACATATGTTTAATTATTTTTTATTAACAGTGACATGTTTTTATTAAAAGTAGTAGTTATCAAATTAGATTTGATAACTTATGGCTTGATTTATTTTATTAAATAGAATACAAATGACTATTTTGCCCCCTAAATTCGGCCAACCCTTGTATTTAAAGTGAATTTTTTTCTTTCTCTTTCATTATTCCTCCATGGCCGAATCCTCTCAAAAAAAAGCTCTCAAAATATTTCTTAAGAGAAACTTGAGAGAAAGTGATCAAATCAAGAAGAAAGCTTAAGGAAATAGGAGATTTTGAGGTAATCTTTAATATTCTTAAGCTTAAAAAAATTATTTCTTTTTCTTGAGTATCTAGAATTGTTCTAGGGTTTCTTTCTTTCTTAAATTTTGGGGCTTTTGATTTGGAGGATAAATTGAGAGGCTAAATGCATGTGTGAAGTTAGATTGAGTAATATTAATGTAATATTAGTTCAATTTTTTCATATGATGACTTATTGTCATTATAGAGTGTTATGACCACTCTTATAACTCCTAGAATTTTTCTTGAGTTCTTCATTGGGGGGGCTTTGATTGGTGTAAATAACATTAACATGATTAATGTTGAGAATAATGGATTTAAAACATGAAAATGATAATTTTATACCCATATCAGATCTGAAAATTCTGGATTTTGGTAATAAAATTATGATGTTTCAATATATTGGATGTGTATTGGGCATTAGAAAATTGCCAGAATTATTTCATAGTAAAAATATGCGAAAACGACGAAAAATGGCGTTACCGAGTGAGTTTCGGCTTAACGAGTAACGGCTGCCCAAACAGTGAATTGGTCACTGTTCGGGCAGCACATGAACTGTTGGGATGTATGCCCTAGAGCTACATGTGATGTAAACGGTTTTATGTGTTTGAAATAAAACGATGCATTATTCATTTGTCAAAGTGTTTGTTTAAATTTCGCATATTATATATCCATATTGAATACCCTAGATTACTTATGTTATCTTCAGACTTAGTGTATGGAGTGTCATACACAAGAGGATTTAAGTCTGAAGTTAGTAATCTTAAATAGTCCATAGAGAGCAAACAAAGCAGGTACTTTGTTTGTGGTTTTTCCTATAGCTGCGGTCCATTCTATATTTGTATGGCGATCTTGATCCGGATCGTCCATGTAGAGACATGAGAATGGAGGCACATTGTATGATGTGTTCATATAGGACTGGACCCAGATAGAAATGACATTCTCATAATATCCGTTAAACAAAGAAAGTCATTTTGATCTACTAGATGGTCATATATGGATTGATCTTAATCCTGAGTGTACTAAGAACTCCTGCATGGCAGGCTATGTCCTTTGATTTACAAAGGTGAGGTTGGTGTAGCAGTCCCGACCAATAGCTACGTACTTTGGGGGCATAGTCTGTTGTGTAGTTGGGAACGTTTTACATAGACATGAAGTTCACTCCTTCTTGCGAGAAGTAGATGAGTATCTTTCTTAAGGGTTGATTCAGTGCTTGAACGATTTGAGCGCTCAAGTCTTTCTATTACGAATAGAAAGATTAAAAATTCACAATAGTTATGAATAAATCGTTCATTAGAGAATCAATGGTACTTAAGGTAAAATAATTATAGGGGTATAAACGGACATTATGACCCGACTCTAATTATGAGATACTCGTGAATGGTCAATTCATATGTAATGACTATATCGATGGACAACGACTTGGTTCGGCTTAATATATCATCTGCGGCAACGAGAATGCAACTACAGGTTTTTAGTGGAATAACCCAGAGTTAATAATTCGAATATTTTATTAATAGCTTAATTAATATTTTGAGATTATTGGAGCTCGAACCGTATGTCCATTTGGTCCCCGTTTAGCTCCATTTACTATAGCGGATTTAGTATAATTGATAGTCCAATTATATACTCACATATGTATAAATATATTAATATGATTAATAATATTATATGTCACACTTGATACTATATACTAAAAGGTTAGTATATAGTTTTAATAA
>SKCR01000692.1:0-28723 GCA_019454045.1 Zanthoxylum bungeanum
TGGGTCAGAACTTTATTATTTTCAAATTTAATTTAAAGTCCAATGGGCTTTCAATTATTTTATAAGGCATGGACTTTGGAAACCAAAGCCCAATAAGGAATCACCCTTTGCCAAAAATCAATTTAGGCCCATTAGGCCTAATTAAAATTTTAAAGGCCCATTTAATTATATTTGGACTTTATGAAAATGGTTTTAGGCCCAATTGGATCCAACCAATTAACCTAAACCAAACTTGGCCCAACCAAGCCCACTAAGCCCAAATACAATATTTTTAGCCCAATACCAAATTAAGCCCAACTAATTAAATTCTAAAATTCTAAATTTCACAATTTAATCAATTAAAGTGTATTAACCATAATTAATTAGTTAAATTAATATTTCCAAAACACCAATTACACTAATTAATCATGCTTTCTAATTATCAATTCATGTCCAACATAATTGAAGCAAAATCAATAACATTCATGCTTTGAAGCTCACGTCAATTTAGGGATTTTAAATCCGATTTCGATTTTAATCCAATTAAATCCTAAATCAATTTATCCCAAGTCTTTCAACTCATCCAATGATCAAAAGAACAAAAATCACCATGACTTTAAGGCACCAACACCATTCGGCCAAGCCAAATTTTGGGGAAAAAATAATCCAATTCAATTTTCATCAAATTGATCATGCATAACTTTAAGTTATCATCATTCAAGCATACTAAATCAAACAATTTCATCAAATCATACTCAAATCAATTTTACCCAATTTTAAAGATAAGAACCCTAATTCCAATTTCATGCTTAATCATGGCTCTGATACCATTGTTGGGTTTTCTAGGTCAAACTAAGATCTAATTAAGTGATGAAATGTGCGAATACATCAAAATAAAGTTACGGAATAACTCACTTTGATCGGCTTTTAGATGCGATGAACTCATGAGTGTCTCGGCCAAGCTCCTCCATGGATGATCTTAAAGCTCCAAGCTTTGATTTGAGATTCCATGCTCATGAATGGGTTTCCCTATCACCTTTGTTAGACTCCTTTGGTGTGCTAGCACTTGGAAAAATTTGCCACAAATCTTCCTAAAGCTTCTTCTTGTTCTCGGCCAAGTCAAGAAATTAGAGAGAAAATGGCACCAAGGCCGTGAGAGGGAGAATGAGAGAAGAAAAAAAATGAGTTGTGTGTTGTGTATTTTGATTTCAAAAATCAAATACAAAAAATCAATTACCAAATTCAAAAAAGGTACAAGGCATTAAAGCCTTCCAACAACTCACATCACTCACAAAAGTGACATCTATCACATCACTCAAAGTTGATGTGACTTCCATCACAAGAATAACTAATGATGTGACACGTGATGTGACTTGTGGGCCCCACTTGATTCGAAATGCGAGTGGGGCCACAAACACTACCGGGCTCGGGTTCGCTAATTCCGAATTAACGAATTTTTCGTTGCGACGTAATTAAATCAAATTTAATTAAATAATTATGCCTAGCAAAATTACTATTCACGTCGCTAGCGAATTAATTCTAAATTAACTCGTTCGTCCGAATTAAAATCTAATTTTAATTCCGCGCCGAAATCTAATTTCGTTTAATATATCGAATATATTATTTTATCGATTAATTCCAAATTAATCGTTCTCTCTCTTTAAATAGAATTTTACCCCAGATAAAATATCTCTGTAATTAATCCTAGATTAATTTTCTCTCTCTACTAATTAATCCAAGATTAATTATGTTCGAGTCATACGTCATCGGTTCGGGAAGCGACCCATAAGATCCCTGGATATGTTGGCAGTAAATTCGGTCGTCGAACTATCCGAACACGTACGTACCTAGTACTACATTTTTACCGATTTACAAGACATGATTGGCTTCTAACAAAGCACCGTGCCTACCCAATTCTCCAGAAATATTCTTAAAGGAATATATAACCTATATCAGGGTAGTATACGCAGTATTGCGTATTGCGATCCAGTATCGGATGTCACGTGCTAGGCCTGGGGATGGAATTGTGTCTGCCCCGTACGAAGCACATATCGGATCTCTGGTAACTAGTCTCTATAATCGGATAAACATGACCTAGTCATATTCTTCTGATAGCTGCAGCATACAAGAGTATCAGTTCCTTATCCTACGTGACCATCATCTCCATATGACTAAAGTGATATTTCCATCTTGACATCACACCCAATACTTTACGATTCTCAATATACCCAGAAGAGGTGCACATAGAACCTCCTATTACACTTGCATGAGTATCCAATACCCAAATATATGAGAACTATGATGTTATGCTCCCACAACGCGCACAAGTGCAATACTAGTCTATTCCGCATTATCGATTCCCAGTCTCGATAATACTACGACTAGGGATATTTTAATGATTAAACCTTAGTGGAATAATATTGTCTCATATATTATTAATCTGAAACTAATCATATGGACTTTTATCATTTATGTATCTTGGTAATCCAATTACAAATGATAAAAGAGCAATTTCCTTTGTCACATATTTAATTTGTACAACAACACCATGTTCTGTACAAATAGTGATGCTATGGGTCATAATTGTCCAACAATCTCCCACTTGGCCTATATCCAATCACTCATGTGTCTTACACCTGAACTATGTACATGTCGCTCAAACTTCTGCTTAGAAACAACTTTCGTCAGCGGATTTGAAAAGTTATCATCTGATGCGATTTATTCGATCATCACATCGCCACGATGTATGATCTGACGAATCAGATGAAAAGGTTGAAGTACATACTTGGATCTTTTGCTGCGACAGTTGCAGTAAAGTTCCGCTTTTGTTGTTTATTCGGCAATAGTATCTTGCTTGGAAGATTTCTAGCTCACTGTTCCGTTATTCAAACTATACAGTACCTTTATTATGACTTCCAGTCATTTTTGACGGTTTGAAAACTTGCATTAGTGAACCCAGTCACTTCAAGTTTTCCTTCTCCATTGTTTAAGAAAGCATCCTTAGTTCATCTAAGATACTTAAGGATGTTCTTAAAATCAATCCAGTGACTTTCACTTGGATTGGCCTGATTGTAACTCCATATGCTCAAAGCATATGAGATACCAGATCGCGTACATATATATCAATGTATGAGTTCTCGGAGAGTGCCAACAATTTTTAGATCTATCCCAGTAGATCTTTATTCCGAGAATAAAGGTTGTCTCTCCCAAGTATTCTACAGAGAATTTTCATGAAAGCCAAGCTTTCACCGATTGTAATACGGGAATATCATCTCCAAGAAATGATATATCAGCATTATTTAGGACAATCTTCATCAGTGCGCTCCCACTAATCTCCTTATATACACACGAATCATTTTCGTTTTGAATTAAATCATATACCATTATGATTACATCAAAACGCTGGTTCTAAGAACGCAATGCTTGCTTCAATCCATAAATGGATCGAATTAACTTGCAAACCTTGTTTGCTTGTTTAGGTACGGAAAAATCATCAGGATGTTGTAAACATCCTCCAAAAGGTTTCCGTTTAAGGAAAGCGATTTTTGATGTTTGGCTGCCATATTTCATAAATGAAACATGCAGCATTAGCAAGCATTATCCAAATGGATTTAACTATGGCAACGAGTAAAAGGTTTCGTCGTAATCGACACAATGTTGATAATGATACCTTTTCGCTACAAGCCTAGCTCAGTACGTTGGTATGTTGCCATCCATGTATGTCTTCCTTGAAGATAATTTTAGTACCAATAGGCACAATGCCTTCTGGTACAACAACCAGCGTCCAAACTTGGTTGGTATACATGGAATCCATTTCGAACATTATGGCAATTTGCCATAAATAGGTAGTCGATACCTTGTATCACTTCCTCATACGTAGTCAGTTCGTATTCCTCAATAAGATTGACATCTTTATTAGGCGAGATCAGAAACCCATACCTGCCAGGTTGTCTTCTAACTCTCTCCAACTACACAATTCTCGTGTATTTGAAGATTGTGGTACAGTTTCATCCCCGATGAACTGTTTGTGTTTCGTGAGGATTCAGTGCCTGGAAAAGTATTACTCTGACTTTCATCGAGTTTTACTTTCCTCTCACTTACCACTGCATATAGGTATTCCTTTTAGGAAAACTGTATGGTGAGCAACAATTACATTGTTCTCTTATGAGATGTATAAGTATTATACTTTGGTTTCCCTAGGATAACCTACAATTAGGCACCTATCCGATTTGGGTACTAGTTTGGTATCATCCAAACGTATGCCCAGCATTCCCAAATCTTCAGGAATGAGAAAGCCGGTTTCTTTCCTATTCATATCAAATATGGATTCTGTCTAACATATTTTTATGGAACCTTATTCAAAATAAGTATTGCACTGTTTAATGCGTATCCCTTGAAGGAAAATGGTAGCTTAGAGCGACTCATGATTGACCTTATCATGTCCAATAAAATTCGGTTTCTCTGTTCGGACACACCATCAGGATTGAGGTGTTCCGGGATGACTCAACTATGAAAGAATACTATACTCTTTCAAGTAGTCGAGAAATTTATTGCTTAAGTATTTTACACCACGGTCTAACCGTGACGGTTTAATACTTTAGCCGATCTGTTTGTCTACTTCGTATTGAAACTCTTTGAATTTATCAAAAGTTTCTGATTCGTGTTTTAAAAGAAACACATAATCATAACGCGATCCACATACGTAAAGGTTACGAAGTGTTCCTCTAGCCTAGTTAGACATGGGCCCACTTACGTCACTATGAACGAGGGCTAACAGATCGGTGGCACTTGCACTTTTACCAAGTAAGAAGTTTTTTAGGCACTTTGCCTAATAAACTAGATTCGTAGACATTATTTGAATAAAATCAAATCCGTCCTAGTATCCACTCTTCAAAAGTGTGGATATACGAGTCTTATTTAATGTGTCCCAAACAACAATGCCACAAATAAGTCTCATCTGATCAATTCAGTTTGAGCTATTTGTTTGTCACGTTATATGTTTAAGATCTTTTATATTCAAAATATAAATATTGTTATTCACATCTAATGTGTTTATCTCAATATCATCTTTATAATATAAAACACTTTAGTGTTCTAGAATATAAAGGTATACCCACAACAGGTTAATCCCTGATATAGAGATAATGTTTCTAGTCAAACTAGGTATATTTTAACAGTTTCTTAATTTAAATACTTGCCCCAAGGGTAGTTCCAAAATTAAGGTTTCTACAGTTAAAACAGCGACTCTCGTCCCGTTTCCGACTTGCAGAGTGATCTCATATGAAGTCAGTATCCTCCTAATAAGCAGATTCTGCCCATCAGTACATATTTATGTACCACTTCTAGTATCAAAAATCCAATTTTGAAACTAGTAGTGAATATGTTTATGACAAACAAACTTGAAGCTGGAGCCTTGCCCCGTCTTAAATTCCTTCACGTCTGCCTTGTCCATACGGCAGTCACGCTTCTAGTGACCCCAGTTGCAACAGTTTAGGCAGACATCTTGGGATATGTCATTTGTCTTCCAAGAAGACTGTGATGATTTTGCCTTTGCCCTTTTACTCACATCTAGAAGCCTTCGGCCAAGCCTTAGCCATCTGGGATGTCGAAGTAAAATGCGCATTGCGCTTCTTGCCCTTTTTGCAAACTCTGGCTTTGTCTCCTTGAGCATAGTCAATAAATCTCCAATAGTTTACAATTGCAATTAATACTTCTAAGATCTAAGTGTAGATCTAGTAAGTTCCTTCAATTTCAACATCATGGTTTAAGGATCTAATCCTTAGTTATGACGACGAAATTAAGGAGTCATTATGGAAAGTATAACGGATTAAGCACTAAACTTATCATCACATGAATCTTCTAAAGATCATGCTCTACTATTTGCTCAACTCCTGGCTTAGGCTCGAGACGTCATTTTATCAAATAAAGTAACTTCTCGGTTCTCAGGACTATCATGAGGTACTATTCCTAATCTGAAAATTAAAGCCGTTTAATGACATTTTCACCCAGGATTGTGTTCTAAACGCTAATCTTTCAGTTTATCTTGATTCTAATAGTCCAACTATTCAATCAACGATTTCGGGTACATTCGAATATAATGATTACTATAGTCTAACTATATAATCAACTATCATTTTAATTTGGTTAAATTCAAATATATTGATTACTATAATCTAATTATATAATCAACTATAAATTGAAGTAGTTTGAATACAGTCCAACTGTTTAATTTAAAACAACAATTAAATATTAGTCCAACTAATATATATATATATAAATAACGACGAAAAATGAAATGAGCTCGTATTGGCAAGTATCTAAACGAAATTGCAAATTTAATACTTGCCTCCTACTATTTTTCGGCGAGCCTCTAACCCTCTGTTGAGTACTCGGGAAACCTAGTTTCCTAGTGGGCTAGGATCCCGTTAAATAACACACAACCTTGACTTTGGCCAACAAGCTGTATGATATTTAACTAGGTAGATCTCTAAGATTAATTGGATCTCATCCAATTCCTAGACCCAGTAGGTGGACCTCCAAGTCAGAAACATATGTACAATACATATCCCAATATATCCAATATATTTTCCTAACCTTTTTCCTCTAAATCAACTAAGCATTGGCTTTGGCACAACAAGTTTAATGATTCTAGTTAAACGTGACCCATTGACTTTGGAAAGCTTCGTAATCGATGTCGATGGACAAGAAGTGATCTCGACTTTGGCCAACAAATCACAACTTGGACAAGACATACGATATGCAACAAAGTCTTCATGATTCAAACACATCCGCGATGGACAAAGGTCTTGACTTTGGCCAACAAACCAGTGCCAATCTTGGATCTTGAGAAAGAATCACTCAATGGAAGGAAAGCGCTTAATATTTGTTGACGGTTTTTCGCGTAATTGGCAACCAATTAATTATCTTGATTAGGTCTCATCATACACCCTTAAGCATGCATTCTAAAAGCATAATAAGGCGCGATAAATAAATTAATAATGATATGCGGATGGATATTTAAAACATTTTGTTCCTAGAACAAATCTCTCCATATCCTCTCTTCCGCTAGCACAAATCTTACTTCTACCAAATTACATAACACTTCTAAAGAAACCTCATTAACATTGAGGGGAATAAGTGAGAAGAGAATTACAAAGAATCAAGAGGTAATATGCTGGACACGCAGGTCCAATTTAAGAAATTCCAAATTTATTACAATAATTTCCAAAATTGCCCTCACCCATCCAATATCCATCTGATATTCATTATTCATACATCACATCCATGTATTCACACAAAACATGTTATCAATCAATCTAATCCAATTAATTAATCCGAAATTAATGACCATCCAATGTTCAAATAACGATTTGATTTGCGCGAGTCCAACTTGTTTAAAAATAAAAACTCAAAGTACGAATTCTTGAATTATATCAAACTACAATATTAAATCCAATTTAATTCGTATTCAATACTAATACTTTATTTAATTCCAAATTAAATAATTACACTTTATTAATGTGCCTTTGCGACTTAGATTCTAGATCTAATCTTAACGGGTCTCAAAGCCCAATTACCATCCAATGTCAATTTAATTTAAAGTCCAATGGGCTTTCAATTAATTTATAAGGCATGGACTTTGGCAACCAAAGCCCAATAATGAATCACCCTTTGCCAAAAATCAATTTAGGCCCAATTAAAATTTTAAAGGCCCATTTAATTATATTTGGACTTTATGGAAATGGTTTTAGGCCAAATTGGATCCAACCAATTAACATAAACCAAACTTGGCCCAACCAAGCCAATTAAGCCCAAATACAATATTTTTAGCCCAATTCCAAATTAAGCCCAACTAATTAAATTCCAAATTTCCCAATTTAATCAATTAAAGTGTATTAGCCGTAATTAATTAGTTAAATTATTATTTCCAAAACACCAATTACACTAATTAATCATGTTTTCTAATTATCAATTCATGTCCAACATAATTGAAGAAAAATCAATCACATTCATGCTTTGAAGCTCACGGCAATTTAGGGATTTTAAATTCGATTTCGATTTTAATCCAATTAAATCCTAAATCAATTTATCCCAAGTCTTTCAACTCATCCAATGATCAAAAGAACAAAAATCACCATGCATAACTCAAGTTATCATCATTCAAGAATACTCAATCAAACAATTTCATCAAATCATGCTCAAATAAATTTTACCCAATTTTAAAGTTTAGAACCATAATTCCAATTTCATGTTTAATCATGGCTCTGATACCATTGTTGGGTTTTCTAGGTCAAACTAAGATCTAATTAAGCGATGAAATGTGCGAATAAATCAAAATAAAGTTGCGGAATAACTCACTTTGATCGGCTTTTGGATGCGATGAACTCATGATCCTCCATGGATGATCTTCAAGCTCCAAGCTTTGATTTGAGATTCCATGCTCATGAATGGGTTTCCCTATCACCTTTGTTAGACTCTTTTGGTGTGCTAACACTTGGAAAAATTTGCCACAAATCTTCCTAAAGCTTCTTCTTGTTCTCGGCCAAGCCAAGAAATTAGAGAGAAAATGGCACCAAGGCCGTGAGAGGGAGAGGGAGAGAAGAAAAAAATGAGTTGTGTGTTGTGTATTTTGATTTCAAAAATCAAATACAAAAAAATCAATTACCAAATTCAAAAAAGGTACAAGGCATTAAAGCCTTCCAACAATTCACATCACTCAAAGTTGATGTGACTTCCATCACAAGAAGAACTAATGATGTGACGCGTGATGTGACTTATGGGCCCCACTTGATTCGAAATGCGAGTGGGCCCACAAACACTCCCAGCCTCGGGTTCGCTAATTCTGAATTAATGAATTTTCCATTGCGAAGTAATTAAATCAAATTTAATTAAATAATTATGCCTAGCAAAATTATTATTCACGTTGCTACCGAATTAATTGTAAATTAACTCGTTCGCCCGAATTAAAATCTAACTTTAATTCCGCGCCGAAATCCAATTTCATTTAATATATAGAATATATTATTTTATCGATTAATTCCAAATTAATCGTTCTCTCTCTTTAAATAGAATTTTATCCCATATAACATATCTCCGTAAATAATCCTAGATTAATTTTCTCTCTCTACTAATAATCCCAGATTAATTATATTCGAGTCATACGTCATTGGCAGTAAATCCGGTCGTCGGACTATCCGAACACGTACGTACCTAGTATTATGTTTTTACCGATTTACAGACATGGTTGGCTTCTAGCAAAGCACCGTGCCTACCCAATTCTCCAGAAATATTCTTAAAGGAATATAATCTATATCAGGCGTAGTATACGTAGTATTGCGTATTGCGATCCAGTATCGGATGTCATGTGCTAGGCCTGGGGCTGGAATTGTGTCTGCCCCATACGAAGAACATATCGGATCTCTGGTAACTAGTCTCTATAATCGGATAAACATGACCAAGTCATATTATCCCAATAGCTGCAGCATACAAGAGTACCAGTTCCTTATCCTACGTGACCATCATCTACATATGACTGAAGTGATACTTCCATATTGACATCACACCCAATACACTACGATTCGAAATATACCCAAAAGAGGCATACATAGAACCTGTTAAAGCCCTAGACGACCAAAACAAAGTATATTTATTGTCGTAAGTATTAACGATGCAAGTCTCAGGTTAAGACCAAATACACCTACCCTGATTCGGACTTCCATAGACACATAGTCATACTACCAATGGAATTCTGAGGGGTCTATCCAGAGTGAAGCTGTTTCCGTACCATCGGTAAACACAACCTTCTATTACACTTGTATGAGTATCCAATACCCAAATATATGAGAACTATGCTATATATTTCACTTATAGTGTTGTTGGACAATTATGACCCATAGTGTCACTATTTGTACAGATGATGGTGTTGTTGTACAAATTAACTATGTGACAAGGAGATTACACTCTTATCATTTGTGATTAGATCACCTAGATGTATAAATGATAGGAGGTCCTTATGATTAGTTCCTGGATTGAGATGATATGAGATAGTGTTAGTCCTCGAAGGATTAATCATTAAATATCCCTAGTCAGAGTATTATCGAGATTGGACATCGATAATGCGTAAAAGACTAGTATTACACTTGTGCGCGTTGTGAGGGCACAATAGCTAGTTCTCATATATTTGGGTATTGGATACTCATGCAAGTGTAATAGGAGGCTGTGTTTTACCGATGGTATGGAAAACAGCTTCGCTCTGGATAGACCCCTCGAAATTCCATTGGTAGTATGACTATGTGTCTATGGAAGTTCGAAATCAGGGTAGGTGTATTTGATCTTAACCTGAGACTTGCACCGCTAATACTTGCGACAATCAATATTCTTTGGTTTTGGTCGTCCAGGGCTTTAACCGGTTCTGTGTATGCCTCTGCTGGGTATATTGAGAATCGTAGTGTATTGGGTGTGATATCAAGACGAAAGTATCACTCCAGTCATAGTGGAGATGATGTCACGTAGGATACGGAACTAGTACTCTTAAGTACTGCAGTCATCAGGATGATATGAATTTGTCATGTTCATCTGATTTTAGAGACTAGTTACCAGACATCCAACATGTGCTTCGTACGGGGCAGACATAATCCAGCCCCAGGCCTAGCATGTGACATCCGATACTGGATCGCTATACGCAATACTATGTATACTACGTCTGACATAGATTGTATATTCTAGTAAGATTATTTCTGGAGAATTGGGGTAGTCCGATACCGGGATTTACTACCAACATATCCAGAGGTCTCTTGGGTCGCTTCCCAAAGATTCACCGATAACAGTTGACATAAACTAGAATTAATCTGTGATTAATTTCGAGAGAGAAAATTAATCTGGGATTAATTGAGGCTTTATTTAATCTGGGATTAAATGTGTTCGGAAGAGAGAGATGCGATTAATTTGGAATTAATCGGTAAAATAAATTTAATAGTTAAATTTGATTTTTCTATTTAATTTATTTGTATGGGCTAAAATCAATATACCGGATATATTAATATGAATTGGATTTCATTACGAAATTAAAGTTGGAGTTTTAATACGAGCGAACAGATTGATTTAGAATTAATTCGTAAATGACATTCATAATATATTTACGAGGCGTCGTCATTTAATTAAATTAGATTTAATTATTTAGCGACGTAAATTCGTTTAATCGGATCAAACAAATCTGAGCCGCGGCAAACATTCCTAGAATCCATTTGAATTTTGAATTCAAATTTAGGGCCCACTTCACATGTGGTATTTGAGAGGGTAGTTGGCATTTATGCCAAGCCACCAACTTTCCAACTACCCCTGGAATGGTTTTGGTGAAACCATTTACCCAACCACCTTGTTTAGGTAAAAGGGTAAATTGGTTTTACCAAAAGGCATCTCTCTCTCTCATTACACAAGACTTGACACAAAATTAAACCCTATTTCATCAAGAATGGGCGTGAGCTTCATCTCTCCCTCTCTTTGATTTTGTTGCAAAATCAACAAAGTTAGCACTTGTAGAAGTCTTCTAAGGTGATAGGGAAACCAACTCAAAGCTTGGAATCAACACAAAGGTTGGATCTTTGAGATCTTCATTCACAACTCAAAGCTTGGAATCAACAAAGGAAGAATCTTGGAAACCAACTCAAAGCTTGGAATCAACAAATGAATGATCTTGGAGATCTTCTTCTCAAAATTTTAAAAGCTCAAATCCATTCAATGCAAGTAATTTCGCAACATATAATGAATTTATGAACACCTTTTCTTGCTTATTAGATCCTTGGCATGTTCTAGGAACACTAACATAGGTATCAAGAGCCAATTTTAAGCATGAAAATTTTAGGGTTCATGAGACTAAAATTTAGGGCTTTTATGTTTTGAACATGATTCTTTCAAATTGATGCTTTGAGCATGCTTAGAATATGATAACTTAGAGTTATGCATGATTAGATTTGGGATAAATTGATTGGATCAAAATTTTGAATTTTCCCTTAGTGAGGCCGAAACTGTGACAGTGGACTGCAGTTGGTTTTTTTTTTCAATTTTTACACCATTGGATGTGTTTAAATTCATGATAAAATGTTAATTGTTGGTTTGATTAGATTAGAATCAAAGTCAATAATATTTATGTTAAATTCAAGAGCATGTTGAGCATGAAATGATGTGTTTTGGATTCATTTTGTGTTGAGCATGAAATGATGTGTTTTGGCTTCAATTTGTGTTTAGCATAAATTGATGGATTAAGCATGATTAATTAAGTTAATTGGTATTTTAGAAATATTGAGTTTAATTAATTAATCATGGCTAATATACTTTAATTAAAATAATTGTGATATTTGGAATATTATAATTATGTTATAAGCCTTTAATTATGTAATCGGCTAAAAGTGTGTATTGGGCTTAATGGGCTTGGTTTGACCAAGTTTGGTTTTGGAATTTTGGATTGGATCCAATTGGGCCCAAAACCAATTCCATAAAGTCCAAATACATCACTTGGCCCTTTAAAGAATTTAATTGGGCCTAATGGCCCTAAAAAATTTGTAGGCAATAGGGTGATTCATATTTAGGCCTTGGCATTTTGGGTTTGACCCATTGTGGCCAAAGCTCAGCCTAAGCATTGCTTTAACTAAATGACATTGGATGTTTAGGCCTTTAAGATTGGATTTGGAATCCAGTCTTGGAAGATTGTGTAGAAATGAATGATGTATAAATTGGACCTGAAATTATTGGAGTTTGAATTATTGTTTAGGAATTAAGGAGTTAGAGTGAAAAAATTCGATTGTGAACTTTGTTAACCTTTATATAAGTAAGTGTAAATATTTAATTTGGAATTAAATTTGGAATTAGCATTGAATACAAATAAATTGGATTTAAAGTTGTAGTTCAATATAATTCAAGAATACTTACTTTGAGTATTTATTCTTAAACGAGTTTGACTCGCGCAAATCAAATCGTTGTTTGAACATTGGATGATCATTAATTCAAAAATTAATTAATTGGATTAGATTGATTAAATAACATGATTTGTATGAATACATGAATGTATTGCATGAATAATGTATATCGGATGGATATTAGAAGGGTGAGGGCAATTTTGGAAATTGTATTAAATTTGAATTTATTAAATTGGACCTGCGTGTCCAGCCTTTTATCTCTTATTCTTTGTATTTCTCTTCTCACCAATTCCCCTCAATGTAAATGAGGTTTCTTTATTGTATTATGTAATTGGGTAGAAGAAGTTAGTTCTAGCCGGGGAGAGAAAATGGAGTGATTTGATTGTTCTAGGAACAATTTGTGACATATCCATATGCATATCATTATTAATTTATTTATCGCGCCTTATTATGCTTTTAGAATGCATGCTTAAGGGTGTATGATGAGACCTAATCAAAGATAATAAATTGGTTGCCAATTTACGCGAAAAACCGTCAAAATATATTAAGCGTTTTTCCTTCCATTGAGTGATTCTTACTCAAGATCCAAAGTTGGCATTGGTTTGTTGGCCAAAGTCAAGACCTTTGTCTGTTGCGGATGTGTTTGAATCATGAAAGTTTTGTTCCATATCGGTGTCTTGTCCAAGCCGTGATTTGTTGGCCAAAGTCAAGATCACTTCTTGTCCATCGACATTGATTACAAAACTTTCCATGTCAATGGGTCCCGCTTAACTGGAATCATTAAACTTGTTGTTCCAAAGCCAAGCTTAGTTGATTCAGAGGAAAAAGGTTAGGTAAAATATATTGGATATATTGGCATATATATTGTATATATGTTTCGGACTTGGATGTCCACCTACTGGATCTAGGAATTGGATGAGATCTAATTGATCTTAGAGATCTACATCGTTAAGTATCATACAATTTGTTGGCCAAAGTCAAGCTTGTGTGTTATTTAACGGGATCCTAGCCCACTAGGAAACAAGGTTTCCTGAGTACTCAACAGAGGGTTAGAGGCTCGCCGAAAAATAGTGGGAGGCAAATATTAGATTTGCAATTTCGTTTAGATACTTGTCATACACGCTCATTTCAATATTTTTCAATAAATTAATATATTAGTTGGACTAATATTTAATTGTTGTTTTAATTAAACAGTTGGACTGTATTCAAACTACTTCATTTATAGTTGATTATATAATTAGATTATAGTAATCAATATATTTGAATTTTACCCTTCATTTATAGTTGATTATATAATTGGATTATAATAATCAATATATTTGAATTTTACCCTTAATTTATAGTTGATTATATAATTGGATTACAATAATCAATATATTTGAATTTTACCGATCATTTATAGTTGATTATATAATTGGATTATAGTAATCAATATATATTTGATTTTAAATAATAAAATTGTAATTAGTTATATAGTTAGACTATAGTAATCATTACATTAGATTGTACCCGAAATCATTGATTGGATAGTTAGACTATTGGAATCAAGATAACTAAAAGATTAGTGTTTAAAACATAATCCTGGGTGAAAATGTGTTTAAACGACTTTAATTTTCAAATTGGGAATAAATTTCAGGATGGTCCTGGAAACTAATAAGTTACTTTATTTGATAAAATAACATATTAGGCCTAAGCTGAGAGTTAAGCAAATAGTAGAGCATGATCTTTGGAAGATTCATGTGATGATAACTTTAGTGCTTAATCCATTATACTTGTCAAAAGAACTCATTAATTTCCTAATCAGAATTAAGGATTAGATCCTTAAAGTATGATAAAGAAATTGAAGGATCTTCATAGATCTATTCTTAGATCTTAGAAGTATTAAATTGCAATTAATAACTCTTGGAGAGTTAATGGCTATTCTCAATGAGATAAAGCCAAAGTTTGCAATAAGGCAAGTAGCGCAAAGCGCGCCTTACTTCAATATTCTAGAAACCCAAGGCTTGGCCAAAGGCTTCTGGGATATAGAAAAGGGCAAAGGCGAAATCATTACTGTCTTCTAGGAAGACAAATGACATATCCCAAGATGTCTGCTCAAACTATGGCAAATAGGATCACTGAAGCGTGACTGCCATATGGACAAAGCAGACATGAAGGAATTGAAGACGAGCAAGGCTCTGACTTCAAATATGTTTGTCATAAATATGTTCACTACTAGTATTAAAATTGGATTTTAAATACTAAGTGTGACACATAAATATGCATTGATGTGCAGAATCTGCTATGAGCATGATACTGACTTCAATTGAGATTAATCTGCGAATCAGAAACGGGACGAAAGTCGCTGTTTTACCGTAGATACCTAAGTTTAGGAACTACCCTTCGGGTGTGTACTTAAATTAGGAAACTGTTATAATATAACTAGTTTGACTAGAAACATTATCTCTATATCGAGTATAACTCGTTGCGAGTATACCTTTATATTCTAGAACACTAAAGTGTTTTATTTTATAAAGATGATATTGAGATAAACACATTAGATATGAATAACAGTATTTACATTTTGAATATAAATAAATCTCAAACATATAACATAACAAACGAGTAGCTCAAACTGATTTGATCAGATAAGACTTATATGTGGCAGTGTTGTCTGGGACACATTAAACAAGACTCGTATATCCACACTTTTAAAGAGTGGATACGAGGACGGATTTGATTCCATTCAAATTATGTCTAAGAATCTAGTTTATTAGGTAAAGTACCTAAAATACCTTTTACTTGGTAAAAATGTAACTGTCATCGATCTGTTAGCCCTCGTTCATAGTGACGTAAGTGGGCCCATATCTAGCTAGGCTAGAGGTGGATATGAGTATTTCATGACCTTTACGGATGTGGCATCGTGTTATGGTTATGTGTCTCTTATGAAACACAAATCGAAAACTTTTAGAGTTTCTACACGAAGTGGACAAACAGATCGGCTAAAGTATTAAAACCATCACGGTTTGACCATGATGAAAATACTTAAGCAGTAAGTCTCTCAAATACTTGAAAGAGTATAGTATTCTTTCAATGAGGACTCCTCCTGGAACACGTCAATTTGAAGGTGTGTCCAAATGGAGAAATCGAATTTTGTTAGACATGATAAGGTTAATCATGAGTCGTTCTGAGCTACCATTTTCCTTCAAAGGGATAAGCATTAACAGTGCAATACTTATTTTGAATAAGGTTCCATGAAAATCTGTTAGACAGAATTCATATTTAATATGAACATCAAAGAAACAGGGTTTTCTCATTCCTGATGATTTGGGAATGCTGGGCATACGTTTGGATGATACCAAACTAGAACCCAAATTGGATAAGTGCCTAAATTGTATGTTATCCTAGGGAAACCAAAGTATAGTACTTATACATCTCACATGAGAACAATTTAATTGTTGCTCGCCATGCATTTTTTCTAAGAGAAATACCGATATACAGTGGTAAGTGGGAGGATAGTAAAACTCGATGAAAATCGGAGTAATATTATTCAAGGCACCTAGTCCTTAATGGAACACAAACAGTTCATCAAGGATGAAACTGTACCACAATCTTCGAATACACAAGAACCGCGTTAGTCGAAGAGAGTCAGAAAACAACCTGGGAGGTATGGGTTTCTGATCTCACCTCATAAAGATGTCAATCTTATTGAGGAAGACGAACTGACTACATATGAGAAAGTGATACAAGGTATCGACTCCCCATTATGGCAAAGTGCCATGAAGTCCGATATGGATTCCATGTATACCAACTATGTTTAGAGACTAGTTGTTGTACTGGAAGGCATTGTCCCTATTGGTACTATATAAGTCTTCAAGGAAGACATGCGTGGATGGCAGCATACCAACGTACTAAGCTAGACTTGTAGCGGAAATGTATCATTATCAACATTCTGTTGATTACATCAAAATCTTTTACCTGTTGCCATGGATAAATCCATTTGGATAATGCTTGCTGATGCTGCATGTTTCATGCATGAAATATGGGAGTTGAACATCAAAATCGCTTTCCTTAAACGGAAACCTCTTTGGAGGATGTTTATAACATCCTAAAGGTTTTGTCGTACCAAAACTAGCAAACAAGGTTTGCAGGTTATTCGATCCATGTATGGATTGAAGCAAGCATTAGGTTCTTGGAATTATCGTTTTGTTGTAATCATAATGGTTTATGATTTAATTCAAAACGAGAAATGATTCTTGTGTATATAAGGAGGTTAGTGGGAGCGCACTGACAATGATGTCCTAAATAATTATGATATGTCATTTCTTGGAAATGAGATTCCCATATTACAATCGGTGAAAGCTTGGCTTTCATGAAAATTCTCCATAGAATTCTTGGGAGAAACAACCTTTAATCTAGGAATAAAGATCTATTGGGATAGATTTAAAGTTGTTAACACTCTCTGAGAACTCGTACATTGAAAAATGTACGTGACCTGGTGTCTCATACGCTTTGAGCATATGGAGTCATAAACAGGTCAATCCAAGTGATAGTCACTAGATTGATATTAAGAACATTTGTTAGTATCTAAGAAAACTAAGGATGATGTCTTAAACTATAGAGAATGAGAACTTGAAGTGACTGGGATCACTGCTGTAAGTTTCCTAACCGATAAAAACAACGGTACTTTACACTTTGAATAACGGAATAGTTAGCTGGAAATCTTCCAAGCAAGATACTGTTACCGAATAAACAACAAAAGCGGGTTATTGCTGCGGCTGAGGCAGCAATACAAGCCATTTGGGTCGATGATAAATCTAATTAGATTAGATATAGTTCTGAAAGCAGCTAAGCTAGGTGTCAGCACAAGCTAAAGAATTAATGGTCTCATCAACGATCCAGATATATACTTCGACTTTTCATCTGATTCGTTCGGATCATACATCATGGCGATGTGTGATCGAATAAATCACATCAGATGATAATCACTCAAATCCGCTGACGAAAGCCTTTCCTCAGCAGTTTGAGCGAATCGTACATAGTTCGGGTGTATGACCCTCGAATGACTGGCTATAGGCCAAGTGGGAGATTGTTGGACAATTATGACCCATAATGTCACTATTTGTATATATCATGGTGTTGTTGTACAAATTAACTATGTGACAAGGAGATTGCACTCTTATCATTTGTGATTAGATCACCTAGATGTATAAATAATATGAGGTCCTTATGATTAGTTCCTGGATTGAGATGATATGAGACAGTATCAGTCCTTAAAGGATTAATCATTAAATATCCCTAGTCAGAGTATTATCGATATTGGACATCGATAATGCGTAAAAGACTCGTATTACAGGTGTGCGCATTGTGAGGGCACAATAGCATAGTTCTCATATATTTGGGTATTAGATACTCATGCAAGTGTAATAGGAGGTTGTGTTTTACCGATGGTATGGAAAACAGCTTCGCTCTGGATAGACCCCTCGGAATTCCATTGGTAGTATGACTATGTGTCTATGGAAGTCCGAAATCAGGGTAGGTGTATTTGGTCTTAACTTGAGACTTGCTCCGCTAATACTTGCGACAATCAATATGCTTTGGTTTTGGTCGTCCAGGGCTTTAACCGGTTTTGTGTACGCCTCTGCTGGGTATATTGAGAATCATAGTGTATTGGGTGTGATGTAAAGACGGAAGTATCACTCCAGTCATAGTGGATATGATGTCACGTAGGATACGGAACTAGTAATCTTAAGTACTGCAGTCATCGGGATGATATGACTAGGTCATGTTCATCTGATTTTAGAGACTAGTTACCAGACATCCAACAAATGATTCGTACGAGGCAGACATAATTCCAGCCCCAGGCCTAGCACGAGGCATCCGATACTGGATCCCTATACGCAATAATATGTATACTACGCCTGACATAGATTGTATATTCCAGTAAGAATATTTCTGGAGAATTGGGTAGGCACGATGTTTTGCTAGAAGCCAACCAGGTCTTGTAAATCCGTAAGCACGTGGTATGAGGTACACACTTAATCGGATAGTCCGATAACCAGATTTACTGCCAACATATCCATAGGTCTCTTGGGTCGCTTCCCAAAGATTCACCGATAACAGTTGAGTTAAACTAGAAATTTGGGATTAATTTAGAGAGAGAAAATTAATATGGGATTAATTGAGGCTTTATTTAATCTGGGATTAAATGTGTTTGGAAGAGAGAGAACGCGATTAATTTGGAATTAATCGGTAAAATAAATTTAATATTTAAATTTGATTTTTCTATTTAATTTATTTGTATGGGCTAAAATTAATATATCGGATATATTAATATGAATTGGATTTCATTACGAAATTAAAGTTGGACTTTAATACGAGCGAACAGATTAATTTAGAATTAATTCGTAAACGGCATTCATAATATATTTACGAGGCGTTGTCATTTAATTAAATTAGATTTAATTATTTTGCGACGTAAATTCGTTTAATCGGATTAAACGAATCCGAGCCGCGGCAAATATTTCTAGAATCCATTTGAATTTTGAATTCAAATATGGGGCCCACTTCACATGTGGTAGTTGGGAGGGTAGTTGGCATTTATGCCAAGCCACCAACTTTCCAACTACCTTGGAATGGTTTTGGTGAAACAATTTACCCAACCACCTTGTTTAGGTAAAAGGGTAAATTGGTTTTACCAAAAGGCATCTCTCTCTCTCATTACACAAGACTTGACACAAAATTAAACCCTAGTTCATCAAGAATGGGCGTGAGCTTCATCTCTCCCTCTCTTTGATTTTGTTGCAAAATCAACAAAGCTAGCACTAGTAGAAGTATTCTAAGGTGATAGGGAAACCAACTCAAAGCTTGGAATCAACACAAAGGTTGGATCTTGGAGATCTTCATTCACAACTCAAAGCTTGGAATCAACAAAGGAAGGATCTTGGAAACCAACTTAAAACTTGGAATCAACAAAGGAAGGATCTTGGAGATCTTCTTCTCAAAATTTTAAAATCTCAAATCCATTCAATGTAAGTAATTCCGCAACTTATAATGAATTTATGAACACATTTTCTTGCTTATTAGATCCTTGGCATGTTCTAGAAACACTAACACTTCTTACTTGAAATAGGTGATCTACTATCAAGAGGTAATCTATCTTTAACCTAATTAGGACTCATTTCCTAATATAGTGATCATTAAAATTCTTAGCTTATCCTAACCAATGACAGACAGCACTCAGCGTCATTATAGGAATGGGAAAGAGTACAAAACTTCTTAGTGCTTGTTTTGAATTGCACAAAGTTTTAGTTGTCCCTTTTGAACCTAGATCTTGGGAAGTCCAGTCAGGTAGGTTGGGTTTCCACAATGAAAATTCTTAATTTATAGGCTTCAAGCCCATTCCCCTCGATGACTTCTCAATTTGCTCTCGACGTAAACTTTTAATTAGTGGATCCGCTAGGTTTTCCTTCGACTTAACATAATCGATTGTTATTACGCAACTTGAGAGCAGTTGACGTATGGTATTATGTCTCTGACGTATGTGTCGAGACTTACCATTATACATTGTATTTTGGGCTCTCCCAATAGTCGAATGCTATCACAATATATGCTAATCGCTGGCACCGGTTCGGGCCAACTAGGAATATCCTCCAGGAAGTTTATAAGCCATTCTGCTTCTTCCGTTGTTTTGTCTAACGCTATGAACTCTAATTCCATAGTAAATCGGGCAATACATGTTTGCCTCGAGGATTTCCATGACACGACTGCATTACCAAGTGTGAAAACAAATCCACTCATAGATTTGGAATCCACCGTATCAGATATCCAGTTAGCATCGCTGCATCTCTCTATTATAGCAGAATATCTCTCTTAATATAGCCTATATTTTGAAGTTTCTCTCAGATACCTCAAAACTCTTACTATAGCTCTCTAGTGGTTATGTCTTGGATTAATCGTATATCTGTTAAGCCTGTTCACAGCTTGAGCGATATCAGGTCGTGTGCAATTCGTGAGATATATCAGACTTCCGATGATTCTCGAATACTCTAATTGTGATACACTTGAGCCAATATTCTTTGATAGATGAAGAGTTAGGTCCTCTGGGGTATTAGCCACATTTAGATCCCCTTTGATATATTTATCAAGTATCTTCTCAATATAATGAGTCTGAGATAATATATATCCATCTAATATCCTAGAAATCTTAATTCCTAGGATCACATCAATACTAATTATCAGCATATCGTCTACATAGAGACACACAATGGCATATCATTTTTGAGTTGATTTGGTGTACACACAAGTATCACACTCATTGGTTTTGAACCCATTTGACAACATCTCTTTGTCAAATCTCTCATGCCATTGTTTAGGTGCTTGTTTTAATCTGTACAAGGATTTTACAAGTTTACACACCTTTTGTTCTTGTCCAGGAACACTAAACCTTTCTGGTTGTTCCATGTAAATCTCTTCATCCAATTCACCATTCAAGAATGCAGTCTTTACATCCATTTGATGTATTTTAAGACCAAATATAGCTGCTATGGCTATGAGCATTCTTATCGATGTGATACGAGTCACTGGTGAATAGGTGTCAAAGTAATCAAGGCCTTCCTTTTGTCTATAACCTTTTATGACAAGTCTTGCCTTGTACTTATCTATCGATCCATTCATTTTCATCTTCCATTTGAATATCCATTTGTAGCCCAGCGGCTTACAACCTGAAAGAAGATAACCAACTCCCAAGTATGGTTTTGTAGGATTGAATCAATCTCACTATTAATAGCCTCTTTCCACAGAGGTGCCTCCGGAGAAGACATAACTTCTTTATAGCTTTTAGGCTCATTTTCTAACAAGTATGTCAGAAAATCGGGACCAAACAACTTAAACATTCTAGCTCTTTTGCTACGTCTAGGCTCGACTGTCTTAATATTTACACGTTGATTTGATTCTTAGTCAACTTGATCATTGACCTTGATAGTATCAACTGTTCTTTTGAGAGACTCTGTTCTTTATCTTTCCTTACAAGGAAACATCTCTTCAAAAAATGTCACATTCCATGACTCAATTATCATATTCGGATTGATGTTAGGAATCTCAGACTTGTGTACCAAGAATTGATATACACTACTGTTGCGAGCATATCCAATGAATATACAATCAACAGTTTTGGGTCCTATTCTAACCTTCTTAGGTTTAGGAACCATTACTTTGGCAAGACACCCCCACACTTTTAGGTATTTGTAGGAAGGTATGAAACCTTTCCACAACTCATATGGTGTCTTGTCAAATCTTCTGTGAGGAAGCTTGTTTAGAATGTAGTTCGCGGAAAGCAAGGCTTCCCCCACAAGTTCTGAGGTAAACCAGAACTTGTCAACACGGCGTTCATCATTTCCTTCAACGTTCGGTTTTTTGCGCTCAGCAATCCCATTTTGTTGAGGAGAATAAGGAGCAATGGTTTCGTGAATAATTCCGTGCATAGAACAATATTCACCGAATGGTGAAACATATTCACCACCTCTATCACTCCTGCTTCTTTTGATTTTCTTGCCAAGTTGATTTTCAACTTCGTTCTTACAGTGTATGAAGCTCTCAATAGCTTCAGCTTTGCTCTTCAGCAAATACACATAACAAAATCTTGTGCTATCATCGATAAAAGTGACAAAGTACTTTTTACCGCCTTTTGTTTGCACAATATTCATGTCACACACGTCAGTGTGTACAAGTTCTAAAGGTTCAGAATTGCGTTCTATAGAATGAAATGATGTTCTATGCATTTTTGTTTCAACGCATGCCTCACACTTATGTTGGCTATCAATTGAAAATTTAGGTATAAGGTCCATGTTAATTAATTTACGCATGGTATCATAATTATCATCTCCTAACCTCCCATGCCATACATTTTGTGACTCAGTAATATAAGCAGAAGTACTAGATTTATTAATAACATGATTGACAGTCATTATATTTAGCTTGAAAAGACCAGTTAGGTATCTTTTTCCTACATACATATCATTCTTAGTCATTACAAACTTATCAGAAACAACACAAGCTTAAAACCAGCCTTGTTAAGGAGAGAGCCCGAGAGCAAGTTCTTCCGAATATCTGGAACATGCAGTACATTACTCAATGTTAGCTCCTTTCCGGAAGTCATCTTCAGATCCATTGTGCCTTGTCCAATCACCTGAGAGGTAAAACAGGTTCCCATTGTTAGATGATCGCCGCAATCGACCTTCTGATACAAGGAAAACATCTTCATATCTGCACAGATATGACGAGTAGCCCCTTTGTCTACCCACCATTCTCTCGGATTCCCAACTATGTTGGCTTCGGTTACCACTGCTGATAGTTCCATCTCTGAGATCTCATCAGTCAGTTGCTCACCTTCAGTGACATGGGCCTCAATCTTCTTTTTCTTGCCCTTGTCCTGAGGCTTCTTGTTTCTGCAGTCCTTTGACATATGACCGCTCTTTCCACAGTTGTAGCATTTCCCCTTGAACTTCTTGTACGCTTGGGAAGAATCAGCTCCACTAATCTTTCTCTTCTTGCTACCCTTTACACCCTCAACGATGTTGGCCTTAGACTCCATAGTCTTGTAGCTAGCCTTCTCGGACTTCCTATTGTCCTCCTCGATTATCAATCGAACACTAAGGTCTTCAAGGCTCATATGCTTATTTTTGTGTTTCAGATAGCTCCTGAAATCCTTCCATGATGGAGGCAACTTTTCAATTATAGTGGCACCTTGAAACGTCTCACAGAGTTTCACACCCTCATCCATTATTGAATGAATGATCAACTGCAGTTCACCCAACTGAGACATCAACGTCCTTGAATCTACCATCTTATAGTCCAGGAACCTACCCACGATAAATTTCTTTTTTCCGGCATCCTCGGTTTTGTATTTCTTCTCGATAGATTCCCAGAGAATCTTCACAGAAGTCATGGCTTGGTATACATTGTACAAAGTATTGTCAATACCACCCAAAAGGTAGTTCTTGCATATGAAGTCTCTAGACATCCACGTCTGTTCTCGCTCTTCCTTGGCTATTTTCGATTCACCCTCCATAGGACCCGGAGGATCTTTGAGAAATTTAGCCAACTGAATAGTTTTCAGGTAGAACAGCATTTTGCTCTGCCACTGTTTGAAATTTGCCCCACCAAACTTCTCCGGCTTTTCTCCATAAGAGACCGGTACTATGATGTTTCTGCTAACCATTTGTAACTGGAAAAACCAACAGAGGTCAATTAGTCTACAAAAGATGAATTGCACAACGATCAACGAATGATCTTGTTCAAAGTGATATACTAGGTAACCACTTATTGTTTTATTGGACGACGGTTCTAATAAACAAAAGTCCTTGAATTTCAATTAAAGATTCTTTAGAAAAATGAATAAACGAATAATCTCAGATGACGAAGGGGGTCCGGAGTAACCACTTAAATCCCTGACCACTTAGGCTCTTATCGCCTTTTTGATAGAATATTCTTTAAACACTTTTTCAATAGGATCTCTTAGCAATTCAAACCGAGAATTACACTTAAAAAATATACGATATGTGTAGATATATGTGTAAGTGTCAATCAATATTGAATGGATTTCTTGTGTATGATTACACTTTTAAATTCTCACCCAAGTATGCAATATAAAACAATTTCAACTTTATCATTAAGTGTATGCTTGTGATAATTGAACAACCTAATAATAACTTTAATCTATACTACCAAGATTAATGTGTTTCAGTATATGATTTACTAAGTTAAAATTAATATAAGTCTTTGCAGTTTATAACAATTCCAGGACTATTTCATTAGTGTCGTGTTCGTATCTACATTCGAACGAGACTGTCCAGTGTGTATACGTTCGTGTAGCATTCGATAACTTGTTCGAACGAAGTGTTTCCAGAGAGTTCACATTCGTGTAGCGTTTGATAACATGTTCGAATGGAATGATTCCAGAGATTTTGCGTTTGAGTTGCGTTTAGGACGCGTTTGAACGAACTAAGTCAGAAGGTCTATGTTCGAGTTGCATTTGAAGACGCGTTCGAACGTTCTTAGGCAGAAGGCTTGCGTTCGAGTGGCATTTGAAGACGCGTTTGAATGTTCTTACGAATTTTCAGATTTAAGCCTTTACGTTCATCGGGCGTTCGAACGCCCTACGGGTTTTTCATGCACAGTCTGTATTTTTCCAGAACATTTTCTAACCTAGAATGCGAATTACTATCTAACAACACTAGAATACTAAGTTTTTAAGATTGTGGTTAAAATACTGTCATTAAACAACAAACCAACATGCTTCAAACAAATCAAAGGACAAAACAAATGGAAAAAAAAATTCTACATTACATGCAAAACCCTAAAAACTTGAGAACCAGAAAAAACCTGAAATGATGTCCAAGTCGAGATAATCCTCTGTCCTTAAGAACTTATTAGCCTCCATCACTGGTGCTTCACAGATTCGAATTGGCCAATGTTCTCCCATAATAACTTGTTGCTTCTTGTTCAAGGAGCACTTCTTAACAAGTATTTGAAACTTTGAATATGGTGGAACTCTCTCTCAAAAAAAATGGAAAACTTGACTCTTAAATTCGGATTGTCTTATGTATATCTTAATTGGACATAGAGCCTCTTTTATAAAGGCATAGAGGGGTGCCAACAGGGCACCCCTTGGGGTGGGTTGCATGTTGGACAATTATGACCCATAGCGTCACTATTTGTAAGATCATGGTGTTGTTGTACAAATTAACTATGTGACAAAGGAGATTGCACTCTTATCATTTGTGATTAGATCACCTAGATATATAAATGATAGGAGGTCCCTATGATTTGTTCCTGGACGGAGAATGATATGAGACAGTATCAGTCCACGAAGGATAAATAATTAAATATCCCTAGTTAGAGTATTATCGAGATTGGACATCGATAAATATGTAAAAGACTAGTATTACACTTGTGCGCGTTGTGAGGGCACAATGACATAGTTCTCATATATTTGGGTATATGATACTCATGCAAGTGTAATAGGAGGTTGTGTTTTACCAATGATACGGGAAACAGCTTCGCTCTGGATAGACCCCCTCGGAATTCCATTGGTAGTATGACTATGTGTATATGGAAGTCCGAAATCAGGGTAGGTGTATTTGGTCTTAACCTGAGACTTACACCGCTAATACTTGCGACAATCAATATACTTTGGTTGCGGTCGTCCAGGGCTTTAACAGGTTCTGTGTATGCCAATGCTGGGTATATTGAGAATCGTAGTGTGTGGGTGTGATGTCAAGACAGAAGTGTCACTCCAGTCATATTGAGATGATGGTCACGTAGGATACGGTACTAGTACTCTTTAGTACTGCAGTCATCGGGATAAAATGACAAGGTCATGTTTATCCGATTATAGAGACTAGTTACCAGACATCGGACATATATTTCGTACCAGACACTCCAGTCATATTGACATAAGCATGATTAATTAAGTTAATTGGTATTTTAGAAATATTGAGTTTAATTAATTAATCATGGCTAATATACTTTAATTAAAATAATTGTGATATTTGGAATATTATAATTATGTTAATAAGCCTTTAATTATGTAATTCGGCTAAAAGTGTGTATTTGGGCTTAATGGGCTTGGTTTGACCAAGTTTGGTTTTGGAATTTTGGATTGGATCCAATTGGGCCCAAAACCAATTCCATAAAGTCCAAATACATCACTTGGCCCTTTAAAGAATTTAATTGGGCCTAATGGCCCTAAAATAATTTGTAGGCAATAGGGTGATTCATATTAGGCCTTGGCATTTTGGGTTTGACCCATTGTGGCCAAAGCTCATGCCTTAAGAATTAATTAAAAGCCCATTGAACTTTAATTAAAATGACATTGGATGTTATTGGGCCTTTGAGACCCATCAAGATTGGATTTGGAATCCAAGTCTTTAAGGCTTATAAGTAAGTGTAAATATTTAATTTGGAATTAAATTTGGAATTAGCATTGAATACAAATAAATTGGATTTAAAGTTGTAGTTCAATATAATTCAAGAATACTTACTTTGAGTATTTATTCTTAAACGAGTTTGACTCGCGCAAATCAAATCGTTGTTTGAACATTGGATGATCATTAATTCAAAAATTAATTAATTGGATTAGATTGATTAAATAACATGATTTGTATGAATACATGAATGTATTGCATGAATAATGTATATCGGATGGATATTAGAAGGGTGAGGGCAATTTTGGAAATTGTATTAAATTTAGAATTTATTAAATTGGACCTGCGTGTCCAGCCTTTTATCTCCTTATTCTTTGTATTTCTCTTCTCACCAATTCCCCTCAATGTAAATGAGGTTTCTTTATTGTATTATGTAATTGGGTATAAGTTAGAATAGTTCTAGCCGGGGAGAGAAAATGGAGTGATTTGTTCTAGGAACAATTTGTGACATATCCATCTGCATATCATTATTAATTTATTTATCGCGCCTTATTATGCTTTTAGAATGCATGCTTAAGGGTGTATGATGAGACCTAATCAAAGATAATAAATTGGTTGCCAATTTACGCGAAAAACCGTCAAAACATATTAAGCGTTTTTCCTTCCATTGAGTGATTCTTACTCAAGATCCAAAGTTGGCATTGGTTTGTTGGCCAAAGTCAAGACCTTTGTCTGTTGCGGATGTGTTTGAATCATGAGAGTTTTGTTCCATATCGGTGTCTTGTCCAAGCCGTGATTTGTTGGCCAAAGTCAAGATCATTTCTTGTCCATCGACATTGATTACAAAACTTTCCATGTCAACGGGTCCCGCTTAACTGGAATCATTAAACTTGTTGTTCCAAAGCCAAGGCTTAGTTGATTCAGAGGAAAAAGGTTAGGAAAATATATTGGATATATTGGCATATATATTGTATATATGTTTCGGACTTGGATGTCCACCTACTGGATCTAGGAATTGGATGAGATCTAATTGATCTTAGAGATCTACATCGTTAAGTATCATACAATTTGTTGGCCAAAGTCAAGCTTGTGTGTTATTTAACGGGATCCTAGCCCACTAGGAAACAAGGTTTCCTGAGTACTCAACAGAGGGTTAGAGGCTCGCCGAAAAATAGTGGGAGGCAAATATTAGATTTGCAATTTCGTTTAGATACTTGTCATACACGCTCATTTCAATATTTCGTCAATAAATTAATATATTAGTTGGACTAATATTTAATTGTTGTTTTAATTAAACAGTTGGACTGTATTCAAACTACTTCATTTATAGTTGATTATATAATTAGATTATAGTAATCAATATATTTGAATTTTACCTTCATTTATAGTTGATTATATAATTGGATTATAATAATCAATATATTGAATTTTACCCTTAATTTATAGTTGATTATATAATTGGATTAAATAATCAATATATTTGAATTTTACCGATCATTTATAGTTGATTATATAATTGGATTATAGTAATCAATATATATTTGATTTTAAATAATAAAATTGTAATTAGTTATATAGTTAGACTATAGTAATCATTACATTAGATTGTACCCGAAATCATTGATTGGATAGTTAGACTATTGGAATCAAGATAACTAAAAGATTAGTGTTTAAAACATAATCCTGGGTGAAAATGTGTTTAAACGACTTTAATTTTCAAATTGGGAATAAATTTCAGGATGGTCCTGGAAACTAATAAGTTACTTTATTTGATAAAATAACATATTAGGCCTAAGCCCAGAGTTAAGCAAATAGTAGAGCATGATCTTTGGAAGATTCATGTGATGATAACTTTAGTGCTTAATCCATTATACTTGTCAAAAGAACTCATTAATTTCCTAATCAGAATTAAGGATTAGATCCTTAAAG
>SKCR01000693.1:0-28602 GCA_019454045.1 Zanthoxylum bungeanum
TTCGAGTATGAACTTGTTTAAATTTAAATGCTTTACTACGGTCTCTATAATCCATCTAGGGGCGGTTGCAACTTGCACATATTAACCACCGTAGGTATAAAAATTAGGCAAAAATACAAAACTGATTTTTTAACTTTCATGTTTTTTCATTTCAGTTTTTCAACTTTCAGTTTTGTCAATTCAGTCCTCTAATTTTCAATTTTTGTCAATTTAGTCATCTAACTTTCAATTTGATGCACCCTAGTTAATAATTTTGCAATCTCACAAGTTGCCCGTCTCTCGCCTTCTCTCATCTCACTCCCGGAAGCAGCCGCGCCGTTGAAGCCATTTCTCCGTCGTCGATCGTCCGTCGCAGTCAGCCCGCCGGAAAGCCGTCGATTAAGGTTAGTTCTTTATATTCAAAATTTACCATTTTAGAAATTATGGTCTCTAAAACATAATATTAAACCCTAGAATGAAGATTTAAAGTGCCAGGGAAATCCATTCCGCGAATATTAAACCTTGAAATTTGATATAATTTGGGAAAAATCTCCTTTGAGATTCCAATGAACTCCATTCCGCGAATATTAAACCCTGAATTTTGATATAATTTGTGAAAAAAATAACCTTTTTATTTGAAACATGCAGAACTTAAGATTAGTATTTTCACATAACAAAAATCAGAATGAAAATGGTGTTTTTGATTTTCTGTATTCTGAATTTGAATATGCGTCTGGTATCATGATAGACATAATTGAAAAGGATAAAAACAGTAAAAATGTGTTCGGTAGTATTATTTTAAAAACATTTTACTCAACGTTAATGAAAATTTAATTTTTATTATATAAATCAATTATTAAATATCTATTTAAAAATAAAATACACAAAAAAATACATACAAATATTTATACACAGTGATATATTTATATCATTAAAAAAATTGATGGCTTTGAACCCTAGTTAAAAAATTCTCAAATGTTGCAGGAGGAGCCCTATATTTTTTTTTTAAAAAAATCTCTCCAAATCAAAAAAAAAATCCCACGCGCAGGGCCATTTTTTTTTTGGTTTTTGCTTTCAAAACGACGACGTTTTGGGGGCTCCAAAACGTCGTCGTTTGGGTTCAATATAAAAAAAAAACACAAACCTTAGCACTCTCTGGTCGCCTCTGTCGAAGTTCTCTCTCCCTTGTCACGAAGGTAACTCTCTTTCCCTGTTTTCTCTCATGCGCAACGCGTCTATCTCTGTCTCTTTGGTTTCAATTTTTATTTTTTCATGCGCGTCGATTAGGTTTTGGATAAATGAAATTCGTTTTTTCTGGTTTCTCTGATTCTCTCTGGTTTTTTCCATGCGCATCTATCTCTCTCTCTGGTCTCTCACTGAAACAGCCGAGACAGAGAAGATATGAATTGGAGAAGAAACCTAACAAAAAATGAGAAATTGAAGTTTTTTCACTTGTTTGTTCACTTGTTCTCTCACTTGTTTGTTGAAGATATGAATTTGTGCTTTAAAATGTTGCTGGTATTTGGGCTTGCTGTCGTTGTTCACTTGTTTGTTAATGGATTTGGAGAATTATAATCTTGACTCAACTTTACTTTCATTTTTAGGTTACTTGCAAGTTTTAAGGTCTCTCTAGTTATGGCATAATCAATCCTGCTAGTTAGCAAGCTGAATGTCATCCTATTGAAAGCCAGATTCCTCTCTTATTACAAAATCTATCTTTATTTTTCTGTTTAATATTCCAATATAACTTTTTTATTATTGAGTGATTCCTCGTTTTTAGATTGCTTGCTTATTGTAATAGGATTTGTTGGTTTGTTACTTGTCCGAGGCAAAGAGATTGAACAGACCCAGAAAATGCAATCATCTATATTCTTATTCTTTTCACTCACTCATGGTAACTCGACCAGGTTTTTGTGAAATGGGTACTGACAGCAAGAGTAGCAAGAGCAAGAGAGAGAAGTCTTCTTCAAGAAGAAGAAGTCGAAGCGAAAGAAAGAGATACGACGACTCTTCATCCGAGTTGGAGTCCAAGTCTGACTCGTACACCGATTCAGATGAGTCACCAGAAAGGAGCTCACGCAAGCGCGGAGAGCGAAGCAGAAGCAGAAGTAATAGACGTGGTAGAGACTTGGATAGTTCCGATGATGATAGAAGAAGAAGCAAAAGCAGTAGACATGGTAGAGACTCTGATAGTTTTGATGATGATAGCAACGAGAGTGATCGTGAACACAAAAAGCAGAAGTCTTCAAGGAAAATTACTGAAGAGGAAATTGCTGAGTATTTAGCTAAGAAAGCACAGAGAAAGGTTTAGTATTTTGGTTATTATATATTATTTTATTTTTTCTACTCTTATTTATTTATTGATTATGTGATTTTCGATTGTGCAGGCAGCAAAAGTTGCGAAGAAATTGAAGACTCAAAAGGTTTCTGGTTACTCTAACGATTCAAATCCGTTTGGTGACTCCAATCTTAATGAGAAGTATGTTTTTTTTTTTTTCTCTAAATAAATTTCTTCCAGTGGCCTTTTGTTTTTCTTTCCTCCTTTTAGTACATTTGAAGGTTATGGCTGATGATCATAAATATCTCAGATTACATGTTTTCATTTTTATGAGATTGATCATGTTTGTCTTGAATGCATTCTTAATGGTACACTACTGATTTGATGGCTAATATTCTTTTTTCATTTTTCTTTTGAATATAATTGAGTCAATTTATGGGTTGCAGCTTTGTATGGAGAAAAAAGATTGAGCGTGATGTTGCTCAAGGTGTACCTCTTGATGAGTTTTCAGTAAAAGCAGAGAAAAAGAGACAGAGAGAAAGGATGGTATGTAAATATGGATTAATTTTTAACTTGTCGTTTATGGTAAATTGACGCATTTTGTGTCTGTGTCGTGTTTCATTGTTTTTATGTTGCTAAACTCTTTGTTGTCCTAATTCATTCCAAATTCTAGTGATTTCTTAATTTCTTATTTGATATTGATTAGTCTTTTTTTAATATTTCAATATATTCATAATTCATCCTCCATTCCTGATACAGGCTGAGATTGAAAAGGTAAAAAAGAGAAGAGAGGAAAGAGCCCTTGAAAAAGCACAACATGAAGAAGAAATGGTGAGTTTAGTTCCTTGAAAGAGCAAAACTTTTCTTGTAGAATCTGTAGTTCTGTTTGCCAAGAGCAACATCATCTGGCTTATTATGTTGGAGTTATCTTCAACTGTTTTTTATTTTATTATTATTATTATTTTTTAATGTATTTTCTTGTGGTTATTTGGATGTACTTTGGCTTATAAATTGATTGCTTCTGCAGGCTCTGTTGGCTAGGGAACGTGCTCGTGCTGAGTTCCAGGACTGGGAGAAGAAAGAGGAGGAAGTACTTTGCTGAGTTGCTCTTACCATTCAATTTTTTCATTTACAATTTGATCAGATACTAATATTTTCGTTCTACAGTTTCATTTTGATCAAAGCAAAGTCAGGTCAGAGATTAGATTGCGTGAAGGTCGTGTGAAGCCAATTGATGTTTTGTGCAAGCATCTCAGTGGCTCAGATGATTTGGACATAGAAATAAATGAACCATACGTGGTTTTCAAGGTGATTACCTGCGGTAATCTCATTTTTGACATGATATTATTTTAACAAAAATGCATTGGGTATGTTTTCTGACTGGTTTATATTGGCAACTCGATTTGTATTGTTTAACATAGGGCTTGACAGTAAAAGAGATGGAAGAGCTTCGTGATGATATCAAAATGTATCTAGATTTGGACAGGGCAACTCCGACTCATGTAGAGTACTGGGAGGTATTATCCCTTGTCACTTTTTCACACTTGTTGAGTGGCTAGCTATTGCTTACCGAGAGCTAGAAAATTCGAGCCATACATTCAGAGTTGTGCAGTCAGGAACTTCTTTTACAGACTTTCTAGCTTGCTACCTTTCAGGAATTTGCATATTCTGTTTGATAGAATATTAGTCCTGGTATGAGAACATTATAGGATGGGATTTATGTTGTTGATCCCTTAATCATCTAGAATAAGTTTTGTCAATTTGAGAATTTGGAGTGTCCTCCAAAATCTTATATTTTCCTTGTGGTTTCTCTCTCGTCGTTTATAAGCTTGATATCTCTTGAAAACTGCAGTTCTTAGTTGAAATGATTGCTTTAAGACTATTTCCTGTGGTTACTAACTTATAGTCAGAAAATTTTGGCAAGGGAAATTGTGTTTAGCACCTTAAGATGTTGGCTAAAAATAATTGCTGTTGCTTGCCACATTCAGATGTAAATGTCCCATAGCCAGTGCTTTGACTTTTGCAATTTGACAGGCACTTATGGTAGTTTGTGATTGGGAGCTAGCTGAAGCACGGAAGAGGGATGCACTAGACCAAGCCCGGGTGCGTGGGGAGGAACCTCCTGCTGAGTTTCTTGCAGAAGAAAGGGGGTTACATTCTAGTATTGAAGCAGATGTCAGGAATCTATTGGAGGGGAAGACTCACAAGGAGCTTGAGGCATTACAAACCAAGATAGAGTTGCAGATGCGTGCTGGCACAGCCAAGGTGGTTGAGTATTGGGAAGCCATTCTTAAACGACTTCATATATACAAGGCAAAGGTACTCATCTCTTATTATTCTTAAAAGTTTTTACTATGTATTGAACAACTAGTTCTGAACTTCACTACTAACTTGCTGCAATTATAGGCTTGTTTGAAGGAAATACATACTAAAATGCTGCGTAAGCATCTGCAACGCCTTGAGCAACCTTTGGAGGGTGAAAAAATTGAAACTAATCTGGATTCCGGGCCTGAAGAAGAGGACATTGAGCCAGATGACATCGGTATGTATATTTCTGTTATGGTAAAATTCTGAATTTTCTGTTATGATCTTTGCATCTATAATCACTGGCTAATATTTCGACATGTAGATGCTGGAAATCTCTCTCCAGAACCTATACTAGAGAAAGAGACTCAGGAGGCCGAGGAAGAGGCTGGATCATTTTCACCAGAACTATTACATGGTGATGATAATGAAGAAGCTATTGATCCTGACGAGGACAGGGCTTTACTGGTAACTTGTCTAACTCGAAGCTTTTATGAGGATAAAAGCTGGCTGTCTTTTTGTTCACCATTTCATTTCTTTGGTATATCAACAGGAGCATAAACGTATAGCTGTGTTGGAAGAGAAACAAAGACGAATTCAAGAAGCTATGGCATCAAAGCCAGCTCCACAGGAAGACAACTTCCAACTGAAAGCCATAAAAGCCATGGGAGCCATGGAAGAAGGGGATGCGGTATTTGGGTCTGGTGCAGAAGTGAGCTTGGATTCACAGGTTGGTCTTATCATACATTCTCCGTCTCCTTTCTCTTTTAAGTCATCCTACGATTTTGTGATTTGCTCACTGAGAAGTCAAAAATCTCGTTGGATGCAGGTGTATTGGTGGCATGATAAATACCGACCAAGAAAACCAAAATACTTCAACCGTGTTCACACAGGATATGAATGGAACAAATACAATCAAACTCACTACGATCATGACAACCCACCACCAAAGATTGTGCAAGGATATAAATTTAATATCTTTTACCCAGACCTTGTTGACAAGATAAAGGCTCCAACGTACACAATTGAGAAGGACGGAAGCAATGGCGAGACATGCGTCATAAGGTTCCACGCCGGGCCTCCTTACGAGGACATTGTAAGTTATTGAGTTGATTGATCTGGTGTTCTTATAAGATTTCTCATTTATGATCTTGTGTAGACGGATTAAATTACCCTTAACTCACCTGCTTATCGTCTTGAAATTACAGGCATTCCGTATTGTTAACAAGGAATGGGAGTATTCTCACAAGAAAGGATTCAAGTGCACATTTGAACGTGGGATATTACACGTTTACTTCAACTTCAAACGCTACAGATACCGCCGGTGATTTCTGGAAAGACTGAGTTTTGCAGTTTTTGTTCCAAGCTTGTACTGTCGTTCGTGGCATCAGAATCATGTAAACATATTTGTACTGATAAATAAATATATGTTCTCTAAAAAGTAAAATATTATAAAATAGACGAAAGTATAGAATTTCATATTTTGCGAGTTGTTCATGAGAATTGGTTGTTTGTATATTTTTTTGGTGATGTATCTTTGATTAGTGTACAATATGTATTCGTAAGTGTCTTGGTGAGAAAAGGAGAGCAAATAGTGTTGCTATGCTTATATATCAAGTAATGACGCGGAAGTCCTAAACTGACATGGAAAGAAATTATAAAGAGAGACATATGCTACTGAGTTTAATAAGACAATGAATCGGGCCGATCCCACCTAATGGGAAAGGTTTGGTTCACCCGTCTATAATCGGGATATCACAATAATGTATTGGCTGAATGAATGTCCCTGGTTATTTGCTAAATGTGGTTGTAGAGTGTATATATCACAATCTCTTTTTGTAATTTATGACTGCTTGAACCTGTTATAAAGCATGAACTGAGGTTTTGGCATTTCAATTTTGTGTGTAAACTTAGCCTTTCTGATTGGGTACAAAATTATTTTGTTTCATAAAATCTCTTGTACTGAAATCATATCATTCAATTTCCCATGCATCTTTCAATATGACAGCCAATTCTGCAATGAAATTTGAAACACAAAAGACAGCCTCAATAACAAAGAAACCCCAATAAGATGAATTTCAAATCTTCTGACTCTTGCAGATCTTCAGATTTTAAGTCTTTGACAGACTAGAGATGGAACTGAAGAAGAATATATAGTATTGTTTCCATCAGTGTTTTTAAAAAATATATAGTTTTCTAATATTTTGAAAATTTTAAAAAATAATAAATTTTCTAAATCTGACGCATTTATCAACCGTCATTTGATCTTTTGCATTGGTTTGTTTTTATCATTATTAGCTTAGACTACATTTGCATGAATTGGTTTGCACCGCCTCTTGTTGACATTTTGCTGTTTGCCTCTGTTGGTAACAGTGGTGGAGCCAACTACCATTTGATCTGAAAATTTGTTAAATATATCTTAAAAATTAATAATAAAATATATTTTGTTAATGAAATAATTTTGATTTTCTCCCATCAAATAAAGAGTATTTATCATTTTGTTTTTTTGTGAAAAATAAAAATTTTCCCATCTAAATCAATATTCTTTTATGCTAGCAGTTTTTTGGTGATCAAACTCTATATACAATAAGTTCAATTTCACAGTTTTAATATGATTGAAAAGAAGTTACAGAAGTAAGTTGGAAGCTGCAATATCCAAAGCTAAATCATTTCTTGTGGACTGACCAACTTGCAGTCCAAATTATGCCCAAAAAAGTCTTCATTGCTTGCCTAGGATAAAATTTGATTTTCAAAAAAATTGTAAATATTCCTCCAAGTAAAATTATCTTATTAATAAACTTAAATCAAATTTTTAATTAATTTATAACATATTTTAACAAATTTCAGATTGAACCGAACAATTGACCCCACTCGCTTCTTAGTGGCCCATCCACTGGATCTGGAAGGAGATATAGAGCTTTCTCAGGCTGATAAATATTCAGATCCCTCATTCCATCACTATGCTATATTCTCCAATGTGTACTTGCAATTGCATCATCAATTATAATCCACTGTTATGAAATATGCAAGTATTTTAGTGAGAATGCTGACTTTTAAATCCTGTGGTTTTGGTTTTTCAAAAAAGTAAGAATAGGATGGTGCTGACTGATGGAGAGAAATATTATGCCATGAAACTATGGTTCTCCAGAAATACTTTTAAGGAAGCCACAATGCCAGTGTTGAATAATTTCTCACCTGTTGGTTGGACGTGTTCAGGTACATGTATAGATATCGATATCCTCGTGTGAACATAACCTGGTACGTTTGGACCAGATATGAGAAAATTTTCCATACCCGTTGGTTGAATGAGTCATATACGAGTATTGCATCTCCGTATCATACCCAGCTTCTTGTCACCCCTATTTGAAAGATAATTTTGCACTAAAGAAGGTGATATGTTCGTCTGAGAAATGATTGCATATTCAAGAAGCTGAATATTCCTTTGTCATAGGTAGTAATATGTATTCTTGTCTTGGGATTTCAAGCATACAATAATCTCAATGCATAAATAATTGCTTCTAATAATTTCCAGGTATTTAAATATACAGATAAATTCAAGTAATGAAGTTCTTCGTCAATCAATGGAGCAAGTCGTGATAACGAATAAAACAAAAAGGGCAAACCAACCTTACGAGATGCCATAAAAATGATACTATGAAGAATAATCACTCACAAACTTCGATTTTATGCTGCACTCCAAAGAGGATCCTCTCTCGTCATTCCGCTTCAGTCTTAGACTGCACTGGCTCGACAACTGGAGGTATGCAGTCAACTTTGTAGCGCAGAACCTATTCCAGAAAGTAAAATGACATGAAATATCAAGGACTCGTAATATTGATAACATGCCAAGTACAAGAGCGAGGACATTAGTATTTCTGGTGGTGTGTGCAGGCTAGTATGTTATTGGTGGTGCAGTTCCTACTGAACAATCTTTGCGAGGGGGGAAAAATCATGTTCCCTATTTTCTAAATGTGATATCTAAAACCTTTCCGAATAACACTCAGCCATATCAAGTTAAGAATCTGATAGTGTCAAAGAAAAAATTGAGAACTTAAAAGGAATCACTTGAACACATCTGAATACCTTTTTGAAAAAAGTTGAATATGAATTATCCCAAATAAGTTTGTAATTCCCCTCCATGACCGTACAGAAATTTCCCTGAAGAAAGCAATGGAATTGTTGAGAAACTATATTTACATTCTAAAGCACGGTAAAAGAAATGTTTGGCAATAGATGCAGTAACTCACTTGATCAGATTCATGACGGCGGTAGGGTAATATCAGCTATTGTTATTCATGCCAATGTGAAACAAAAGAACCAGTCAAGTCAGAAACAGAAGAAAAAATAAGCTTCAGCAGCTGTTGAGGCTTGAAGCATAAAGAGAAAAAAAGAAAAACTTCAACGCAAATTAAAATATAAACATAAAGATTAACGTAGTTCCACTTACAGTTTTCTCTCCAGATTGATTTGTATACTCCAAACTAAATCCAATATCCTGACATCAGTGATATACAGATCAATACATGACCTACAAAGTCATATTTCTCAAACAAATGCAACAAATGAGATTCATTAAAATCACTAATCACACTTTATTTCGTAAACTGTAACATTAGGAAGAAAAAGGAGAATGTTGCTCTTAGATATTGAACTACCGAAGAACTACAAGTTTTGAATTGCCTTCAAAACTTATTTGCATATGAAGCATAGAAAGGGGAAAAAACAATAAATGCAATACCCGCATTACAATTATAAAGAATTCTTAATGGTATTTACTTGGGAAAAACAAAAACATTAGCTTTATTGGAAAATCCTATTGAGTGATTACAAAAGCCAAGCAAGACAGATTGCTAATAATAAACTCAACCAACCCGTAATAATAAAATCCATAAAATGAGAAACAAAATATGCATGAACTACATCGCAATAACTCTCAATCACATATCATATTAGGGGTGGGCAACCGAAAACCGTTCGGTTCAAGAATTTCCGAACCGATCGGAACCGAATGATTAAAACCGAACCAAACGGTTCGATTTTAATATTTAAATTTGGTTTTGATTTGATTCGGTTCAAAACCGAACCGAACCGGTTATTTTAGAAGAATTAACCCCCAAACCAATCGGTTCTGTCGATTCGGTTCACGATTTTACAAACCAATCGGTTCAAGGGTCCGGTTCACGATTCGAACCGAACCAAACCGATCGGTTTAACTCAAACACAAACCGAACCAAACCGATATTTTTGGTTCGGTTCAGTTAGGTTAATTTGCCCACCCCAATATCATATTTCATAGTAAATTAGTAATAATGACATTAACCTAGATAATGCCACCACAAGCAAGGTTTGTGAACTTGGATGGAAAGAATAATTGACAAATAAATTTACCGTGGTAATCTTCCCTTGGACCAATGAGAAATCCCAAGCAATGTACGAGTTTACTGAATCCACTGGAAATGCAACCTAACATGCAATTAACTTAGGAAGTCAGTTCAGATTTAGAAATATATATGAATCTCCAATAATTGACAGGAGTTGCAAAATCACATGTAAAAGCAAATGCAAAAATGTCTTCACTCACCAGGTCAACTCATCTTGACTTAAATACTGGACTTAAAGATACCATGTATTCAACCCAATACATCATATACATTTTTTTAAATCATCAAATGCTTCCTTTTACCCGTCTCATACATTCATACACACACACACACATACACACACAAAATCTAGGGAGATAATGTTATCCAAGTTATTCCTAAGTGATGCCCAATCTGAAGCAAGAACAAGCTAATTCTTTTACAAGCTTTCTTAATATTGAAATGCAAGAATTTAATTTTCAATACGATAGCTTTTGAATCTCTCAAGTTGATTTGATGCAATACAAATTACATATTCCCTGACAGACGCACAGCCATAATCTGTCTCTAGCAAACTCAGGGACAATTCTACCATTGACGGTCTTGGGGTTGAAGATCCATAATTTACGAATTACAAATGATACATTGCTATTTCATTACAGTATTAATATGATAGAGAATGTGCTAAAAGGCTCATATGAACAACTCAGGTCAGCAACTAAAATAAGTACATAATAACTATTTCCAACCATCAAAGATGAAAGAGAAATCAGGCAAACAGATTTTGATAACAAACCTCAAAAGTTTTCCCAGCTGATACAGTTATTTCTTTGTAATCGTTAATCCTGGAGGCAAACAACCAGAAATATTTAAGCTGAAATAATTAATGTTGATAGTAAGCAAGACTTTAAAATTTTACCTTGTTTCTAGTGCACCTGCAACCTCTGCTGAGATAAAGAAGGGGGAATTCACAAAGACCTCACTGGTACAATCAAACAATGCCAATTAACACAGCAAAGCTAATGATCATACAGCATCAGCAGAAAAAACCTTAGACCATAACAGATATAGTTAAGCTCGCATACTAAATGAATTAAGTAGGCTACAATATTTAGAGCCACCACTAGTTGGTGGTAGGCAGCTTTGTGATGTACAAAAGATATAACTGACATAGAAGTTGTAATGACCAATCACTAATTACTAGAATAGCAAATGATGAACTCAAAAAGCCAACAGTGACAATACAAATTGAGTCATTGATGCCATCTTATACAGAAAAAAAAAATGAAAAACTTCTAACATTTGTCTCTCTTATTTAACCATGATGAAAATACAAGCACTGATTCCTTGTCACATTTAGTAGCACAATAATTATAACAAAACGTTAACACAATGTGACTATTAAAAGTTCATGACAGTAAATTTGACTTTTAATCACTGTTATGATAAAAACTTAGCAACAACTTTACCAGCCAAAACAATGCAAATTAATGTAATTACCCCATTAAATGCAGGAAACATATCAATACCTAATAAATTTGATGAAACTTTCAAATTCAGAGGTGTAGACATCAACTGCTTGTTCCAGGACAGCAACCTGATCCCTCTTTCTTCTCAATTTAAGCATTAGAGGCAGAAAAGCAACCAAATTAAGCATCAGTATTACAATTGAGTGAAATTCTTACACAAACTTGCAACATTTAAAATTTAACCAATTGAAAAACAAAGATTCAGATATCTCACAATTTATTAGCATCAAACCTTCCCCAGGATAACAAAAGAAAGAGTCGGATAAAGATCACCATTTCTGTTAGGCTGTATAAAGGGGGTCCATAACGTTGATGTTGTTCTTCCATGGGGCTTGAAGAAGGAGAAATAACATTTTGTCATTCAACATAATAAACTGGAAGGTTCCAATATAAATGCTTCCACCTTACTATCTAGGAGACAAGTAAGCATAATTCTTTTAAAAGTTGATTAACAAAACACTGCTCCCAAAACCAGAAAGAACATACCCATCATCATCATTTATTTGACGAACAAAATCCAGTAAAACCTACACCAAGGAGGTCAAGAAAAATCATCAAATTATTTACATATATATATTCATTGCTTGAACTTGCAAAACCAAGTACAAACAAACTTCGGTATCATATCACATATATCTGTATAATACTTCTATTAGCCTTCAACTACCTACATTATGAGAAGGCAACATCTAATAAATCAGACAAAGGAAAGTGAAATCGGTGGTGTTGTTTATAATTTCACTCCAATGACATAGTGTTGTTGGTCAATTTAATGGATCTTTGGTAGTTCAACTCTTAACTTAGTTCATGCAGCTAGTTCACTTGGTCCCTGATTTACTTTACAGCTAAGATACGTAGTAGTCATTGTTTAAAAAAACGACTGAGGCGGCCGCCTCGAAGCGCCTTCGCCTATTGCGGTTTTTTGGAGGCGGCCGCCTCCCGCCAAATCGGCCTGAGGCTGCCGCCTCAGCCGAAGTGTTTTTTTTTATTTTAATTTTTTTTAGACCAAACGACGACATTTTGGGTATTCCAAAACGTCGTCGTTTGGTTGCAACTTAAAATAAAAAAAGGGGCAGATTAGGTTACAACTCTCTCACTCTCTTCGACTTCTGCAATCGACTGCTTCTCTCTCACTGTCGGCACCCATTTCTCTCTCACTGTCGGCGACTGCAACTCTCTCACTCTCGGCGACGACGTCTGCAACCTTCTTCAACTAATGTTCTGTTGGTAACTCTTCATCTCTCACTGTCGATTTCATTGTGAATGTCTGCATATTTATAAGTTAAACTCCGAATTTTAACTTATGTTTTTGCCTACTTGATGTAGGTTATAAACATTAACGAGGTGCTAAAGTTCTTCTCAAGAAAGTGCAGTGGTATTTTTTCGTTATTTAATCCTGCTGTATTATAATATTTTGATTGTTTCTATGGTTTCTGATCAGAAATTGACTCATTTGATTGACTCATTTGATTGTTCAAAATAAGTTAAACTCCGAATTATTTGTAACTGTCTCTGCCTCTCTATGCTGTCTTGAATTGAATTGGATGTAATCAATAATTTTTTGAACATACTAAGAATTATGAAGAAAGTAATGTATTTTGGATTACTTATCAATAATTTTTTTAACATACTATGAATTATGAAGAAATGAAGTATTTTTCTGATTTCCGGATCGAGGCGCCCGCCTCACCGCCTCGAGTAGGTCCGCCTCGCGCCTCAATGGCTGGCCGCCTCGAGGCGCCGCCCCGTATTTTTAAACATTGGTAGTAGTATTTACAATATGTATTAGCATGTTTTTCAAAGAAATAAAATGTAAAATTTTAGCTCTAGTAGCAAGGTGCATTGCTATGACATGCTACTTAAATTTGTAACTTCTTTTTATATATGATGCCTAAAAACCCCAGATAGAGTATTATGGATCCTAGATAAACTCTAAGCTCCTTTTGACTCCGCTTTTTCTGTTTCCTTACTTTCTACCAGCTATGTTTTCGACTCCAACCTATATTGCAGCCCCTAATAAAATCAAAATCCTGAATTTGAGTTAATAAACCAAGCTTTCTAACCTTACTTAAGGGAAACCTTTTTGAGGTAGAAAGATGGACAAGTAGGTCTAATGAAGCCAAAAAAGAGTTAAAACCAAAATGAAAAAGAAGGTCTAGAACATCTACCTGTGGAACTCCTACCAAGTACTTCACAAGTGTTTTGTAAACACCTGTGGCGGACCCAAGTTGAGCTAACTGCCTCCTCCTGAAAAGGCAATCAGCAGTTTCGCTGTCAGATCATCCACAGTCCATGACTCCTTGTCACAACAAGCACAAGGAAAACCAAGGTACCTAACCTATCCATTTGTTGTCTCCACAGTAGAGCATATTGATCACGTATGCTTCCACCAGAATTGACCAAAGCATCAACTTCAGCTTGCTTATTCCTCTCTGATCGCTCTCTTTGTTGCCTGATCAGTGTTCCTCGAAAATCTTGAGGCATGTAGGTCATAACTGCAAATATAGTCGTATAACCCGAATCAATTGTACGTAATTGACAAATATGATTATTGGCCTTAAAAATATCCCTGCGGTGGCCTAAGCTACTCTTGCCCATAGACAGTGCTGAAACGTCAAAGGGTTTAATTAAAGGAGCATATATCTATAATGTCTCAAAAGCATATTCCTGATGAAATATATATTAGGCTGCCTCTTGTAGAGAACATCATCCTGGTGTGTGAATTTGATGTATCTGAAAACAGTGTTTAAAGAGCAGTAGAAATTATGGTGGGACAGTCATTTGCTATTGCTTTTAATTATCACGAGTTTCAAGAGAAACAAATGGCAGGTCAAATAATTGAATCACCTAAGTTAAAAAAGAAGGGACCTTCTCCATAATTTACTATATTCAAAATTTGTTACTCTTGGAATGCAGAAAATGTTCCACGGATTGGGCACCATTGTTCTAAACTTTTTAATCCCTAAAGTTTAGCTTATTCTACACGAAAGTTCTAGAGATTTAATAAAGAAAAAAAGTTTCATACTTGAGATTAATTCACAAGTAACTCAAGTTTTAAAAGCTTTCGTATCTTGGTTATCAATAATAACACTACATACTGCATAGACTAACCTGTGTTGAATACGCGTTCAGAATTTACAGCTTGGAAAGACTTCAACGTGATTAAAGTCTTTTCAAATTTCTCACTTAGCTTTCCAAAAACATTAGGTAATTCAACATCCTCGGGATTGGATGACTGCTGAAGCTGCACAGCAAAACAAACCAATCACGCTAATTTCTGCATCAGCAATACACAATTCAACCAAAAGAATGTGCAAGGAACAGCAGCATATCAACATTTCCTTTTACCGTTGCTGGCCAATGTGATCTTTGGAGTAAAAATATAATCTCCTCCATATGTTCCCGATTCTTCCACATATTCTCATCAATTTTATGGGGAGGCTGACTGTCAGCTTCCTCTATCAATAACCTCTCCTCTACAATACACACGTCGAATTAGTTAATAAAAACCTACGAAACCCTATTTTTCCATAAATGTACGTTCTTAAAAACTTACAGGCAGTGACGGAATCACATAGAGATTAGTGGGGACAGTCGCCCCCAACGCAAACAAAATTTTTGTTAAAACTTAATTATATATATATATATATATATATATATATATATATATATATATATATATATATATATATATATATTTTATAAATTAATCAAAAGTCCGCTTCATTATAATTTTGATTTGCCCCGTTATCTGACAGTTTGGTTAAAATCAACATTCCGACTACGCCACTGCTTAGAACACATAAATAACCAAACCAAACAAGCATTTCCCACTATATGGGCTACTACATCAATCTTTTGACACCATAATGCTCTATCCGAGATAATTCATCAAGCTAAACTTAAGACTGAGCAAATATCTAAAATCGTCGTAAATCAAAGTGAAAAATACATTATATATATATATATATATATATATATATATATATTAAAAAAATATAAAATAATATGCGGAGGAACCTTGAGAGGGGGAGAATCCTGGAGAAGATCATTGGCGACGGAGCGAATCTGAGAGGAGAGGCGAGGACACGTCATCGGAGAGAGGAGGAGCGGGGTACTTGTCGTAATAAGACGCCAAGAAATTTCTGGTAATCGGAACCAGACCCTCAGTTGATGGCATTTTTCCTTTTTTTTTTTTTTTTTTTTTTTGTGTAATTCAAATGAATTGGGGAATTTTCAAGCGAACCGACACGTCGTCTCTCTGATGATCACCCACCGTTTCGCGGAATTTCAAACACGAGAAACAGGGGGAGAGTTGGGAGGGGGAAATTACCTTTTTGTTTTCCAATTTGAAGGCAAGCAATTAGCAAAACGCTGCATTTAATTTTGGTATATTTCTTTTGAGAAATGGTACATTCCACTGTCCACCGGGTCAGTGGGTCCCGCCGGCCATCCCCTTCTACTTCTAGCACTTTAATTGTTTTTTTTTTTTTTTTTAAATATTTAAATCTCCTCTTTTCATGTTTTAAAAATCGGACCGATGGATAGAATCAGTCGAATTGAGAATCAGACTTGAGTTTGATCCGTTTAAGGTCTTAAAAATTGGACTTTTAAAAAGCTGATCAAAATCGACGAACTGGATCGGACAGGTTCGTAAATTTTTAATCGAAAATGGAAATTTAATATTTTTTATAATTTTTAATTAATTAAAATTATTTATGATATAATATGATTTTATAGGTCGAACCAGTGATTCATTGAACTGTTTAGATCACCATTCTGGTTCTGAAAATATTGTTTCTTATAACAATAAAATTTCTGGGATAAAGGCTCGTGAGGGCCCGGTAGCTAATGAGGAATAAATAAATATTTTTTTATACTCATTAATTAAATGGATTAAGTACAGATATCGATATCTTCGTCTTAATAGAGATAATTTTTTTGCATGAACATGTACTACACAGGGTCGGTGAGACTAGATACTTTAGGACCAAATAAGAGTAATTTTTTAATAAAAAATAAAATACTCATCTGTGGCGACTTTCAACTATTGCAGGAGTATTTATTAATGTTTTAAAACCAGGCCCGATCCCTCGACCCGGGATAGGGAGAGTATCAATGGTCATAGGTCCGACCGAGGGTCGACCCGGGGTCAATAATATATATTATTTTATTATAAAATGAGATTAGAGATGCTTAGAGAATGGAGACAAAAGAAACAAAATGACATTTTTCCTATATTGGTCACTTCAAAAAACCAAGAGCCAATATTTCACACTATAAAAATTATTGTTACTTTGTAAACAAAATGAGGTTAGAGACGCGCCCTTATCCTATATCAGTTAGTTCAAGAAAACAAGAGCCAATACTTCATTATAAAATGATCGTTGCCAAATGAAAATTAGAAAATTAATAATTGGGTCCAAATGACTTGTATTATTTAAGCCTCGAATGATTCATATTAATTATTTTTTTAATTAATTCAAAAACCTGTCAAACCCAAACAAGGTCACTAGTTTGCCAGTTGTACTGGTCGGGTTAGCAGGTTTGAGATCGGGTCGATTTAAAACCGATTCTATGGTCACTCAAACTAGAATTTAAATATTGGTATTTATTTTAATTGAAATAAATTTAGTATCATTTGAATCATCATTAAATCTACGACAATCAAGTTACCATTGAAATTCTCATAATTGAAGTTTCCACCACCACCACTCACTTCTATGCATGGTGATGAGCGGAAAATATATCAATATTTACCGCCCCTTTAACTTAATATTTTGTTTAGTTTCTCGGGTTTGATGAACGTTTTGATGTGTTTTAGTTTATTTTACAGATAAAATAATATTGGGACACAATAAAATTATTTAGGACGAAATGTGGGTCAAATAAGGGCAAAAATTGGACTTGACATATTAATTTTGGAGATTGGAAACTTGAAGGGCGTTTTAACGAAGTGCAGTTTTGGAAATTCTAATTTTGAGCATCTGTAGTATTTTGGGCATAACTTTTTACTCCGATATTGGATTGAGCTGATTCAAGTTTCAGATTAAGACTCAAAGATCTACAACTTTTAAAGACAAAATAATTTCTAATTCTGAAGATTTCATGCCCGAAATGATAAACCATCCAGAAGTGTGTTGTGTATAATTATTAAAGTCATTTTCAATCATTTTCAAAGCAAAAAATAAATTAATAAATAAATTATAAAAATTATCAAATCCCACCAAACATGATAAGTAATTAGTGGAGCAATTAATAATGGATTTGGTGGAGAAATTAGTGGAGCAATAATAATGGATTGGTGGATGATTTGATGGAGGTAAAATTTTACCTATAAATACCAAGCCTTTTCATTTGTACATTCATTTTTCTTCTTTGAAATTCCTAATGAATAAATAAGAAGATTATATCTTGTTTGTTTATTTACAGCTTTCAGTAATTAATTTCCGTTTTCGCATTTTCTTTCTTTACTTTTCAGTTTAGACTTTTCGCAATTTACTTTTACGCACAAACCTTTCTTTCTTTACTTTTGCCAGTTTTTATTTTTCAAACAATGAGGAGGTAACTCCTCCTTGCTGGGGGTAAAAGGTAAAGCTTTTATTATTGTTTCTAGATTAATCTCCTTAATTATAATATAAAAACTATTTAAAACGTGACTTAATGAGGATACCGCTATATTGGCCGGTTGGTAATTAATATAAATTAATTTTAACCTGACTAAGTATGGATACCGCCTGATTGGTCGGTTGTTATTATTATTAATTTGACTTAATCAGAATACCTCATATATGGCTGGTTGGTAATTATCACGCAAAGTTAATATATTATATTAATGGAGATATCTAAAAAGTAGTATTAAAGTTGATCCTCTAACTCCATCATTTTCTTTTATTGTAATTTTGCTTTATTTACTTTCAGCAATTACTTTTCAGCAATTTACTTTTCAGTAATTTACTTTCATTTTTTTTTACTTTTTACTTTTACTTTTTTACTTTTACTTTTACTTTATTTACTTTTCAGCAATTTACTTTTCAGTATTTAATTTTCAGCAATTTACTTTATGTCTTTTATTTTATTTAAATTTGTACCACCCGTAAATATGTGTCGTAATTAAGCCAGTTATATGGGGTTGTGATGAAATCCAATATCACCGGTTTATAAGGGGTTAGATTATAGTGTGGGTAATATAAAGATTTATTTATTGAGCCTCAATCTTAATGCATCTTATTAACTGACTATTAATAAGATTGATTCGGTAAACTTAAAATGAACTTGGAAAATGGATTTTAGGTTTAAGACCTCAGACTTAACAGCCCACGATCTTCCTTGATGATAAATAACCCTTAATAGATTCCTTACAGGATATGAATATACATGTCGGGAGGGGGTAGCCATAATTAGAACTTAGACTTAATGAATCCAGATAATTTGGTTGACATAGACATATGGTTCAATTGGGTTATATTGGGTATTTGTAATTGACTATCAGAAGAGGCTTTGTATATATTTAGTGTTCAGGTTAATAAATCAATATATTACCCAACTATAAGGTAACCACTATTGGAAGAATTCACAACCCTGGATAATTTATTATTTGAATTTTATTTAATCTACTTTCATGCCATTTTATTTACTTGTTTTAATTTTAAGAATTCACAACCCTATTGGAAGAATTCAGGTTCTCAGAAACTACATGAGACGAACCAGAAGCTTTGAACCACTTGACCCATAAATTGAAAGAACTATCAGACAGTTGAGAAGGGAAAGGCAAGAAGGCCAAAAGCTTTAGTCAACATGGAACCTGAACCTTTGGAAGTTGCAGCACCAATACCCATTCGAGACAGAACCATTCCGGTGGTCGACGAATTCATTTTATTTATTGTACTTCCTCTTTTACCAGCAAATGCGTGTAACATCAAAACATACATTCAGATAATTCAGCAGTCAGTGCAGTTTGGGGGGAAAGCAACTGAAGATCCTAATACCCACATCAACAACTTCCTGGAAGTTTGCGGCACTTTCAATTATATCGAGGAGCTGAAGAAGCAATGAAACTGCGGGTTTTTCCATTCTCTTTGAAAGACAAAGCTAAAGCTTGCCTACATTCACTACCAGCAGGTTCCATCATAACTTGGGAACACTTTAGCCACCAAATTTCTTGTAAAGTACTTTCCACCAGCCAGAACTGGAAAGCTGAGTAATGACATTACATCCTTTGTGCAACACAAGACTCGGAAACTCTCTACGAAGCTTGGAAAAGGTACAAAGATTTGCTCTGGAAATGTCCTCACCATGGGATTCCAAAATGGCTTCAAGTCCAAACTTTCTATAATGGACTTTCTGGATTGATGAGAACCACAATCGATGCTGCTGCTGGAGGAGCTTTAATGGCAAAAGGAGAAGATCAAGCCTAGGACCTAATCGAAGAAATGGCCAACAATAATTCCTTGTGGCCAACAAAAATGAGCATGATCCAAAGAATTGCAGGAATTATGAAGTTGTTCAACGCCAAGCTGGATCAGATATGCTAATTCATGGAGACTCTTACCACTGGATCCACAAGTTCACCATATGGGGAGCACCATAAACCAAACCAACTTGAAGAAATTTCGAATTATGTCAACAATTTCAACGATAGTAGAACAATCCATATTCCAACACCTACAACCCAGGGTGGAGGAATCATCCCAATTTTTCATGGGGCAACAATTCAGGGCAAAAGAACAATCCACCACCTGGATTCCAACAGTAGAACTATCCACCATCTGGATTCCAGCAATAGAACAAAGGCCAGGAGTAGGCAAATGAATCAATAATAGCAGAAGTGCTGGCTCAGTTAAAAAAATATGATGCTATGTTTCAAAAACCAATCAGCTTCTATCAAAGCACTGGAGAATCAAATTGGACAAATGGCCAATGCTTAGAGTTATAGACCGCTAGGTAATTTTCTCAACAACACAGAACCAAATCCAAGGAACAAAGGGAAAAAGCAATGTCAAGCCATTACTTTGAAAAGCGGTACTGAAATCAACAAAAATATTGGAATCAAGGCATCCATAGAAGAGAATTCCAAAAGAAACAGGGCAACAGACGGAGGAAAAAGAAGCAAAGGAAAAAGATCAAATCACTCCACCTCCATCTTTTCTACAGCGACTTCAGAAAAACAAACTGGACAAGCAGTTTGCTCGTTTCTTGGAGGTTTTCAAAAAACTGCACATCAACATCCCATTTGCCGAAGCTTTGGAAGAAATGCCCAGCTATGTAAAATTCATGAAAGACATTCTTTCACGAAAACGAGATTATGAGACTATGAGATAGTAACATTAATGAAAGAATGCAGTGCCATCATTCAGAGGAAACTTCCCCCGAAGTTGAAAGATCCTGGCAGTTTCACTGTCCCATACAGTATTGAGAACATACATCGGTAAGGCTTTATATGATTAGGAGCTAGTTGTGGGACACAGGACTTGACGACGCTGCTCTAGGCTCGCGGCCTAGTTGGGAAGTACGAAAAAATATGGAGTCGCCACCCGGTGTGAACCGGGATAAGGATTTAAGGCCGCACTCACCCCTCGCAAGGGAAGACCTCAAACTGTTGGGTTCGGAATGATCCCTTACTTATGTCACTTGTGATGATATAATTTGTGCAATAAATCAACCGAGTCTACTCAATAATCATGCTCAAATGGTACTTAGATCTAACATGCTTTCATCTAACCAACCCCTAATCTAAGTTTGCATGCTTGAAAGTAAATCATTAAACGGTAAACACACAATAGAACACAACGAGCATATCAAACCATTCGATTGAAATAAAACAAATAACTATTTGAATATAAACATAAACTAAGCAACCTATCATGCATAAAACTAACATTATCATGCTTGGACAATAAATAACAAACTAGGACAAATCATGCTTTTAAAACAATAGATAAATAACCTACAACTATATCATGCTCAAATACAAGTTTGGATGGAACGAAACATATGTCTCTTAAGTGGTACGTGGCGTTGTATCCCGAGTACAAACCGCACTACCGTCCGTTCGGATTTGGCTACGGAATTTACGTCGGGTTTCCATCCTATATACCACAAAAGGGAACACACGTTCCGCCCATCCAACAATCACATCATGCCTCAATAAACGACTCTCATGCGATAATATATTAAAATAAATAACAGAAACGAAAGATAATAAATAAAAGAAACGAAAGATAATAAATGAAGGTGCCCTCAGGTCTAACCTCTTTTGTCGTCTCTCGAAAGCGCGTTACAAAACCGTGAGAAGGGTCGATACTCCGTAACTTTTCTGGTTCACTAATCCAACGTTTTTCCCCGCTGTTTCACTGGTCGGGTTGCTATTTTCACTCCGTTTCGCTACTGTTTTCAAGGTATTTCTGGTTACTATTTTAGGTTATTAATGGATTGTTTGGGCAGTTTTGGGGTTCAGTTTTGGGCAGTTTATTTGATACTGTTTTGGCCAGTTTTCTGGATAATTTTGGGTGTGTTTTCTGGACAGTTTACTGGGCAGTTTCTGGGCAGTTTCGGGGACTGTTTTGTACTTATTCTGCGGTAGTTTACTGGGCAGTTTTCGGTCGGTGGTTTTTGTCAGTTTGTGTCTTTTTTTGTTGTCAGTTTGCTTGGTGAAGGGTTTGTTTTTTGTGACTTAGTTTCGGTCAGTGGGTTTTATTGTTTGTGATCGTTTGGTGGGGCTTGATTGTGTTGTTTCTATACTCGGTAGAGGCAGTTCATGTCCAAGTGGCTTCATGGTTCGGTGGGGGGTGCATTGTGGTGAATGGACATGTGTGGCTTATATATGTTTGTGGGGTGTGTGTTTGAGGAGTGGGCTGTGTACGTGGTATTTTGGTGTCGGTGGCTATTGCTTGTTGTACGTGGGCGTGTGTGATTGCTGCTCGTTGGTTTATTTTTGTTTGTGACTTCACGAGCTGTTGGCTAAGGGTTTGTGTTTGTATATGGGTAGTTTGCTACTTTGGTCGGTTAGTTTATTATCGGCAGAATGTGTCTCTTTGGTGGGCTGTTCTTGAAGAGGGTTCTGGTGTTTGTGTGGTTTCTTTGTTACGGCTAATGGAGGGGCAGTGGTTGTGGTACGCTGATGGAAAAAGGGCAGACGTTGAGGCTTGTAAGCAGGTGCTGGCTGAAGCAGATGGGGCGAGATGTGATTGTAGTGTGGTCTTCAAGGTTTGAGAGAGATGGCTTTGTTTAATGGCGCTGCCTGAGTGAGAGTCATGAAGGGTCTCTTGTTTTTGTTGTGTTCCGTGGCTTATTCAAAGGTTTCGTGAGGGGCTGCTAGGGTTTTTTTGTTGGCCGTGAGGGAGAGAGGGAGAGAGGTCAGAGAGAGTTGGTGGTGATCCGTGAATGGCTGGTGTGAGGCTTGAAAATCGCGTGGAGGAGCAGGGGCTGCTTCGCTCGTTGGTCGGCTAGGTGTATGTGTATTGGCGTGGGGGTGTGAGTGAATTTTTAGGGTTTGTTTGATGCCTTGTTGCTGAAGGGGATTGACATTAAAGGGGCGTGTTGGAGGGGTGCAGGTCTTAGTGCATCTTTGATGAAGCTAGGGGCGTGGTGGCTGTGCTGGGCGTGGATGGCTGATGCGTTTTAGGTTTTGTGTTTTAGAGAGATGAAGTGCATGACTAGGGTTTGTTTGCCGATTTGGAGAGGGTTGCCGTGTAAGTGGGGGGGGGAGCCTAGGGTTGTTTTTTTTTTTTTGAATGCCGTGAATAGAGTGTGTAGAGGAGAGCTTTAGGGTTTTTTTGTGTTATGTTTATATTTGAGGGAATTAGGGTTTGCATGTTTTAATTAGGAAATAAAATCAATTAATTGGGTGATTATTTTAGGTATTAAAATTGTGTATTTTAGGTAGGTAAATTTAAATTAGGTGATTGATTTATTAAAGTTAGGAATGAATTGATTTTTATTGATTTTAATTTGGAAGTGAATTATTTAATTTGGAAGTGATTTAATTTAATTTAGGTAGGGATATATTTAGATTAGGAATTATTTATTTAATTTTGGAATTAGAATTAATTTAATTTAATTTAAATTTAATACGTTTTAATTGGATTTAATTTGAATGGATTTAATTAGTTATTTAATTTAATTTCAATTTATTTTAATTTAATTTGTGAATTTAGTTTAAATTAAGAATTCAATTTAATTGGTTTGTGATTTAATTGTGAATTTAATTTGTGAGATGTGTTTTAAATGTTTTAATTATTTAATTTGTGCGATGTGTTTTAAAAGAGGTCCAACAAGCGAACTCGAAGCTAAAACAGTGAGTTAAAACCGACCAAATGCTAATTTCCAACTTTTCCCTTCCGACGTCCGTTTTCCGCAGCTTTCACAATCAAAGAGGTAGTGTCTCCATACGAGACTTATCATCGGGACTTACATGCAAAAATGCAGTGCCTACAGTCGCCCCACTTTGATGGGACTTGTGCAGTGTGTAACAGTGACAAATCCTATCAAAGTACGTGCAATGCATTTTCACTTACCTGGTCGCCAGCTGCCTCCTGGTTTGCCCGTTTCTTCGAACCGATTTGATGATGTAGAAGATATGGTGGCGAGGCGCCTCGACCTCTGGGCTTTGTTCCTGAACCATTGAATGTGAACTGTGATAATGATACAGTGGGCCCTCGACCCTGGGACGCATCCCGGAACTGCAACCAACAACGGGGGCACCTCGACCCTGGCACCACGACCCAACACCACTGACAATAGGGACCTCGCCTTGAACTGATAATGATGTAGGGGGCACCTCGACCCTGGGCACCTCGACCCGGAACTACAACCGACAACGGGGGCACCTCGACCCTGGGCACCTCGACCAACACCGCTGACAATAGGGACCTCGCCCTCGAACTGATAATGATGTAGTGGGCACCTCGACCCTGGGCACCTCGACCCGGAACTACAACCGACAACGGGGGCACCTCGACTTGGGCACCTCGACCCAACACCGCTGACAATAGGAACCTCGCCCTAAAATTGATAATGATGTAGTGGGCACCTCGACCCTGGGCACCTCGACCTTGGGCACCTCGACCAACCACCGCTGACGATAGGAACCTCGCCCTAAAATTGATAATGATGTAGTGGGCACCTCGACCCTGGGCACCTCGACCTGGAACTACAACCGACAACGGGGGCACCTCGACCCTGGGCACCTCGACCCAACACCGCTAACAATAGGGACCTCGCCCTCGAACTGATAATGATGTAGGGTACCTCGACCCTGGGCACCTCGACCCGGAACTACAACCGACAACGGGGCCACCTCGACCCTGGGCACCTCGACCCAACACCGCTGACAATAGAGACCTCGCCCTCGAACTGATGATGATGTAGTGGGCACCTCGACCCTGGGCACCTCGACCCGAAACTACAACTGACAACGGGGGCACCTCGACCCTGGGCACCTCGACCCAACACCGTTGACAATAGGAACCTCGCCCTAAAATTGATAATGATGTAGTGGGCACCTCGACCCTGGGCACCTCGACCCGGAACTACAACCGAAACGGGGGCACCTCGAACCTGGGCATCTCGACCCAACACCGCTAACAATAGGGACCTCGCCCTCGAACTGATATTGACGTGGGCCTCGCCACCAGACTGATGTGGGCCTCGCCCCAGAACTGATACTGATATGAGCCTCTCCCCAAAACTGATACTGATGTGGGCCTCGCCCCTGAACTGATCTGACGTGGGCCTCACCCCCAGACTTATACTGATGTGGGCCTCGCCCCAAAACTGATGTGGGCCTCACCCAGACTAATACTGATGTGGGCCTCGCCCTCAACTGATACTGACGTGGGCCTCGCTCAGACTGATACTGATATGGGCCTCGCCCTCAAACTTATATTGATATGGGCCTCGCCCCTATGTTGATACTGATATGAGCCTCGCCCTCAGAGTGCCATACCCGGCAAGACCGATTCTGATGCTAATGTGGGCCTCGCCCACAGAGTGCCATACCTGGCAAGACTGATTCTGATGTCTCCATACCCGGGGTGCCGTACCTGGCTAAACTGATCTGATGTCTCCATACCCGGAGTGCCAAACCCGGCAAAACTGATACTGATGATGACGCGAGCCTCGCCCCGAGAATGCCATACCCGGCAGAACCGATGATGTATCTCCATACCGGAGTGCCATACCCGGCAGAAATGATGCTAATAATGATGTGGGCCTCGCCCGCAGAGTGCCATACCCGGCAAGACTAATACTGATAGTTAATGTGGCCTTTCCCCCAGATTTCCATACCCGGCAAGACTAATACTGCTAGTTAATGTGGGCCTTTCCCCCAGATTGCCATACCCGGCAGAACTGATGTTGTATCTCCATACCCGGAGTGCCATACCCGGCAGAACTGATCTGATATCTCCATACCCGGAGTGTTCATTCTCGAACTCTGATTGCCATTATCGGCTTGTTCATTCTCGAACTCCGCTCTATTCTCGGATTTTGCTCCATTCTCATATTGTTCATTCTCGGATTGTTCTCCATTCTCGGAGTGCCATTCTCCGCTTCTTCATTCTCAAACTGCTGATATGGGCCTCAACCCTGGGACTCATCCCCAAGCGAATACTGATATGGGCCTCAACCCTGGGACTCATCCCCAAACTGAAACTGATATGGGCTTCAACCCTGGGACTCATCCCTAAAACTACTACTCATATGTTGCTGATTCTGGTTGGCTTGTCTTTGCCGCTTTCTCTTTTTCTTCTTTGAAACCTGTGAATACAAAACAAAACAAACACAAAAAAGAATGCAAAATTTGTTACGTGTATGCATGCATGCATGAATGAATTTCCTATTCCGCTGGGTTAGGTCTTCCCCCAGTTCTCCAAGTGATTGCTCAGTCTTCTCTCTGGTCTCATGGCTCAATTTCTCGTCATTCCTCTTATTCACGGGGTGGTAGACTGGTCGCTCTCAGTCTTAATTTAGCTTTATGTTCTCTGCTGTTTGCACTTGGTCAAGATGAACCACATGGTGGGGCCTTCCATATCATCATATTATATCACATGCTACGAAATAGTCCCAATAGTTATACATATTATCGTCCTCAAGGAATGCCCAGTAACGAAACCAGAGAACATTCAAAACACTCAATGCAACTCAAATCTGAGTTTTTGAATAAATGATCTATGCCAGTCTCAAAGTGTGTGTGTGCAAAGGTTCTTTCACAGCTTGATCCTTAAGCAAGCCAACTCGATGATTTCGTTTCAAAAATCGGGATCGGTGGGTCAAACCAACCTAGATGTCTCAATTATATTCCGCAATTGCTTTTCCATGCTTAATGTGGTATGGTTTTCTTTCTTATTTGTCTCTCTCTCTCTCTCTTTTTTCTTTTCATTTTGAACTTCTTTTTTTTTTTCTTTTTTTTTTTTTTCTTTTCTTTTCTCTCTTTTTTTTCAACACACCTACCCTTTAAGGTAGCATTTCTCCTCATGGTGGTCCTAATACTCGCCCATGGGTAGCTTCACGCTTATCGATTATAGGTGGTTCAATTCTTTTCTTTAGAGACTTTTATTTCATTTTCAACCATACCACACATCATAACATAAGCAAATCAAGATAGACATCTAAGCAAACGGTCATTCACCGACCTACAATTTCTTCGACTAGTCACTTTGCTAACTACTCAGGTTTTCACTGCTAAAAACCATAATCAAGTGCTTACGAGTCTAACATAGATCAATTACTCAAAGCAGCAGATAAAATCACGTCAAGGGTTTATCATTTCTAAAGTTTCACTCTAAAGCAATCAATTTCATTATCGAACTTATGTCTAGCTATCAATGACTAAAAAAAAACAATTTTTTTTTCTTTTTTCTTCTCTTTTTTCTTTTTCTTTTTTCTCTGTTTTTTTTTGAAGGCCCCCCCAATGGTCTTTCTATCCTTGTCGTAAGGTTTTCCATTTCTCAATTTCCTTTTCCTCGCTATCCATGTTTGCTAAACTCTTCTTTGACAATTCTTCATTTATCTCTAACCTAATGGATATCTATGATGGCTTTTAAGACACAGAGGTTAACATGATGCATGTATGTATGGGATACGTGCAATGTATGAGATTTAATATGCATGTGGTTACCAAAAGCAAAAAGAGGCAACTTTTATAGGATATACAACTATCGTTCTCATGCGGGTTTATGACAATGCCTTTGATTGAACTCCATCAACCCACTATAGAAACGGTCAACTAATGCACAAATTATACACATCACAAGACATGATTTCGGGGCCGGTTCTCTATCCCCAGTGGAGTCGCCAGACTGTGGGACACAGGACTTGACGACGTTGCTCTAGGCTCGCGGCCTAGTTGGAAAGTACGAAATAACATGGATTCGCCACCCGGTGTGAACCGGGACAAGGATTTAAGGCCGCACTCAACCCTCGCAAGGGAAGACCTCAAACTGTTGGGTTCAGAATGGTCCCTTACTTATGTCACTTGTGATGATATAATTTGTGCAATAAATCAACCGAGTCTACTCAATAATCATGCTCAAAGGGTACTTAGATCTAACATGTTTTCATCTAACCAACCCCTAATCTAAGTTTGCATGCTTGAAAGTAAATCATTAAACGGTAAACACACAATAGAACACAACGAGCATATCAAACCATTCGATTGAAATAAACAAATAACTATTTGAATATAAACATAAACTAAGCAACCTATCATGCATAAAACTAACATTATCATGCTTGGACAATAAATAACAAACTAGGACGAATCATGCTTTTAAACAATAGATAAATAACCTACAAACTATATCATGCTCAAATACAAGTTTGGATGGAACGAAACATATGTCTCTTAAGTGGTACGTGGCGTTGTATCCTGAGTACAAACCGCACTACCGTCCGTTCGGATTCGGCTACGAAATTTACGTCTGGGTTTCCATCCTATATACCACAAAAGGGAACACACGTTCCGCCCATCCAACAATCACATCATGCCTCAATAAACGACTCTCATGCGATAATATATTAAAATAAATAACAGAAACGCAAGATAATAAATAAAAGAAACGAAAGATAATAAATGAAAGGTGCCCTCAGGTCTAACCTCTTTTTTCGTCTCTCGAAAGCGCGTTACACGGCCGTCGGAAGGGTCGATACTCCG
>SKCR01000694.1:0-28584 GCA_019454045.1 Zanthoxylum bungeanum
AGTTGTTGTACCACAAGGCATTGTGCCTATGGTACGTTAAACGTCTTCAAGGAAGACATACATGGAAGGCAACATACCAACGTGCAAACCTAAGGTTTTGACGGAAAGGTATCGTTATCAACATTATGTTAATAACGATTCAACCTTTTACATGTTGCCATGGTAAATCCATTTTGAAGATGCTTGTTGATAACTGTATATTTCATTTATGAAATATGTCAGTTACAAATCAAAATCGCTTTCCTGAAAAGGAAACCTTTTGGAGGATGTTTACAACATCCTGACGATTTTGTATAACCGACAAACAAGGTTTGCGGGTTATTCGATCCATGTTTGGATTGATGCAAGCATATGGTTCTTGGAACTGTCGTTTTGAAATAATCATAATAATTTATGATTTGACTCAAAACGAAATAATTCTTGTGTATATAAGGAGGTTAGTGGGAGAGCGCACTGACTGTGAAATTCCCATAAAACTATTGTTGAAAGCTTGGCTTTCAATAGAAATTCTCCGTGGAATTCTGAGAGATAACAACCTTTATTAGAGGAATAAAGATCTACTGGGATAGATTTGGAGTTGTTAACACTCTCTGGGAAATTGTACATTTAAAATGTACTTGTATTGGTGTCTCATACGCTTCTAGCATATGGAGTCACAATCAGGTCAATCCAAGTGACAGTCACTGGATTGAAGTTAAGAACATCTGTTAGTATCTCTGAGAACTAAAGATGATATCTTTTACTATGGAGAAGGAGAACTTGAAGTGACTGGGATCACTGCTGCAAGTTTCCAAACAGTTAAATACTGTGGTACTATAAAGTTTGAACACCGGGACAGTGAGCTGGAAATCTTCCAAGCAAGATAACTGTTGCCGAATAAACAACAAATGCGGATTATTGCTGCAGCTGAGGCAGCAATAGAAGTCTTTTGGGTCGATAGTAAATCTAATTAGATTAGATATAGTTCTGTTAGCTGCTGAGCTAGGCGTCAGCACAGGCTAAGGAATTAAAGGTCTCATCGACGATCCAGATATATACTTCTATATCATATGATTCGTTCGGATCATACATCGTGACGATGTGATGATCGTATAAATCGCGTCAAACGATAAACAAACAAATCCGCTGACGAAAACCTTTCCTCAGCAATTTGAGCGAACCGTACATAGTTCAGGTGTAGGACACTTGAGTGACTCGCAATGTGCCAAGTGGGAGATTGTTAGACAAAATGACCCATAGCGTCACTATTTGCACAGATCATTGTGTTGTTGTAGCAAATTAACTATGTAACAAGGAAATTGCACTCTCGTCATTTGTGATTAGATCACCATAGATATATAAATGAAGAGAGGTCCCTATGATTAGTTCCTGGATTGAGATGATATGAGACAGTATCAGTCCACGAAGGATTAATCATTAAATATCCCTAGCCGTAGTATTATCGAGACTGGACATCGATAATGCGGAATAGGCTAGTATTGCACTTGTGCGCGTTGTGAGGGCACAACGGCATAGTTCTCATATATATAAGTATTGGATACTTGTGCAAGTGCGATAGGAGGTCGTGTTTCACCGATGGTACGGGAAACAGCTTCGCTCTGGATAGACCCTTCGGAATCCCATTGGTATTATGACTAGGTGTCTATGGGAGGCCGAAATCAAGGTAGGTGTGTATAGTCTTAACCTGAGACTTACATCGCTAATACTTACGACAATCGGTAAACTTTGGTTTTGGTGGTTGGGGGATCTTAACTGGTTCTGTGTTCACCACTTCTGGGTTTATCAGAGAGTCGTAGTGTATTGGAATGTGATGTCGAGACGGAAGTATCACTCCAGTCATAATGGAGATGATGTCACGCAGGATACGGTATTAGTGCTCTTTTAGTGATGCGCATCCAATCGGGATATTATGACCAGGTCATGAATATCCGATTATAGAGACTAGTTACCAGACATCCGATATGTGTTTCGGACGGGGCAGACACTTATCCAGCCCCAGCCCTAGCACGTGACCATCTGATACTGGGCCGATATGCACTATACATTTGTATACTACGCTTGATACAGATCTAGATATTCTTTGATGAATATGTCTGGAGAACCTGGGAAGACTTGGTGCTTTGCTAGGAGTCGACCTTGTCGTAAATCGGTAGAACGTAGTACTTGGTACGTACGTGATTCGGATACTCCGACGACCGTGTTTATGCCAGATTATCCGGAGATCTCATGGGTCGCTTCCCGATAATCCACCGATGACGCACAACTTGCACTCTTGAATAATCTGGGATTATAACAGAAGAGAGAGAAAATTAATCTAGGATTAATTACGGAGATATTTTATCTGGGATAAAATATCGTCTAGAGAGAGATAACGATTAATTTGGAATTAATCGGTAAATTAATATATTCGATATATTATACGAAATTAGATTTCGACGCGTAATTAAAATTAGATTTTAATTCGGGCAAACGAGTTAGTTTGGAATTAATTCGTTAGCGACGTCAAATTATTCGATTGAATTAACGTCGCGACGTAAGCTCGGTATTTCGGAAATATCGAACCCGAACGCGTGAGTGCACGTGGCCCACTTTCATTGGGAAACGTGTGGGGCCCACATGACACATGTCAAGATATGCATTAACTTTGACACATGTCATATTATGCTTATTTGACACTCTAATGCTTTGCATGGAGATTGTGTACAATGCACTCAATGGTATGCATGGAAATGAAGTGTTTGACACTCTAAGCCTTTGCATGAATTTGTGTCATAAGTTTATTATTAATTTAATAAATTATGGCATAAATATAAATTGATTTTTGGTAAATCATTTCAATTAACAAACCATTACACAACACAAAACTTCTTCTCTCTCAAATTCTCTCTTCCTCTCACGGCAATGGTGGCCATTTCTTCACTGGTTTTGAACCAGTTTGGGCGTGAGTTTAAGGGAAGCAAGAGTGATTCTCATGGTGAGAAATCAAGTGCTAGCACACTTACAAGTCTTGCGAAGGTGGTAGGGAGGTTCCCCCATGAGACGGGATCCATCCGACGATGATTGGAGCTCCGTTTCTTCACTTAATTTTCTGTTTTGTAGGCAGTGGACTGCTGCAGTGAGCTTACAAAGGCAGTGCGTTTTTAGGCTTGAATCGTCTCCAAATCGACTCTACCGATCAATGTGAGTATTCCGCTACCTCCGTTGATGTATTCACACATGTTTCATGTCTTGTTATTGATCTTGGGACCTTTTAGATTAAACCAACAGATTGGTAGCAGCTTATGGATGCTGATCTGTTGCCTTTAATCTCTTGAATCCCCCATCTGGTAGAGAACTTAAGAACTTGGTGATAGGTAGATGAAACCGCCCTCATCTCATGAATCCAAGGTCTGCCCATAATAAGATTGTAGGCTGAGGGGCTGTCCAAGACCAAGAACGTGGTCATTTTGTTCACTCCCTCTACATAGACTGGGAGTGATATCTCTCCCATTGTGAATTTATGTTCCCCACTAAATGCAATCAGCACGGTCATCCGTCTATTTATCTTGTCCAATTCGGTCCCCATGTCAGCGAGGGCTGTGGTAAAAATGATGTTGGCTGAATAGCCCGTGTCAACCAGCACTCGTTTGATCATAAAGTTGGCCATCTGCAAAGATATAACTAGGGCGTCGTGGTGTGGATTCAAATTATGAGAATCTCCGTCGTCTGGGAACTCCATATTCAAGTTGGTAAACATCTTTTCCACTGACATCGTAGTGTGAGAAATGTTGCTAGAAAGAGCTCTCGAATGTCATTTGGCCGCCGAGTACGAGACTCCAGTAATTTCTAATCCCCCTGAAATGACATTAACAATGTTGCTGATTGGAGGAGGTGGGGTAGGAGCCTCTCCTTGACTGTCTCTTTCATCCCTTCGTGCCAAGGTGGCTTTCCCCTTTTCTGTGAGCAAATCCCTTAGAAATCCCTTGTTTAACAGTTCCAATACTTCTAATCTCAAAGCCACATATTCTGTCATCGTATGGTCGTAGTCTAGATGGAACTCACACCACTTTTGGGTGTCTTTTTTCGTAGAGCTATCCCTAGAATGTGGGGGGCTATTTTACTTCATTTCCCATTTTCTTAAGTACCGAGACCAATTCTCCAGGAGAAATTGTAAAGTTGTAGTCTGGGAGACTGGGTTTACTTGCTGGCGCTTCCTCCCGATTTTTGTAAGGCCTTGGTCGTCTGTCAAAGCCTTTGTGGAAAGACTTACGTTCTCCTCTTTGTTGAATTATCCTTTCCATATGAGGATGAGCAACCATGTCGCGTCGCCTGGAAACATCATGCCTTCTATCAACCTGCGAACTAGGAATGTCTTCCCTTCTTTTGTTTCTCTTGTTTTCTTCCCATCTTATTTCAACTTGGGCCCGCGCCATGGCTTGGTCCATCGTGTAGCATTGGAACTTAGTTAACTTCTTGTAGAGTCCACTTTCGTATAGTAGTCCATTCCGGAAAGCCTCCACTGTTGTAGGTTGATGAAGATCCAGAATACTAATTCTTTCCTTGTTGAAGCGAGCTACGTAACTCCGCAATGACTCCCATTTCCTCTGTCGGATGGAATTGAGATCGTATGTAGTCTTCTCTAGCTTACATGAACTTGCAACGTGTTGAACAAAGTTGTCTGCAAATTGTTTGTAGGATTCGATGGATCTGTATGGTAGGTTGATGAACCAAGTAAACGCCGGTCCTGGCAACATTTCTCCGAAGCATCTACACATTCCAGCTTCCCATTGGCTTGGTGCCAAGCCAGTTGACATCATCTTGTACTTGTAGTGTATTACATGGTCGTCTGGATTGGTGGATCCATCATATAGCTTCATTTCGGGCGGGCTAAATTTTCGTGGCAATTCAACAGCGATGATTGTCTCAACGAACGGGGTATCAGAAATAGCTCCAGCTCTGCTCTTTCTAATTGGCAGCCTTACCCCTTGTAGTCTAGACATGATTGCTTCTTTGAATTCCATTATCTCTCTTCTTATTGAGGATGCAACTTGCAGAGTTGGGTCAAGAGTGGAAGTCCGGGCCATGGGGAATTGGTAGGTTGTCATTAACCTGCCCATCTGAAGTGGGCGGGACTACAGGATTGGTCAGATTATGTTAGAGATATGCCCTATACCCAACTTGTGGATGGGCTATATGTACATGTATTTGTAATATTTTCATTAATAAATAAAATGGAAATCTTTATTATACATGTCTTACATAACTTATATGAATCATCAACACTGTAATAAACCCTTGGAGTAATAAGACGATGTCTTCCATGCCTTATGAGAATAATTACTCTTAAATGTTCCTAGTCATAGTTTTGTGAATAATCTGGGTGTTCACAAAACGGAGAGACTAGCATGATGATATGATCCGCCCTTAAGTGGGGTAGCCGATCTCATAGGCTACTAGCGAAAATCCGTCCGCTTGGTGTATCACATGGATGCATGAGTTGCTCGTGTCCATCGAACTGACCGTCGAAAGTTTTCATATGGAGTGTTTATCCCTTGTGTCTGTGAGAACTTTCATGTATCGATTATATGACTAGTCCTTAGACTTGAGGTCTTTACAATCTTATGTGTGGATCAAATAACTTTGACATTCTCCTACCCCGGTTCAAAAGATCCGGTCATAAGGGTATGATTGGGTCATTTATTGAAACACATGAAGTTTATAAAGATACAACATAGAATCGCCACTCTCTCGGATAATATTTTCTTATAAGAGTAGTATTCCAGTTCGCGGGTTGATATGTGTGATCAGTGCTTGAGTCTGTGGCCAGAGCGGAAGAATCATGTGAGATTCCTGGGTTAGCACGATTCATGACACTATCAACATCATACCTTTGACCATATGGGTAGAAACTTTCCATACCCTAGGTCAATAGGTGGGGATACAGTGAGGCGAGGGACCGTATCATATGTAAATCGCATACATAATGTGTATATATATCTTTCCTTCTCATTTGGGGGCCTTGGCATGTTGCTAGATGTCAGCCTTGGTTATTGAAATCGAACAACCATCTGATCGGAGGATACTTTATGTTCGATTAAATTATCACGATTCATTTCATGTCAAACTTGAGGGGAACCCAAAAGGTCACACACAAAAAGTCGAAATCAATGGTTAACAGTGCATAGTACATATTTAACAGCATATATGATTGCTGTAGGAATTGTTCATAAATGGTTCAATATGTTTAATTATTGAACATATCATTTATGAGGTTCCATAGTGGCTTATGGATTGGTGAATGACGATATGGGCACTTTGGGAATTGGAATCTTAAAAAAAATACTATTCATGTGAATAGTACCACGTGAATAGTACCGTGTGAATAGTAAATTTTATTTTTTTGTTATTTTTGTTATTTGTTTTGAATTCCAATTCGGCCCAAACTCTTATTAGGGTGTTATAATCTCATTAAACCACTAAATTAAGATCCAATGGCTAAGATTAAATTGGCTTTTATCCCACATCGGATTTTTAATTAATTTTGTTGTCTTTAGAGCACTATATAAACCCAAATAATTCTTCACAAATTTTTGCACAAAACCTTTGAAATCTTGGGTTTATATAAGTGAGCAACTCTAAAGTTTTAAGAGTAAGCCACTGATTTTGAGGATCCATAAGTCTAATTGACAAGAGGAACCTCGAGTTAAAAGTTTTGAGGTATTTGCCTAGGCTAGCACCAAGGGCAAAATACATGTGCACTCAAGGCGTAGTCTTGCTGTTGAGTTTTGGCTTTGGTGTGTGCATCTTTGGAGGCCACACACTTGGGTGGCTCTTTGGAACATGGAAGAGCTTGCTGAGTTTGAGAAAAGCTTGTAGATTGGAGGGTGGACTGGAGGAGTCTACGGTTCAAGTAAGTCTTTTTCTTTCTTTATTTTAATTAGAGTTCTTATGATAGTTAGCATGTTTAGGTTTATGTTCTTTGCATGTTTTATAAGTTTTATGCTTAGAATATATAGTAACATGCCTAGGCTTGTAGAATAATCAAAACAAATGGGTCTTGGGCAAAGGGAAAGCGGCATCATAATTTTAATAATTTCAATTTTCCGCTGCGCACTCGCGGCCGCTTCCCAACAGTGGTATCAGCGCGCCATTTTTGTTTTGATTAGTTCTCTTTCATTTGAACTCGAAATTGGGTGTTTAAAAGATCGTTGGAAATCTAACACCCTGAACGTAATTTTAAGCACAAGTTTTGCATGATTTTGTTAAGATTTGAATTGTGAAATTGTATTTAAAGTTCACGTGTCTGCTGAAAAATGTGAATAGTAAATTTTATTTTGAATAAAATAAATTGAAATATCATAATTAAATATTAATCAAAGTTATTTAATGCCTAAAATAATTCCAACATATTAAAACTCATTTGCTTGATGATTCTATGTATGATTAGAATTGGCATGATTATTTTAGGGTGCAAGCATCTAGAGACTTTCTAAGAAATAGAGAGTGTATTGTTTATCCCTTAGCTAAGTAATTATTCCGTGATGAACTTAGAGATTTATTACATTTAAGGCTAATACATAAATCACTTGTTTATAATAAAAGACATTATAAAAGATACAAGTGGGTTGGGACCAAGGGGTTAATAAAACTTTCCAAACTAAAGTTAATTTAACCAAAGGTATTACTAGGGTTAGATAATGATTTGATGTCTTCATTCACTCACTACCTTTTTATAGCCAAAAGGAAAAGATGTGAAGACATCTAGATAATCATTTACTCAAAGCTTACCTTAAAGCATATTTAAAGTGTTAGACTAATTTGGAGGATCTATTGTTTATTCCTGTCACCAATGCGATAAGAGCCTAAGAGGTAATGGTATTTAAGAGAGTTCTCTCCACCCTCCCTTTGGGGAATTTTAATGGAGGAATCCATTTGACAGTTATTCACTTAAACTTGCTAAAATCCTCAATAATAATTTAAGTCTAAAATTTGCCTCCCATTGTAAAGTATAGACACAAAGGGCTTAAACCGTATTGGCAGGACTAGGCTTTACCAGACTGACCAATACCAGTTTGTCCCTAAATCATACTATTGACAATGGTTTGACTTTTATGAGTCATAAGACACAGCGACCCTTAGGCGTGGTCTTATAACTTAGTGGCAAATATTGAGTGTCCACAAGGACTAGCATAAGCTATGGCATGTTTGATTTCCCAACCCAATGATCAAAGAATTGTGATTTATATCATAAATTGGTTTGGAACCTACCTAATTATCATATTTTATTACGACCGGCCCTAGTCGAAGTTATGAAATGATGATCATGGGATCCTTACCCACAAATTGGTTGATGCGATTCGCTTAAAAATTTAAAACAATTGAGTGGGAGAAAATTCATAATATTAAAAGCCCATGTTATTATGAAACATTAATGAAAAACATATTCCTAATTTTAACATTCTCTCTTAACATGTGGGTTAAAATATTTCAAAAACATTCAAATGGCAAACAGAGTATCACTTCGTTCCATCCTTGATGAGCATAAGCTCAAATGGGACAACTACAATGACTGGTTTAGAAATCTTAAAATTATCTTACGATAAGAAAATATTTTCTATGTTCTTGAAAGACTGTTTCCCCCTGAACCCGTAGAAGATGCTGACCAAAATATATTCGATACTTGGAAGAAACACGTCGATGATGATGAGCAAGCAGTTTGCATAATGCTTGGCTCTATGTCGGACGAACTTCAAAAAGCTCACGAAGATATGGATGCTCAAACCATCATCTTTCACTTGAAGGAGTTGTATGCAACTTCCGTTCATACCGTGAGATTCCAAGTGGTGTATGCCTTATTCCGAACAAGGTATAAGGAAGGATCTGTTAGTGGACATGTGCTTAAGATGATTGGCCACATTGAAAAATTGGCCAACCTCGGGTTCATCATGGATCATGAGATAGGTCACGATCTAATTCTTCAGTCCTTACCAAAAGAATTCTCGAACTTTATTATGCAGTTTCATCTGTCTGATAAAGAAGCTACTTTAGTAGAATTGCACAATCTGATAAAGCAAGCAGAGAATGACTTGAAACCGGAGCTTAAAACCTTCGTCATGCTTACTGTAGGCATTGAATTTTTGTATATAAGTCCTGATGATGAGTCTCATATGGAGACACTACCCTTTGAGTTGCAGAAGTCACGGGAAACGGATGTCGGAAGGGAAAGATCAATACCTTGTTGGATTTAACTCGTTTGCTTAGCTTCGAGTTCACTCATTGGATCTCTGTTTTAAAATTCATCCTTGGCCCAAAACCCCCGCAACCTACACTAAACCACACACCCAAGCCCACACACCACCAACCACACGCCCAAGCCCACCAAAAAGGCCAAGCCACATGCCCAAGCCTCCAAGCCCAATCCAAAATAATTAAACACACGTTAAAATCTAAATCAAATCACATTCCAAAATTAAATAAATCAAATCAAATCACCTTCAAAAATTAAATAAATCAAATCAAATCTCATTCATAAATTAAATAAATCAAATCAAATCCCATAAATCACCTTCCTCAACTAAAACAAATCACCTTCCTAATTGAATGGATCTTTTCCTTATAATACATTAATTAAATATTCCCCAATAATTGCACAATCTTTGTTTCCTACCCATACAAGGTAAACCCTAGCCCCTATTATAAAAAGACACCCAAAGCCAAACCCTTAGACCATAGAGCTGATTCACGGCAAGACACTTTCATTGGCCCTAACTCTCACGTAAAAAACACACAAAAATAAACCCTGAAGCTCTCAGCCTGGGCCTTCTCTCTCTCACGCAACCAGCACCTAGCCATCAAACGCACTGCTTACACGTTAAACCCTTCAACACACGGCACTCAAAAAGCCACAAAACGGACCCACCATAAATAAACCACACAGCCCATTTTTCACGCCCATTCTCTCATCACCACGGAACCACATGAACCACACCAAGCCAAAGCCAGCCACACACACAACAGCCTCTCTCCACACGTCCCACGACAAGACCACACCAAGCCAAAGCCAGCCAAATCACAACACGTCCCTTAAATGCTAAACGCCACACACACAAGCCAAAAAGCCGAGAACAACAAAGCAATCACTCAACAAAGCCACGTGAAAGCAACAAATCAAAACCTCCCACATGCAGCCTCTGACCGACAAATAACAAACCAAAATATCCCTTCATGATCGATACTAAAACAGTCCCCATAATTGCCGAAAGCAGTGAGTAAAATTACCCTAAACTGAGACCAAAACTAAGCCTTTAACCGAGACCAAATCATCCCAGAAATAGACCTCTCTGTAACCGAAAATAAACCCAAAACAGTCCCTAAAATAGCCCCCGAAAAAGTCCCTAAAATAGTCCCAAAATAACCCAAAACAACCCCCAAACAACCATCTGAAACAGCAGCAAAAATCATCCAAAAAAGTGAAGAAAATAGTGAAACAGTGAGCGGAGACAGCGGACAAGCAAACCAGAAAAACAACGAAGCGCTAACCCTTCCGGCGACGTCCCAACGCACTCCCAAGAAGCGACTAAAAAGGTAAGACCTGAGGGCACCCTTTGTTATATTTTATTTTGTCGTCCTAGAAACGGCATGCTTGGTTGGACGTGGAATACGTCCAACTGGGCATGCGAAGTCCTACATTGAAAACGGCCAAATACTTTGGTCACATATTTCATTATTTTGCATTTATTTCGTGTTATTTGTCTTTTTACTATTTCGCATTTAATTTGGATTTATTTATTCAAAGACATGGATTTCAGTTGCATTGAATGTTTTAAAGGTTCTCTGGTTTCAATATTGGGCATTCTTTGAAGGCAACAATATGTATAACTATTATGACTATTTCGTAAGAGGCAGTAGATTATGTTGATATGGAACGTCACATCACATGATCTACTTTGACCTAATACAAGAAGCGAAGAACAGAAAGCTAAGCCAAGACTGGGGGCGACCAGTCTACCACCTCGCGAATAAGGGATGTGCCGAGAACTTGAGCCATGAGACGAAAGAAAAATGAGCAATCACCAGAAAAGAACCGACAGAAGGAAATTATAAGCAGTCCTAGTGGGCGACCAGAGACATTTGTAGGCAAATGGCACCAATGAGCACAAAGTAGGCCTAACCCATCGGAATAGGAAATACATCCATGGATACATGCATACACGTCACATACACGCATTTTTTGTTTTGTTCGCAGGTTTTGAAGAAAAGGAAAAAGCGGCAAAGACAAGCAGTTTGGGGAATGAATCCCTTGGTCGAGACCCACATTATCAGTAGTTTCGGGGAATGAATCCCTGGGTCGAGGCCCACATTATCAGCAGTTTCGGGAATGAATCCCAGGGTCGAGGACCATATTGTCAGCGGTTTCGGGAATGAATCCCAGGGTCGAGGCCCACATTATCAGCGGTTTCAAGAATGAATCTGAGGGTCGAGGCGCACGTTGTCAGCATTTTTGGGAATGAATCCCATGGTCGAGGCCCTCGTTGTCAGCGGTTTCAGGAATGAATCCCAGGGTCAAGGCCCACGTTGTTAGCAGTTTTGGGAATGAATCCCAGGGTCGAGGCCCACTTCATCAGCAGTTTTGGGAATGAATTCAAGGGTCGAGGCTCACTTCATCAGCAGTTTCGGGAATGAATCCCAGGGCCTAGGCCCACACTATCAGCAATTCGGGAATAAAGCCCACAACCAATTCAGTTCAGGAATAAAGCCCACAATCAACACAAGTTCGGGAACAAAGCCTATGGAATAAAGCCCACAATCAACAGTTCGGGAACAAAGCCTAGAGTCAACACAAGCTCGGGAACAAGGTGTTGGATTTTTCTAAGCTTCCCAAGATCATTTCAAGCAATGAAAATAAGTGCGAATACAATCGAGGGAGTTGCAGAATACTCACATCGATTGGTTGAGCGATGCGGCAACGAACAAAACTCAAATTCTGCTCACTGGAAATCACGGTAGTGAGCTGCTGTGATGTCTCCATTTTCGGCCATTGTTGGTCATTCGTCAAGCTCCAAGCTTCATCAAATGATTCCAAGCTCATGGGTGGACTTCCCTATCACCTTCGTATGACTTCGTAGTGTGCTAGCACTCTTGATTTTGCCACAAAATCATGACTTTTTGCTTCCATTTGCTCTCGGCAGTAACAGAACCAGCAGAGAGAAAATGGCAGCCCCAAGGGCGTGAAAGAGAGGGAGAGAAAAGAGAGAGTGTGAGTTGTGTGATGGTTGGCCAAAAGTGTGTATCTAATACCATTTTTTTTTTTTTCAAAAAATCAATTTATCGATTTCCAAAATCAAAAAACAAATACCAAACATTTAAATATATTAAATATCTATCATGCCATCACACTTGAGTGTATTACACTCCACCATCAACTTCCATCAAGTCACATCACTCAATAAATCAAGTGACAAGTTGTCACATCACTCAAAGTGACATATGATTTCACATTTGATGCGACTAATGATTTGACGCTTGATTTGACTTGCGTACCGCACTCGAATTCGAAATGTGAATGCGCTTGCAAACAATCCCGGGCTCGGGTTCGCTAATTCCAAATTAACGAATTTTTCGTCGCGACGCAATTAAATGATTACGCCTAGCAAAATCACTATTCACGCCGCTAACGAATTAATTCTAAATTAACTCGTTCGCCCGAATTAAAATCTAATTTTAATTTCGCGTCGAAATCCAATTTCGTTTAATATATCGAATATATTAATTAATCGATTAATTCCAAATTAATAGTTATCTCTCTTTAATTGATATTTTATCCCAGATAAAATATCTCCGTAATTAATCCCAGATTAATTTTCTCTCTCATCTAATTAATCCCAGATTAATAAAAGTGCGAGTCATACGTCATCGGTGAATCTTCGGAAAGCGACCCATGAGATCCCTGGATATGTTGGCAGTAAATTCGGTCGTCGGACTATCCGAACACGTAAGTACCAAGTACTACGTTTTACCAATTTACAAGACAAGGTTGGCTTCTAGCAAAGCGCCATGCCTACCCAATTCTCCAGAAATATCCTTACAGGAATATAAGATCTATATCAGGCGTAGTATACGTAGTATTGCGTATTTCGATCCAGTATCAGATGATCACATGCAAGGCCTGGGGCTGGTACAGTGTCTGCCCCGTACGAAGCATATATCGGATGACGAGCAACTAATCTCTTTATTATTGGATAATCATGACCAAGTCATATTATCCGGACGATTGCAACCTTTTTAGAGAACCAGTTCTGTATCCCTACGCGATCATCATCTTCATATGACTGGAGTGACACTTCCGTCTTGACATCACACCCAACACACTACGATTCTCAATATACCCAGAAGAGGCGTACAAAGAACCTGTTAAAGCCCTGGATGACCAAAACCAAGTATATTGATTGTCGCAAGTATTAGCGGTGCAAGTCTCAAGTTAAGACCAAATACACCTACCCTGATTTCGGACTTCCATAGACACATAGTCATACTACCAATGGAATTCCGTGGGGGTCTATCCAGAGCGAAGCTGTTTCCCGTACCATCGGTAAACACAACCTCCTATTACACTTGCATAAGTATCCTATACCCAAATATATGAGAACTATGCCGTTTGTGCCCTCACAACGCGCACAAGTGTAATACTAGTCTTTTACAAATTATCGATGTCCAATCTCGATAATACTCTGACTAGGGATATTTAATGATTTATCCTTCGTGGATTGATACTGTCTCATATCATTCTCAATCCAGGAACAAATCATAAGGACCTCCAATCATTTATACATCTTGGTGATCTAATCACAAATGATAAGAGTGCAATTTCCTTTGTCACATAGTTAATTTGTACAACAACACCATGATCTGTACAAATAGTGACGCTATGGGTCATAATTGTCCAACAATCTACCGCTTGGCCTATAGCTAGTCACTCGAGTGTCTAACACCCGAACTATGTACGGTTGGCTCAAACTGCTGAGAATGTTTTCGTCAGCGGATTTGCATGATTATCATCTGATGCGATTTATACGATCATTACATCGCCACGATGTATGATCCAAACGAATCAGATGAATATCGAAGAATATATCTGGATCGTTGATGAGACCATTATTCTTTAGCTTGTGCTGAAGCCTAGCTCAGCTGCTAACAGAACTATATCTAATCTAATTAGATTTATTATTGACCCAAATGGCTTCTATTGCTGCCTCAGCTGCAGTAATAACCCGCATTTGTTGTTTATTCGGTAACAGTATCTTGCTTGGAAGATTTCTAGCTCACTGTTCCGTTATTCAAACTGTATAGTACTGTTTGCGACTTATAGTCGTTTTATCGAGTTAGGAAACTTGCTACAGTGATCCCAGTCACTTCAAGTTCTCATTCTCCATAGTTTAAGACAACATCCTTAGTTCTCTAAGACACTAATGGATGTTCTTAATATTAATCCAGTGACCATCACTTGGATTGCCCTGATTGTGACTTCATATGCTTAAAGCGTATGAGACACCAGGTCACGTACATTTTTCAATGTACGATTTCTCGGAGAGTTTCATGAAAGCCAAGCTTTCACCGATTTTATTATGGGAATATCATTTCCAAGAAATGACATATTATCATTATTTATAGGACATCCAATGTCAGTGCGCTTCCACTAACCTCCTTATATACACAAGAATCATTTCGTTTTGAATTAAATCATAAACCATTATGATTACATCAAAACGATAATTCCAAGAACATAATGCTTGCTTCAATCCAAACATGGATCAAACAACCCACAAACCTTGTTTGCTAGTTTTGGTACGACAAAACCGTCAGGATGTTGTAAACATCCTCCAAAAGGTTTCCTTTTCAGGAAAGCGATTTTCCCGTTCAATTGACATATTTCATAAATGAAACATGCAGAATTAGCAAGCATTATCCAAATGGATTTACCGTGGCAATAGGTAAAAGGTTGAATCGTAATCAACACAATGTTGACAACGATACCTTTCCGTTAAAAGCCTAGCTTTATACGTTGGTATGTTGCCTTCCATGTATGTCTTCCTTGAAGACTTATATAGTACCAATAGGCACAATGTCTTGCGGTACATCAACTAGTATCCAAACTTGTTGATATACATGGGATCCATTTCAGATTTCATGGAACTTTGACATAATAGGGAGTCGATACCTTGTATCACTTCTTCAGACGTAGTCAGTTGGTATTCCCCAATAAGATTGACATCTTTATGAGGTGAGATCAGAAACCCATACCCCAGGTTGTTTTCTGAATCTCTTCCGACATACGCGGTTCTTGTGTATTCGAAGATTACTGGTATAGATTCATCCTTGATGAACTATTTGTGTTCCATTAAGGAATCGGTGCCTTGAATAGTATTACTCTGATTTTCATCGAGTTTTACTATCCTCCCACTTACCACTGCATATAGGTATTCCTCTTAGGAAAAACCGCATGGTGAGCAACAATTAAATTGTTCTCTGGTGAGTTGTATAAGTACTATACTTTGGTATCCCTAGGATAACCTACAATTGGCACTTATCCAATTTGTGTTTTAGTTTGGTATCATCCAATCATATGCCTAGCATACCCAAATATTCAGGAATGAGAAAACCTGATTTCTTTCCTATCATATCTAATATTAATTCTGTCAAATAGATTTTATGGAACTTTATTCAAAATAAGTTCTGCACTGTTAATGTATATCCGTTGAAGGAAATGGTAGCTCAGAGCGACTCATGATTAACCTTATCGTGTCCAACAAAATTCGGTTTATCCAGTTCGGACACAACGTCAAATTGACGTGTTCTGGGAGGAGTCCTCATTGAAAGAATACTATACTCTTTCAAGTATATGAGAAAGTTATTGCTTAAGCATTTTCATCATGGTCTAACCGTGATGTCATTAATACTTTAGCTGATCTGTTTGTCTAATTCGTGTCGAAACTTTAAAGTTTCCGATTTGTGTTCTTCAAAAGAAACACATAACCATAACGCGATGCCACATTCGTTAAGGTCACGAAATATTCATATCCACCTCTAGCCTAGCTAGACATGGGCCCACTTGCTTCACTATGAACTAGGGCTAACAGATTGGTGGCATTTACACTTTTACCAAGTAAATGTGTTTTAGGCACTTTGCCCAATAAACTAGATTCGTAGACTTTATTTGAATGGAATCAAATCAGTCCAAGTACCCACTCTTCGAAAGTGTGGATATACGACTCTTGTTTAGTTGTGTCCCAGACAACAATGCCACAAAAGTTTCATCTGGTCAAATCAGTTTGAGCTATTTGTTTGTCATGTTATATATTTGAGATTTATTTATATTCAAAATATAAATTATGTTATTCACATTTAATGTGTTTATCTCAATATCATCTTTATATAATAAAACACTTTAGTGTTCTAGAATATAAAGGTTCACCCGCAGCGGGTTAAACACTGATATGGAGATAATGTCTCTAGTCAAACTAGTTACATTATAACAGTTACTAAATTTAAGTACACACCCGAAGGTAGTTCCTAAACTTAGGTATCTACGGTTAAAACAGCGACTTTCATCCCGTTTCCAATTCGCAGATAAATCTCATTTAAAGTCGGTATCCTGCTCATAGCAGATTCTAAACATCAGTACATATTTATGCATCACACTTAGTATCTAAAATCCAATTTTAATACTAGTTGTGAACATAATTTGACAAACATATTTGAAGTCAGAGCCTTGCCATGTCTTCAGTTCCTTCATGTCTGCTTTGTCCAAACGGCAGTCACGCTTCCGCGATCCCGTTTGCCACAATTTAGGCAGACACTTTGGGATATGTCCTTTATCTTCCCAGAAGATTATAATGATTTTGTCTTTGCCCTTTTCAACACTTCAGAAGCCTTTGGCCAAGCCATGGCCTTCTAGAATATCGAAGTAAGGTGCGCCTTGCGCTACTTGCCTAATTACAAATTTTGACTTTGTCTCATTGAGAATAGTCATTAACTCTCCAAGAGTTTATCATTGCAATATTTACTTTTAAGATCTAATTATAGATCTATGAAGATCCTTCAATTTCTTTATCACACTTTAAGGATCTAATCCTTAGTTCTGATTCAGAAATTAAGGAGTCTACTGCGACAAGCTTAATGGATTAAGCACTAAAGTTATCATCACATGAATCTTCCAAAGACCATGCTCTACTATTGGCTTAACTCCGGGCTTAGGCATAATATGTTATTTTATCAAATAAAGTAACTTATTAATTTCCAGGACCATCCTGAAATTTTATTCCCAATTTGAAAATTAAACCATTTAAATAGATTTTCCCTAGGATTATGTTTTAAATGTCAATCTTTCAATTTTATCTTGATTCTAATAGTCCAAATTTTTAATCAACGATTTCAGGTACTTTAAATATAATGATTATTATAGTCCAACTATATAATCAACTATACTTTTAATTTGTTTGAATATAGTCAAACTATTTATTAAAAAAACGATTTAAATATTAGTCCAACTAACATTATTTTATTTGACGAATGATATTTGTTTGAGCGCGTATGGCAAGTAATTAAATGAATATTGCAAATTCAATTCTTGCCTCCCACTATTTTTCGGCGAGCCTCTAACCCTCTGTCGAGTACTCGGGAAACCGTGTTTCCTAGCGGGCTAGGATCCCGTTATATGTCACACAATCTTGACTTTGGCCAACAAATTGTATGATAATTAACTAGGTAGATATCTAAGATCAATTGGATCTAATCCAATTCCTAGATCCAGTAGGTGGACATCCAAGTCCGAAACATATATCTTATATATGCCAATATATCCAATATATTGCCTAATCGTTTTCCTCTGAATCAACTAAGCCTTGGCTTTGGCACAACAAACTTAGTGATCCCAGTCAAGCATGACCCATTGACCATCGAAAGCTTCGTAATCAATGTCGATGGACAAGAAATGTGTTGGTTTCTATTAAGGTCCCAAGATCAATAATAAGCATAAATCAAGTGCGAATACACATCGAAGAAGTTGCGGAATACTCACATCGATTGGTTGAGCGACGGGGAGGCAACAAAAATTTCAGATTCTGCCTTCACTGTATTCGGCAGTGAGCTGTGAGTGCTCACTGGTTTGGCCTCCATTTTGGTCCATCATCAAGCTCTAAGCTTCGTCGAATGGTTCTCGGCTCATGGGTGGACTTCCCTATCACCTTCGCATATCTCGTAAGTGTGCTAGCACTTGTGATTTTGCCACAAAATCACACTGTTTGCTTCCCTCACTGCTCACGGTTTTGTTGAAAACCAGTAAGCTTTTTGGCCTCCATTTTGGTCCTTCGTCAAGCTCCAAGCTTCGTCGAATGGTTCCCGGCTCATGGGTGGACTTCCCTATCACCTTCGCATGTCTCGTAAGTGTGCTAGCACTTGTGATTGTACTACCATATGATCTGGTGTCTGTCCGGTGCCAGGCCATTAGCAACTGTGTTGAAAAGATCGTAGACCAAGAGGTCTTCGTTTGCTAATTCGTTAAGGCCCCACGGTGGGTACCAAATTATGGATGTCAGTTTTCGTCCGAGGTCCACAATCGAGATTTTGGATTTTTGGGGCACTAACGAACCTTCAAAACCATGATAGTATGAGCGGGGAGTACTACCCACCGGTGTGATGGAAGCCGTAGGCTCTCCGATGTTCAAGTCAGTAAAGTGTGTCTGACGGAAGTAGAGAGAGAAAGGCTTAGAGTTACCTCAATCTCAGTTTGTTTGCTGTGGGAGCAGGGTATTTGATATTTCATGGGTGAAATGTTGTGGAATTGTCTGATGTTCGATGATCTCTCCATGTCAGGATCCTTCTCTTTTATAAAGCTTCTGATGTTGTGGTGTCATTTACCTCTGACCATTGGGATTCTGTAACTGTAACTTGATGGTGGTGTTTATGAGCATCTCTGTAACTGCTAATTTATTTGGTGTTATTTATGGGTTCAGGCATTTTCTTGAACTGGTTATTGATGGGCGATGGGCGATGGTCTATTATTGATGGGCGATGGGTGATGGTCTAAAGACGATGGGCTCTCGGCCCAGCTTTGGTTTTTGGCAGTGGGCTTTGGGTCTCTGGTCTCATGGTGGGCCTAGGGGTGAAAATGTCGATTTTTCCCTCGGGGCTAATTTTGGCCCGTACAGCTACAACACAGGCTAAGGAACCACATTATCATCAATGATCCAAGTATGTACTTCGATGGTTTCATCTGATTCGAGAGATCACACATCGTGGCGATGTGAAGATCAAAAATCGTTTCAGATGATAACCTTACAGATCCGCTGACGAAAGCTATATCTCAGCAAAGGTTTGGGTGACCCGTAGATAGTTCAGGTGTTGGACACTTGAGTAATTGGCTATAGGCCAAGTGGGAGATTTGGGGAAATATGACTAATAGCATCACTATTTGTAAAAGACATGGTGTTTTTGTACAAATTAACTATGTGACAAAGGAAATTGCTCTTTATCATTTTGTAATGGATTACTTGGATAGATAAATGATAAAAGTCCATATGATTAGTTACCAGATTAATAAGATATGAGATAGTATTAATCCACGAAAGGGTTAATCATTAAAATCCCCAGTCGTAGTATTATCGAGACTGGATATCGATAATGCAGAATAGGCTAATATTACACTTGTGCGCGTTATGGAAGCTTAACGACATAGTTCTCATATATTTAAGTATTGGATACTATGCAAGTGTGATAGGAGGTTCTGTTAGCCGTTGGACCGGGAACAGCTTCGCTCTGGATAGACCCCTCAGAGTCCCATTGGTAGTATGACTATGTGTCTATGGGAATCCGAATCAGGGTAGGTGTATGTGGTCTTAACCTGAGACTTGCATCGCTAATACTTGCGACAATCAGTATACTTTGGTTTTGGTCATCCGAAGCTTTAATAGGTTTTGTGTACGCCTCTTTCTGGGTTTACTGAGAATCGTAGTGTATTGGGTGTGATGTCAAGATGGAAGTATCACTTCAGTCATATGGAGATGATGATCACGCAAGATACAGAACTAGTACTCTTAAATGCTGCAGCTATCGGGATACTATGACTAGGTCATGATTATCTGATTACAGAGACTAGTTGCTGATAATCCGATATATGCTTCGTACGGGGAAGACACAATTTCAACCCTAGGTCTAGCATGTGACATCTGATATTGGATCGTATTACGTAATACATTATATACTACTCCTGATACAGATTATATATTATTTGTTGAATATTTCTGGAGAATTGGGTAGGCACGGTGCTTTGCTAGAAGCCAACCATGTCTTGTGAATCGGTGAGAACGTGGTACGTGGTACGCACGTGTCGGATAGTCCGATAATCGTATTTACTGCCAGCATATCCAGGGATCTCTTGGGTCGCTTCCCAAAGATTCACCGATGACATTTGACTCGAACAGAATTAATCTGGGATTAATTATGAGAGAGAAAATTAATCTGGGATTAATTGCGGTAGAATTTATCTGGATTAAATTCGTCTAGAAGAGAGAATGCGATTAATTTGGAATTAATCGGTAAAGTAAATTAATAGTTAAATTAGACTTTACTATTTAATTTTTTTAATTGGGCTAAAATAATATATCAGATATATTAATTGAAATTGGATTTCAATACGGAATTAAAATTGGATTTTAATTCAAGCGAACGAATTAATTTGGAATTAATTCATAAGTGACTTTCGTAATAATTTTGCTAGGCATTATTATTTAATTAAATTGGATTTATTACGTCGCGACGGAAAATTTGTTAATCGGATATTAAACGAACCCAGGCCCAAAGTGTGTTGTGTAGCCAACTAAATTTGGAATTTAAAGTGGTGGGACCCACTTGACTTACATTAATTGTTTGACAAATTGATGTGAGTAGTTGGCCATTATAAATGAAACCATTTACTTTTCACCAACCTAGTTTTTGAAAACAATTACTACAACTTGTTTTTGGAAAAATCAACATACACACACCAACTTTTGAAAAATGAAAATGTTCTCTCTCTCTCCTCCTTCTCCATTGCCGTGAGACCTTCTTCTTCAAAGAAATTTTTGTTCAAAAATTTCAACCTTGCTAGCACATAGAGAGTCAAAGAAATGTGATAGGGAAACTCACCATTGAGTTTGGAATTCAAATCAAAGCTTGGAGCTTCCATACATCCAACAATAAATTTTGAATTTCAACCGATCAATGTAAGTTCTTTCCGCAAACTTTAATTGATTATTCACAATAAATCAAGACTTAGAGATCCTTGGCATGTCTATGACACTAACAGGATATATGTCAAGAATCTCATATTTATGAACCAAGAATCAATACGCGCTACTATTGTGAGTATATTATATGAATATATAATAAATATTTTTGGTCATATTCTAACCTTCTTAGGTTTAGGAACTATCACTTTGACGAGACACCCCACACTTTCAAGTATTTATATGAAGGTGTAGGAGCGAATTAGGGTTTACTGCTATGCCAATGATGTCGACGATCATGACACTGTTAGGCTCGCAACCCGTAGAGAGTACGGATAGCCCACAGGGGACTAACCGAAAAATAAAAGAGTCACCACCTAGTATAAGACATTGTGAATGATTTAAGGCCGCACTACACCCCTCACAAGGTCTGAACTTAAACCCGTTTGGTTTGGAATAGGCCCTTACTGATGCCAGTATAATATTTAGGTTCGAATAGAGTGATCACCATGTCTTATAATGCAGTAACATGAAAAATAATTTATATAGCATACACGATGCATATATATAAAGGCAGTAAAGAAAAACGAATAGATACAAATGTTCAGAAGCTGCTAAAATAATAGTTAAATAATAATCAAGCAAATCAGAGCATGTAATTATGGGTTTGGCTTCGGAGAGGCTTGGTCGAACATAACCATAGCCGACCAGATATTTTTTGTATCACTAACGCTCAGTCAAACTTACATGAAGTCTGGCCATCCATTGATTTAACTCTATTAATAATTATAGGTCATCAATGCCTCTCATTGGGTCAACGTCAACTATTGTGCTCTCATCGACAAAGAGATTCCCATTAGAATCAAATCTAGGCCTCTTAATTTTTGGAAGAACAACAAAGGGACTACTAACAGCCGTGGACTTTTTTAACTGCCTCCCAAACATACTACGAACTTTTGGGCAATTTTGTAGAATGCGTATGCCTTTTAAACATGTCACTGGACTTATTATTGGTGTTTCTTCAGGCCTAATTATTAGTATTTCTTCTGGAATAATTGTTGCTATTTCTTCAGCCCTAATTGTTGTTATTTCTTTATGCCTCATTGCTAATGTTGTTTCATCGGGCCTCACTATTGGTGTTTTCCACGTATGATCTTGTATACAATCATAGATCATGTCAGCAAATAGTCACATAGTATGCAAGTAAATAGCTATTTAGTGTTTTTACCTTATATGATGGCATCGAATAAGAATGTGTAACTGAATGGTTATATGTATTTATAAATGTCATGACATTTTCCCTGAAATATTTTTGCTCAACCATCTATGCTTCCATTTTATCTAGCATAGTTTTCCTAAAATCCTTCTCTTGTTCTTACATTTCATCAACGAATGAGGGAAATGAAGATATTTCAAGATCAATGTTATTCAATCTCCTTATAACATAATCCATACGCCATTTTGTCCACAGCTGTAGATGAAAATGTTAACTATTATTGTTAATTAAGTATTACCTTATCCTCATCATTATGGCTATCACCTTCCGGTACACTTTCATAATCTTCATCTATGACATCATCGGTAAAATGTCTGTCACCTCAGATAAGTTTGCTCAAACTGAAAAAATTAAATAATTAACACCTAATTTTTTTTCTATATAATATACCATGATATATAAAAAAAAGATCAGTATTGACCTCTTCTACCCTTTGGGGGATATAAGTACAATAAGGCCGCACATATATCCAATATGAGTAGTCTTCTCATATTTTATAAGTATCAATAATTGTTTTGTATGTAACTGAAAAATGAAGGGAAGATAATTTAGAAAATCAATTACAAATATTGAACTCCAACTAATCGTATGTAAATTAATACCTCATCATCAGGTCTATTAAGAAAATTCATTATAGCCATATCTATAGGTTGTCCACGCACCGTGCACCTTCAAATGCAGGATAAACACGATCGCATTTGATTGGATATCTAGAGCCACAATTCCAATAGTTCAAATATCCACACCTATATAAATTGATATTAGAAAATAAAACTCAAACATAATTTGTCGAAATAGATAATATATATATATATATATATATATATATATGGTAATATTACTGTAGTCCAAGACAAAAGCCATAAAAATTATATTTTTCTTCCATATGTCTCTTGTCTTTCATGTGCTCTGCTTTGAATTTATTGGCTTTACCTACTACAACCTTAGTTGCTTGGTCACAAATAATATCCCATGCCAAGGTACCTCATGGAATATTATTGAAGTAATATAGATCTTCCACCGCTTTCAAATTTTATTTGTACCCGCCTCTCATCAAGACACGCAAATAAAACTCAATCATTAAAGTAATACAATGTTATCTTCAGTGCATCAGATTTTGGAATCTTTGTGAAATCAAACTGAAGAAACTTTGTGTCTAAGTCAATAACTCTTCCACACATTACATCAGCAAAGTAGTTGTCTCGTATGTCAAATGTATTATAATCAGTTTTAACTGAAGAAGCACTTCGAAGACTTTTGACCAGAGACCATTCTCGAATGGATAGCCTTATTAATTTCTCGCCAATGCGAAACCATAATTGAGATCCCATCTCACTTTTCGTTTACACAACAAGTTTAAGCAAATATTGAGCAATATTATTTCTTTGAAATTCATATCAATTTCTAAGAAATGTCCGAAAATAGATTTTTTGAACTCTTCTAATTATGGAGTAGTCAATTTTGATTTTATTGCTTCCACAACTTTTTATCCGAGTAATATTGGCCGCACACCCCGAAATCGATCAGAATCTGATATCCTGAAATTTTTGGGTTGAAACTACTTGTCTTCATACCTACAAACAGCATTAAAAGATCATTATTGCCCACATTTAAAAAACAAACAGGATGCTCACATGGGGCGTCCGCTACATCTCACGGGCGTCCGCACAGGTGCTCGAGAGATGCAGCGGGCATCGTAGACACCCCATGCATCTCAGGCGTATACTTGAGCAGGCGTCCGGGCGAATGCCTGTCCAAGTAAAGAGGCGTCTGCTTGAGCGTCCATTTCTATGCTTCCACAACTCAAGTACTTTTTCAAACAATTGGTGTGCAAATATTTACCAACACCATATTAATTCATAATCTTTAAATTTAAATGCCAAATCTAGTTAAGAATACTAACAAAATACTCACAACAAACACATATTTGGAATATATGGGAAATTTAAAACTTTGTGAAATGAATTAGATTATTCACCAAGTTAAAAGTAGAAACTTTTTGCACAAAATTAATAATCAATTCCGGGTGAGACACCACCACGCCGTCGTCACTACCATCGCTGGAGTCCTCATACGTCATCGGAATATTTGGTTCTTGCCAAAATAATTAAGAGTTTGGGGGGTTAGGGTCTGAGAGAATGAAAAATTGAAGAGATGACAGTTATGAGATTTTTGTAATGAAGGGTAAAGTTGATAGTTTATCTTGAATTTTATTATAAAATATATTTTGGAGATTGTTGGTTATTTTTTTATATTTAATAAATGAAATGAGTTATTTTTATAAATTTCCAAATAATAAGTTTCTTTTCTAAAAAAACTTGTCATCTATCATATCAGATCATATTATAATAGTAATAACTCAATACAGCTGGCTCTTTCATAATCTTATTGACTTTGTTTACACCCAACCAGGCACCAATCATAATCCTCAAAGACTCCTTTCCCCTCCACAGCCATAAGGCTTTAGCCTTTACGGACCCACAATATTGGGTTCCTACCAATCTTAAATCTTTATTTTTGCAAGGCCCTTTGTACTACCAAATCCAAGTAATCAATGATATACTTTTTAATGGGTATTTGAGTAATCATTTACAATGAAAGATCGAGCATGGATTAATAATCATTTTGTGACTTAAAATATGACATTTATAGTCTTTCTGTTTACAAGTTTTATGTTACATGTTATAAAAATTATTTTATGTCAATATTTATATTAATATTGAAGCAACTTACTAATAATTGCCAGTGGCAAGGGCACATAATTATGAGTCATAGCAAATTGGTCTTAGTTGTCATAACAATTCTACCTAAACAAATCTGTACAGCACTTGGGAATTAATTGCTTACTGTTTACATAATTGCAACTCAGTTAATTACTAGTAGTACTATATATGAGCATATCCAAAAGATATAACTACTAGTTGAATCAAATGGGTCAACTAAAAAAGTATAATTTATCTAGCTAGATGAATACATAATGGCCAATTATCTTAAGCAAATCCACCTCTAGATTTTTTTTCAAGTAAGAGAATGGACAAGTTTAAATGTAATTTTAATCTTTTATTTTAAAGATCGAACTGGAATGATAAATATTTTATTAAGATATTTGAAAACTAACTCAATTACAACTTTAAAGGTAAGTATACCTTGAGTTAGATCAATACATAGACCACTAATTCTCCTGGACTAGTAATTCAAGTAGGGCAGAGTTGAGCTATTTGGAATGTCCATGTTAAAAGTTCTGCAATGGTGCTTCATAATATAGGACATTATCAATGCTATTGAGAGATATAGCCTTCAACATAATGTATTTTCAAACCGAAGGCAAAGGCGGCATATTTTGTAAGGCAGATTTAGTGCACACTCTTAGTTGTTGCTGATATATATATATATATATATATATATATATATGCCGCTGCCATTAGACAGCTTCACAAGCTGGTTGCCTAATTGTGGGAATATGTTGCTGCAATGATTAATCTATTCATGGTTCATTAAGTTATATCAAACTTTTATGGGGTTTATAATTACCAAATTATAAGTGATGAATATGTAATTTTCACCAACATATGATATGCAAAATTCTGTGTGTTGGCACTTAGTGATCATTGGTAGGGACATGTAAGATAAGCATATTTGAGAGATTTGGTGGTCTGAACATGCCTAAAAGAAAGAGGAAACAAACCCATATGGCCTTGTGAGAATTGCAAAGATCCTCCAAAACAAACCCTAAGACTCTATTGGTCTCCTCATCTTCAATCACTTATCCTTCCTCATTCTAAAATATTCCAACATTGCCTCCATAACCTCACTACAAAAATCCTATTCATAAATCTCATGTCTTTCTTCTTAATGCTTACTCCAAAAACTGATCATGTGATTATGTCTCTCCAATTGCTTAAAAATTATATAAACAAGTACTAATCCTATGTGTATATTATTTATCACAAAATGGGGTTCCTTCTCTTTCTGTCTTTGATTTTGGAAGCACGCCTTTAAGTCAATGGTGTGACTATGAATCTACAGTCACTCTGCAACTCCACTCAGAAGATTAAGTTAAGCGAATAATGTGAATGTGAATTATTGGGAACTAAAGAAAGCTAATTGATATGTTTATGAAGTCAAATCTATTTAAAACTCATGTACACTTTATTTTTTTTGGAAACATGGGAAACTTCGTCTTAAATTATTTTATCCGAGCTTAAGTGCAGGAGATAAAACCTCGATTGCCCCCAGACTCTTACAAAAAATACATCCCCTAAATTGAACCCAGAACTTGACAACTAAGTATTAAACCCTTTTTCCATCAAACCCACCCTTACATGTAAGTATATATGCTAATTAATGCTAGCTGGGAAGATTGATTCTCACTCCCTGTAACTGCCTGGAATGTTTAGTTTCAGATTTTTATGCCTATAAATAACTTTATTTTGACACCCATAACTCCATCTTATTCTTGTTCTCAAAGAATCAATAAACTAATTAATCCGAGAAGTTTCATAAATTGTGATCATTGAAATTGATCTTTAACATCACAAGTTTGCTAATATGGGCAAGTCTACAGGAGGTAACTGTATCGGTAGGGCAATAAAATTAAAATAATCGCCATTGAACTTAATAAACACATGACCATTAAACTTGAATGGTATTAAACTTAATACGGGATCATTAAACTTGAAACATTTAAAATTGAATGATAAAAAATCAAATTTAATGTTCCATATTTCAATTTCAATAATCCAAATTTCAAATTTATAGCTATCTCGGAGTACAATATAAAACCCTTTAAATTTTATATTAAAAGTTCATGTTTGAAAATTTAACAAAAAAATAACATTTTTCAAAGGTAATCTAGGGGACCAACCGTGAGATGTTGAATTTGGACATGATATGCAGAAGTTAGGTGTTACAAATGTATGATTTGGTGGAAAATGACTTAAAATTTTATTATTAGGTCCCGAGTTTGAGTTCATGGAGTACATTTCTTATAAAAATCTAGGGCACTGAAAATTTTTACTTGCTTCGCTTAAATCTGAATCGCGTAATTGACAATAAGATTTCCAAAAAAAAAAAAAAAAAAAAAGTTACGTATATATTTGGAACTTGTCTGTTCTACTGTCTTTGTTGGATTCTGCAGCTGGCAAATGGCATATATTGTCTTTGACTAGTCCATTCAGCACATTGAATTCTTGACTCATATTGTATCCATGCATGCATCCATGGATATATTTTATATATATAGTTCCTGCAAAAAAGTAAAGACTCTTCTTTTGCAAGTGTCTCTTCTTTTCTTATCCTTATACTATGCAATATTTCATTTTTTTGGTTAAATGCTCATATTTTTGGAAAGTTAGAGCTTTCCCCTTTCTTTTCCTTTTCTTTGTTAAGTCAACTTTCATACTAATAACATTTCACACCCAAACTTTACTCATTTGTCCATTCTTCTCCTTAAGTATCTTTAACTATATATTTTCTTTTTCAATAATGGCAAATCCTTTTTAACTCACACTTTTGATAATATTAGAAAAAAAAATTTATCTCCTAAATCAGAACTGGTTTTATTTTTAAATATTTAATATTTGAAAGAAAATCAATCTTTGTAATAGATATTGTGAGAACTTGAACTCGTTATTTCAATAATAAAACTAAGAGACAATCGATGTTCAAAGACATTTTTAAGCTCAAGAAAAAAAAAAAAAATATTTAAATATTTCAATGTTGAACATAAATTATACACAAAATAATAAAATACAACCGGAACCTTAGGCAAATGCTTAATTTACTTGCGTATTGAACTGGCCTTGTTAGTAGGTGCCCACTTATGTACACCAAATTCTACAATTTCACTTTTATAATTAAAACATACTTTTGGAATTAATATAAATTTCAATTTAGATGATCAATTTGCCACTTTATTGTCTCACACATAATAAAGGAACTGGAGATCATTAAAGTCTCTGTAAAAAAGTCTAAACCCTAGCTTTAGTTTTCATACCTTACGAGGACATGAGGACACCGAGGGCTTTACAATCTATCAACAAAGCTAAGCTACAAGAAAATATATGCAAGTTT
>SKCR01000695.1:0-28903 GCA_019454045.1 Zanthoxylum bungeanum
TAAAGGTATACCCGCAACAAGTTAAACTAGATATAAAGATAATGTTTCTAGTCAAACTAGGTACATTATAACAGTTTCCTAATTTAAGTACATGCCCAAAGGGCAGTTCCAAAACTTAGGTTCCCACAACCAAAACAGCGACTCTCGTCCTATTTCTGACTCGTAAGTCAATCTCATCTAAAGCTAGTCTCATGCTAATCAGCAGATCCCGCACGTCAGTACATATGTATGTACCACATTCAGTATCAAAAATCCAATTTTTTAAAACTAGTAGTGGACACGTTTATAACAAACATACCTGAAGTCGGAGCCTTGCCCGTCTTCACTTCCTTCAACTTTGCCTTGTACTCACGGCAGTCACGCTTCCAGTGACCCCATTTTCTACAATATAGGCAGACGTCTTCGGATATGTCCTTAGTTTTCCACGAAGAATGTGACGATTTTGCCTTGGTCCTTTTATTCACACCCCCATAAGCCTTCGGCCAAGCCTTGGCCTTCTGGGATGTCGAAGTAAGATGTGTCTTGCGCTTCTCGCCCTTTTGGAAGCTAGGGCTTTACTTCATTGAGCATAGCCTTTAACTCACAAATATATGGAAGTCTCGGCCTCATAAGTAATGCCCAGCTAACCTAGCTATTCGATGTCAGCAATCATCTGTGATACCTAGTGCTCGACAGATGTACCCTCTAACATACGCAAGCGAAAGAGCTTCTTTTGCAATTTGTATTTCCAAGATCTAAGGATAGATCTATGAAGATCCTTTCATTTCAACATCATGGTATGAGGATCTAATCCTTAGTTTTGACGACGAAATTAAGGAGTCATTACGGCAAGCATAACAGATTGAGCACTAAATTTATCATCACGATGAGTCTTCCTAAGCTAATGCTCTACTATTTGCTCAACACAGGCTCAGGCCCGAGAGGTCGCTCTATCAAATATAGTAACTTCTCGGCTCTCAGAACTATCCTGAGATTCATTTCCCAATCTGAAAATTTAGGCCGTTAAAGACATTTTCACCTAGGATTATGTTCTTTTACGCTAATCTTTCAGCTATCTTGATTGCAATAGTCCAACTATTCAATCAAAGATTTTTGGTACACTCAAAATGTAATGATTACTATAGTCCAACTATATAACCAACTACAAATTAAGTAGTGTGTTGTACAGTCTAACTGTTCAACGAAAGCAATATTAAATATTAGTCCAACTAATATATTTATAACAACGATAAATAAAATAAAAGAGCGTATATTGGCAAGTATTTAAACGAAATTGCAAATTTAATACTTGCCTCCCACTATTTTTCGGCGAGCCTCTAACCCTCCGTGGAGTACTTAGGAAACCTAGTTTCCTAGTGGGCTAGGATCCCGTTATAAAACACACAACCTTGACTTTGGCCAACAAGTTGTATGAAACTTAACTAGGTAGATCTCGAAGATCAATTGGATCCCATCCAATTCCTAGATCCAGTAGGTGGACCTCCAAGTCCGAAACATATATCCAATATATGTAAATATATCCAATATATTTCCTAACCTTTTCCACTAAATCAACTAAGCCTTGGCTTTGACTCAACAAGCTTAATGATTCTAGTTAAGCGTGACCCATTGACAGTGGGAAAGCTTCGTGATCGAAGTCGATGAACAAGAAGTGACCTTGACTTTGGCCAACAAGTCACAACCACCCAAGACATATGATATGGAACAAAGCTTACGTGGTTCAAACACATCCGCGATGGACAAAGGTCTTGACTTTGGCCAACAAACCAATGCCAATCTTGGATCTTGAGAGAGAACCACTCAATGGAAGGAAAAACACTTAATATTTGATAAGGGTTTTCGCGTAAATTGGCTACCAATTTATTATCTTTGATTAGGTCTCATCATACACCCTTAAGCATGCATTCTAAAAGTATAATAAGGCGTGAAATAAATTAATAATGATATACGGATGGATATATAACAAATTTGTTCCTAGTACAAATCTCTTACTTTCCTCTCTCCCGCTAGCACTATTCTTACTTCTACACAATTACATAATACTTCTAAAGAAACCTCATTTACATTGAGAGAAATAAAAAGAGACCTAATTCCAATTTATATAAATACAAAGATCAATTTCCTTTGTCACATAGTTAATTCTGTACAAGAACACCATGTCTTTTACAAAATAGTGATGTTATGGGTCATAATTGTCCAACAATTTGAACATATGTAGTAACAATCAGGACGATCCAGGTGATGGTCACTGGATTGATGTTAAGAACATCATTAAGTATCTTAGACGAACTAATGATGCTTTCTTAATTTATGGAGATGGAGAATATGAGGTGACTGGGATCACCGTTGCAAGTTTCCAAACTGATAAAGACGATTGTAAGTCGCAATAAAGGTACATATATTATTTGAACAACGGAACATTGAGCTGGAAATCTTCTAAGCAAGACACTGTTACCGATTCAACAACAAAAGCAGAATACATTGATGTGGCTGAGGCAGCAAAAAAAGCATTTTGGATCTATAAAATTCCTAATTCGATTAGGAGTAGTTCTGTTAGCAGCTGAGCTGGGCAATAACACAGGCTAAGGAATTATTGTCTCATCAATAATCCAAGTATGTACTTCAACAGTTTCATCTGATTCGTGAGATCACACATTGTGGCGATGTCAAGATCTAAAAGATTGTTTCAGATGATAACCTTGCATATCCACTGGCGAAAGGGATATCTAAGCATAAGCATGAGCGACCCATACATAGTTCAGGTGTTGGACACTTGAGTGATTGGCTATAGGCCAAGTGGGAGATTGTTGAACAATTATGACCCATAGCATAACTATTTGTAAAAGACATAATATTTTTGTACAAATTAACTATGTGATAAAGGAAATTGCTCTTTTATCATTTTGTAATTGGATTACTTGGATATATAAATGATAAAAGTCTATATGATTAGTACCAGATTAATAAGACATAAGACAGTATTAATCCACGAAAGGTTTAATCATTAAATATCCCTAGTCACAGTATTATCGAGACTGGACATCAATAATGCGGAATAGACTAGTATTACACTTGTGCGCGTTATGGAAGCTTAACAACATAATTCTCATATATTTAAGTATTGGATACTTATGCAAGTGTGATAGGAGGTTCTGTTAGCCGTTAGACCGGGAACAGCTTCGCTCTGGATAGACCCCTCAGAATCCCATTGGTAATATGACTATGTGTCTATAGGAATCTGAATCAGGGTAGGTGTATGTGGTCTTAACCTGAGACTTGCATCGCTAATACTTGCGACAATCAATACGTTTTGGTTTTAGTCGTATGGAGCTTTGACAGGTTCTGTGTACGCCTCTTCTAGGTTTACTGAGAATCATAGTGTATTGGGTGTGATGTCAAGATGTAAGTATCACTTCAGTCATAAGGAGATGATGATCACGCAGGGATACGAAACTAGTACTCTTAAATGCTCCAGCTATCGGATAGTATGACTAGGTCATGATTATCCGATTACATAGACTATTGTTAGTGATCCAATTAATGCTTCGTCGGGGCAGAAAAAATTCCAGCCCCAGGCCTAGCATGTGACATATTATGCCTGATACAGATTATATATTCCATGTTGAATATATTTTGGGATAATTGGGTAGGCACGGTGCTTTGCTAGAAGCCAACCATGTCTTGTAAATCGGTGAGAATATGGTACAAGGGTACGCACGTGTCGGAAGTCCGACAACCGTATTTACTGCTAACATATCCAATGATCTCTTGGGTCGCTTCCCAAAGATTCACCGATGACATTTGAACTCGAACAGAATTAATCTCGGATTAATTATGAGAAAGAAAATTAATTTGGAATTAATTACGGCAAGAATTTATCTGAGATTAAATTCGTCTAGAAGAGAGACGCGATTAATTTGGAATTATCGGTAAATAAATTTTAATAGTCAAATTGGATTTTTCTATTTAATTTTTTATTTGGGCTAAAATAATATATCGAATATATTAATTGAAATTGGATTTCATACAAAATTAAAATTGGATTTTAATTCAAGCGAACGAATAATTTGGAATTAATTCGTAAGCGACTTTCGTAATAATTTTACGAGCATTATTATTTAATTAAATTGGATTTAATTAAGTCGCGGCGGAAAATTCGTTTAATTGATTAAACGAACTCGAGCCCAAAATGTGTTGTGTAAGCCAACTAGATTTGGAATTAAATGGGTGGACCCATGACTTACATCACTTGTCACTATTTGTGATGTAAGTAGTTGACAAAAGTAATTGGATTTATTACACATCACACCTACCAAGTTAATATAACTTTGGTATTTTTTTTGAAAAACACATCACTATTCACCATCTTCTCTCTTTCTTCCCTTTGGCCGAATTTCTTCTTTTTGGAGGAGAAAATTTTCTTTCAAAATTTATTCTAGCTAGCACTTAAAGGAGTGAATTAAGGTGATAGGGAAACTCACCCAAGAGTTTGGAACTGTACAACAAAGCTTGGAGCTTCAACGACAAAGAAAGTTTTTAATTTTCTCATCCGTTCAATGTGAGTATTTCTGTAACTCTACTTGAATGATTCACACACAAATTTTGTTTTGGAAAGTCTTAGAGACACTAACAATTAGGTCCATTCTTAATCACCAAGGTTTTACCAGATAGAGCCGTTGAGTTACATGATCCCGACTCCAACAAAACATTCAAGGTTAAAAACAAGCGTGTCAAGCACTACTGGGGAGAATCAATTGAGCGACAAAAAGAAAGTATCACACTTTCAGATCCAGCCTAATGTTCGGGAAATCATGTCTAGCTGACGAATTTAAACTTAACGCTAACAGGGAGGCAACCCATGTAATTTATGTATATTTTTTGATCCAATGTGTTTTATTTTTGTGTGTTTACTTTTTTTAGGTAAAGTCATTTCACGATGGAAGACGTTCTCGCAAATCTTCACAAGCAATTTATTTCTCTCCCTCAAAATTCTCTGATGAAAGTCTACAAAGCTCGCTTGGAACGAATGAGACTACTGATGATAAAAGGTATTCCTACTGACATTCGTTGGATTATTGAAGCACGAGTCCGATTAGCAGGTGAGTCTTTTGACTCTTTTATTTCACATTTGTCATGTATAGGAAGAAGAACATATGCTAAAAAGAGAAGAGCTAAAAGAATGGGTGTATGCTATAAATGTGCTCGTATGTTTTGTAATACTCGTTGTCATTCTTTAGGAATGGTGTCTGATAACCATGAAGATAAGATTAATTTCATTAGGGATGGCTTGAGTAAGGAGTCTTTGAATGACATATCTAAGACTCTTGAGATGCATCACAGTGGAAATGTGTATCACGAAATTCACTTATTATATACACAATTCCGAAAAGAAAGACAACGATTAAGTCTCGGGAATCTGACTCTAAAAGACCATGTTTGCCAATTTATATGAAAATTATATGGGAAGCTTGTCCCTGATGCATAAACGTCATTCAAAGCCGTTACTTCCTGTAAAAATTATATCTCTTTGTCTTTTCCTAATATGTTGATTTGTTTTCTTATTTTCTTTATTTTCTTTTATTTCTCCGACAGGATCCAGACTTTTTGACCTTTCACATGATTTCTTTTATTGTTTTGCTAATAATCGTTCTTTGAAAGATACTAGTGCTATTATTACTCACCAATTTTCAGGTGTTATAAATTCAACTTATCTTTTCACTTTTGAAGGCATCCAGATTGAGAAAAGAAACATAATAAAATGGAAGCCACTTCAAGAAGACGAGTTGTAAATATCTGTGTTTTTTTGTGGTACTAGTGTTGGTACTAAGCCACAATACGTAGCAGCAGCACAAGAGTTGGGTCGAGTCTTAGCTGAAAGGAATATACACCTAGTATATGGCGGTGGCAATCTTGGACTAATGGGGATCGTTTCAAAGGCCGTACAGGATGGAGGAAGTCAAGTCTTAGGAATCATCCCAAAACCCTTGGCGGAGGCGAATCTGATAGGATCATCAAACAAAAAGAAATTAATTGTGCCAGGTATGTCTGAACGATTGGTAGAAATGATTAAATGTGCTGATGCTTTTATTGCTTTGCCAGATGGCTTGGGTACAATGGAGGAAATTTTTACAGTGTTATCTTGGGCGAATTTGAACATACACCAGAAACCAATTTGACTGTTCAACGCAGATGGATTTTATGATTTTGTTTGTGTATTTCTTGATGATGCCCAGAGAAATGGGTTTGTGTCAAAACCTTTAAAAGAACTCCTCTTCACTGCAAGAATTGCCCAGGATTTAATGGACCAATCTTAGCCTTTGAACCACAAATTGACCCTATCATTTCCAAGATAAACTGGACCGACAATGATCATGGTAAAAAGCGTCGGATAAATCTGGATCTTAACCTATAATTTTCATTTTAGATGTAGAATTTCAGCTAACCAGGTACTGTTTCTTAACTCATCTTCTACTTTTCAAGACATTGGGGACAATGTCTCATTTAAGTTTGGGGGTGGGGAATAATTGTAGTATTTTGTTTTTATGTTGTTTTTATTTTTAGTCAAAAATTTTCGAAAAATTCAAAAAAAAATTACAAAAATAAAAAAAAATCAAAAACAATATTTTGTGTTTTTATGTTTTTAATTTGATTAATCGGGTGAAATTGGTGTGAGATAGTTGTGTAAGGAGTTTCCACTCCTGAGACGTATCTCAACCTATTTCGGAACAAGTTAATTTTTGTTTATTTCATTTTGAATTATTTAATTTGTGAATTCTCCAGAAAACTAATTAAAATGAATTTCATATGCTCAGTTGACAGATATTATCAGCATACATGGTAACATACGGACATGAGTAGTAACTGACGAGTTTGTAATATTCAGTGTTCTAGTTTAATTGGAGGAAGCATCTAAAAAAATCGGTGGGATAAAAAAAACGTTTGAGATCCGAGTTATTAATTCCGTAGGGGTGTTTTAACACCTAGTGCCCTAAAACCAACTGGTTTGGGAGCCACTGGCCTAAATCTTGGTACATGGATCAAAGATGTTCCAAAAAACTATATATATCTTAAGTCTGAGTAATTAAGTCTGTATGGGTGTCTAAACACCTAGTGCCCTAAAGCCAACTGGTTTGGGAGTCTCTGTCCTAAAGCTCGCTACATGGATGGAAGATATTTTATATAAAAAAAAAAACAGAAAAATCAGAAAAATATTCCATTGCTTAAAAAATGTGTGAATTCTGATATAACTTTAGGACAAAAATATTACCTTCTTTTCAACTACACTTGTGACTATTGTGGGCAAAAATGAGTTGATTAATATTTTGTTGGCTGTGTGTATGGAGAATGGTAAAAATAATCGGAGAACTTACTTATTCAGTAATTTAGAAAGAAAGAAAACAACTCTAAACTTGGATAAGAAGTTTCACCTGGTTAGTCACTAACTTCTTTATTCTCTTTTCTCTTGTCTTTTTGTTTTTTTTTGTGCATAAGTTTTACTATCTTTTTACTATTGTAAAATGTTTGTGGGTATCATTGCTGTAAGCCCTCACGAGACTACAACTCGTCCACTAGGGACACCTACGGGTTTAAAGGCTTGTTGCATACGCTAAATACAACCGTGTTCCCTACAAAAGTGGCTTAGTTTAATTTTTATTTTAAAGATGTTTATGTTATTTTATTTTGTTGTTTTGCTCGAGGACTAGCAAAATGTTAGATTTATGGGTGTGATGAGTGGTAAATGTATCACTATTTCCCACTAATTTGACATAATATTTTGTATAGTTTCTTGAGTTTTGTGAATATTTTGATGTGTTTTATGTTATTTTGTAGATAAATAAAGTTTCAGGACTCCCTTGCGGTGATTCGGGGCCAAAACAGTGAAAAACGGATGAAAAATGCAAAATGATAATTTGGCGCGTCGCGACCGCTAATGTGCGCCGGACCTCGCTAACGTGCATCGGAGTCTGTTAACATGCACCGAGACATGTGGACCAATCAGAGGGATTCTGCTAAAATGCACCGGCTTTCTAACATGGGCTGAATATGCTAACGTGCACAGGTCACGTGTCAACATCATAGCAAATCATGCTAACATGTGTCGGAAATGTGTCACCATCACATGTTGCTGACAATCGCCATCGCCACATCATTGCCACGTCAACACAATCATTGAGTTACCGACGCCCTCTGCCATGTTTCACCTTATCGCAAATCCAAGTGCCACGTATCGTCACCTCTGCAAGCCACGCCACAAATCACGGCACGTCATGACGCGTCATGCGTCGCGACACGTGAAGCCTGTCGACGCCTATAAATTCAGCTCAAAATTTCAATTTCAGATGTACCTTCCTCTCTGTAATTCCTTGAGAATATTAAAGAGTTTGTATCTAGTTTGTTTAATTTCAATTTTGTAATTAATTTTATTTACTTTTTGTAACAGTAATTTACTTTCTTTACTTTTTCAGTTTTTACTATTAAGCAATGAGGAGGTAGTTTCCCCCTGTTATGGTGAAAGGTAAAGATTTTATTATTTCTATTTAGATTAATCTCTCTTAATTAAAATATAATAACTATTTAAAACATGACTTAATAAGGATACCACTATATTGGCCGGTTGGTAATTGATATTAAATTGGTTTTAACCTGACTAAGCAAGGATACCGCGTGGTTGGTCGGTTGGTAATTAATTATTAATTTGACTTAATCAGGTTACCGTCTATATGGCTGGTTGAAAATATCACACAAGTTAATATATTATATTTAGGGAGATATCTAAAATAGTAGTAATAAAAGTGGATAATTTTTTTGGACAATTATGACCCATAGCATCACTATTTGTAAAAGACAAGGTGTTCTTTGTACAAATTAATAATGTGACAAAGGAAATTGCTCTTTTATCATTTTTGTAATTTGATTACTTGGATATAAAAATGATAAAGTCCATATGATTAGTACCAGATTAATAAGATATGAGACAATATTAATCCACGAAAGGTTTAATCATTAAATATCCCTAGTCGTAGTATTATCGAGACTAGACATCGATAATGCGGAATAGGCTAGTATTACACTTGTGCGCGTTATGGAAGCTTAACGACATAGTTCTCATATATTTAAGTATTGGATACTTATGCAAGTGTGATAGGAGGTTCTGTTAGCCGTTGGACCGGGAACAGCTTCGCTCTGGATAGACCCCTCAGTGTCCCATTGGTATTATAACTATGTGCCTATGGGAATCCGAATCAGGGTAGGTGTATGTGGTCTTAACCTGAGACTTGCATCGCTAATACTTGCGACAATCAGTAAACTTTGGTTTTGGTCATCCGAAACTTTAACAGGTTCTGTGTACGACTCTTCTGGGTATACTAAGAATCGTAGTGTATTGGGTGTGATGTCAAGATGGAAGTATCACTTCAGTCATATGGAGATGATCAACACGCAGAGATATAGAACTAGTACTCTTAAATGTTATAGCTATCGGGATAGTATGACTAGGTCATGGTTATCCGATTACAGAGACTAGTTGCTAGTGATCCGATATATGCTTCGTACGGGGCAGACACAATTCCAGCCCTAGGCCTAGCATGTGACATTTGATACTGGATCGTAAAACGCAATACTTAGTATACTACGCCTGATAAAGATTATATCTTCCTCGTTGAATATTTCTGGAGAATTGGGTAGGCACGGTGCTTTGCTAGAAGCCAACCATGTCTTTTAAATCGGTAAGAATGTGGTACGGGGTACACACGTGTTCAGATAGTCCGACAACCAGATTTACTGCCAACATATCCAAGAATCTCTTGGGTCGCTTCCCAAAGATTCACCGATGACATTTGACTCGAACAAAATTAATCTGGGATTAATTATGAGAGAAAATTAATCAGGGATTAATTACGGCAAGAATTAATCTTGGATTAATTAACAGAGAGAAAATTAATCTTGGATTAATTGCGTCATGAATTAATCTGGGATTAATTCTTGAAGAATGGAGAACACGATTAATTTGGAATTAATCGGTAAAATAAATTTAATAGTTAAATTGGATTTTTCTATTTAATTTATTTATTTGGGCTAAAATAATATATTGGATATATTAATTGAAATCGGATTTCAACACGGAATTAAAATTTGATTTTAATTCAAGCGAACGAAGTAATTTGGAATTAATTCACAAGCGACTTCCGTAATAATTTTACTAGGCATTATTATTTAATTAATTGGATTTAATTACGTCGCGACGGAAAATTCGTTTAATCGGATTAAACGAACCCGAGCCCAAAGTGTGTTGTATAATCCAACTAGATTTGGAATTTAAAGTGTTGGGACCCACTTCACTTACATCAATTTTTACACTTGATGTAAGTAGTTGGATGTAATAAATGTGGCATTTTAAACAACATAAAACCAAGTTTGACTTAACTATTCACTCTCTCCCTTACATCTCTCTCTTGGCCGAAAATATCCAACGCTTGGAGGGCATTTTTTTCTTTCATTTTTTGTTCTTGTTAGCACATAAGGAGTCAATTTGAAGTGATAGGGAAACTCACCCAAGTGTTGGAACCACTCTACAAAGGCTTGCAACTTCTTCAACATGCATAAAAGTTTTGAACTTCCACCAACCAATGTAAGTTTTTCCGAAACTTTCTTTGGTAATTTTCACACACAAATCACGCTTAGAGATCCCGTGGCATGTCTAGGACACTAACAATGGTATCAGAGCGAGATCTAAGCTTGATTTGGATTTTAGGGTTTATATACTTTTTTTTAGGTTTTTTATGCTTGGAGTATGATTTTTCCAAATTGGTAGTTTGGTTGTGCTTTGATGATGATGAATTAGATTTATGCATCATAGGATTTGAGAAAAATTAATTGGATCTAATTTTCCCCAATTTCTTGTAATGGCCGAATATAACCCTAAAATGCTCATGGTGAATTTTTGAAATTGACAATTAGATATGTTAATTGGCATGAAATGAATATTGATTGTTGATTTAATTGGATTGAAATCAAAATTGGATGTTATTTCTATGCCTTTGCCGTGAGTATGTAGCATGTTTTAGAATTGATTTTGCTTCAATTTGTGTTGGACATGAATTGGAAATGTTGAGCATGATTAATTGGATTAATTAGTGTTTTGGAAACATTAGATTAGTTGATTAATTATGTTAATTGCACTTTAAATAAATTAATATGTAATTTGGAATAATATGTTAATTTAATTTGTTGTAATTGGGCTTAATGGGCTTGGTTGGGCCAATTATGATTTTGGACAATTGGGTTGGATCCAATTGGGCCTAAAACCATTTCCATAAAGTCCAAATATGACAATTGGGCCTTTGATAATTTAATTGGGCCTAATGGGCTTAAATTAATTTTTGGCAAAAGAGTGATTCCTTATTGGGCCTTGGCTATTGGATTGGATCCACATTGGCCAAAGCTCATGCATAAAGAATTAATTAAAAGCCCATTGGACTTTAATTAAATTGGTATTGGATGCTAATTGGGCCTTTGAGACCCAATTGGATTGGATTTGGAATCCAAGTCCTTAAAGACACTATTGAAAGTTTAATTATTTAATTTGGAATTAAATAAGAATTAGTATTGGATACAATTTAAATTGGATTTAAAATTGTAGTTTGATATAATTCAAGAATACGTACTTTGAGTATTTATTCTTAAACGAGTTGGACTCGCACAAATCAAATCGTTGTTTGAACATTTGATGGTCATTAATTCAAAGATTAATTAATTGGATTAGATTGATTGAATAACATGCTTTGTGTGAATACTTGGATGTATTTGTATGAATAATGTATATCGGATGGATATTAGAAGGGTGAAGGCAATTTTGGAAATTATTGTAAGTAGGGTACTTATTTTTTAAATTGGACCTGCGTGTCCAGCCTTTCACCTCTTATACTCTTTGTATTTCTCTTCTCACCAATTTCTCTCAATGTAAATGAGGTTTCTTTAATGTATTATGTAATTAGGTAGAAGTATGAATGGTGCTAGCGGGAGAGAGGAAATGGAGAGATTTGTTCTAGGAACAAATTATTATATATCCATCCGCATATCATTATTATTTTATTCCCGCCTTATTATGCTATTAGAATGCATAATTTCTAGCATTTACTTTTCACCATTTTACTTTATGTCTTTTATTTTTAAGTTTTTACTAGTTGTAAATGTGTGTCGTAGCTAAGCCCGTTATATTGGGTTGTGATGAATTCCAATATCACCGGTTTATAAGGGGTTATTTTATAGTTTGGGTAATATAAAGGTTTACTTATTAAGTCTTAAGCTTAATGCGTCTTGTTAACTGGCCACTAATAAGATTGATCTGGTAAACTTAAAATAAACTTGACGAAGGAATTTTAGGTTTAAGACCCTAGACTTAATAGCCCACGATTTTCATTGAGGATAGATAACCCTTTAATAGATTTCCTTACATGATAGACATATACCTGTCGAGCGGGGGTAACCACAATTGGAACTTAGTCTTAATGAATCCAGGTAATTTTATAGACTTAGACATATGATTTAATTGGGTTACACTGGGTATTTGCATCCGACCATCGATAGAGGCTTTTGCAGAATTTCATGTTCCAGGTTAGTAAACCAATATATTACACAAACATGAAATAACCACTTCATCTTTAAAAAGATATTGGAAGAAATCACAACCCTGGATATTTTAATAAATTTGAATTTTCCTCAACCAACTTTCGCGCCATTTTATTTACTTGTTTTAAATTTAAGTCACCATTCCAATCAAACAATTAATCCATTAGATACTAGTAATCATTTGACCTCATAAAATTAATAGCTTAGGTATTAAGTCCTCGTGGGATCGATACTTTTTTATACTACTTGAACGATATGTGCGCTTGCGTTATGCGCGTGTGATTACACCGGTCACCTGTTGATCGATCCCGAACTTATCGGATTATTTTATTAATTTGACACTCTTATACTTGGGAGTAAAGAACCACTTCGTAAGTGTGTCATATTATATTTAATATAAGGTTTTCATTAAATAAATGATTATAAGATAATCATTTAATTTATTAAAAGAGTTGTAAATATTAAATTATTTAATTTGTCACTTTTATAAATAAAGGATTTTAAAATATGATTTTAAAATTCATTATTACGTAAATGGAAGTTATATTTTCTTCCTTAGTAACACTTTAATGTCATTATGATGACATTTATCAAAAAGTTTTTGATGTTACAAAAAGAGGGGCTGGCCGAATTTTATAAAGAAAATGGTTAGGGTTTTGTTTAATTTTTGGTAACAAATATCCTAAGTCTAAAAAAAATAAGGTTTTCTTTTCGAACTTTTCAATTTGAAAACCCTAGCCCCCAATTTTCTTATTTTTTTCTCAAGTGTTGAAAGAAAAAATGGAAGAATAAAAAGAAAATAAAATTGTGTGTGACAATATAATTCTCTAAAGTGTTTAGAGATTTAATCTTTTGTGAGTGAAGCCCACATTTCTATTTGCTGGTTACGAGATATAACACATAAGACTTTTTGAAAATCAAACCAAAAACATATTCTCCCTTCTTTATTGTTTAGGGTAGTGAGCAGACAAATCTACTCACTTCTGCTACGTATAACTTGATTCGGGGCTCGGTTTGTGTTGCATTTTAGACCATAAATTTTGGGAAAACGAGGGGGTGTTTTGGTGGAAAGATTTGGACGTGAAATCCAATAAAATGAGGTAAGAACCTTTTACCCAAATTTTGGAATGTGGATTTTGATGATAAAATACTATATTGATGATAAAAGCATGTTAGGAATTGCTTTTAATGGCATAATATGTATGGGAATTGATTGAAACCCTAAGTTTGGAAGTTAGTTAGGGATATGAAATTAAAGTGTTCAGATGGGTTCAGGAGTATTTGATTAGCAAGTGTTTAAATTGTAGTTAAATGAAATGGATTGTGTGTTAGTTTTAGTATAAAAGTGTTGGTGATGATTTTAGGTAACTAGATGATGAGAAGCAAAGTTGGAACCTGAGAAAAAAGGTTCGCGCCGCGATGTAAGTCCATGCGCATCGCGTCGTGTACTGGGAAATTATGAGGATTCATTTTTGGACTGGCCGCGTCGCGACGCAAAAGTCCATGCGTCGCGACATGAACAGGAAATTTTCAAACATGTGATTCTGGAATTGTGCGCGTTGCGATGTGCAAGGCCCTGCGTCGCGACGCAAATATAGAACTTCCCCAAAATCATATTTAAATCATTCCAGTTCCACCCTAGTGTGTTAGAGGCCACCCTAAGGGTCTCGAATCAATTGGTATACATATGATGCACCATAATATACATATGATATATCTAAAAGCAATAGCAAGTGTTTAGATCAATAAACTTAGTATAATTTCGTAATACACTCCATAATTTATTTTCTAATCAGAGTTATCAACTAGAAGTTATTGTAGAAACTACAAACCTTTCGGCGGAGTGATGATATGCTAGCAGAACTCCAAAATAGTGAGTGGACCTCTTTTCTCAAATTGGTTTTATTTATCAAGTTTTGAATTCATACTTATTTTTTTAAGCATATAGGGCGTTAGACAGAAGTTTATTACATATGTTTTTTATAGAGTGATGTTTCAGAAAGATTGTTTTTTATTACAGCATGAGTTTTGAGATTTTAGAGGCATGGGGAAAAAAACCCACCTCGGTATGTAACTTATGGAATTGACGGATGACATGTGCACATGTAGAGGACTGGAGAGACGGTGATACGTGACGCCCCCAGATCCTAGTTCAGGACTAAGGATGACAGATGCCCCTAGATCCTAATTTCAGAGCTTGGAGGGTAGCATAGATCTGCACCCTCGATTCTATTTCAGTAGCTTGGGGGACGGCGATATGTAACGCCCCAAGACCACTAATTGCAGGGACATGAGTGGCATGCTTTGGGGGACGGCGATACGTAACGCCCCAAAGTCATGGTTTTGCATTCATGGCTCTAGTTAGGCGTATGGGGGGGACGATGATACGTAACGCCCCCATACGTCAAGTTTTTCAGATATAGACCAGTTTTCAGACATCAGGTTTTCAGATAATAGTTTTCAAAGATCAGATACTAGAAATAGTTTTTAGAAACATAAATTAGTTTTTCAGAGACAGCTTTCAGAAACAGGTGCATTAGAAAAGTTTTCAGAACAGATTTTAGAAAGGTTTTTCAGAAAGAAAAAAAATATTTTTCAAACAGAAGAGATTTTCATAGAGAAGATTTTCAGAAAAAAAAAATCAGTTTTCCATAAATGTTTTTGATTTTCAGAAATTGGATAATTTATAAGTATTCTAGCTTCCATTTCATTCAGTCCACTCACTTAGATCGTTCAAACGATCTAACTCCCTCTCAGTGTTTTATTTTGCAGGACCCCGGAGGATGAGCTGGGGAGGAAGGATACCGATGGCAGTCACTAGAGGTTCTGAGTACACTAGAGTGTGTATAGAGTTTCAGTATTGTCAGAGTTAAAGTAAAAATTGTAATGTCATGCACTAGTACAAGTTAGTGAAATATGCTAATGTGTTTATTGTCAGGTTTGTGATATATATTACTAATGAGTACACTATATGATTTTTTTTAGATGCATTTCATATTGATGAGTCGCGGCAATGGTCCCTATGAACGAAAAATTCAGTTGAGGTTAGCTCAGTTAAGATGATAGACAGAAATTCAGAGGCTTATGGGGATAGTATGGCCTATTCCCTGCCGGTAGCATCTCCCGGATTGGGGATGTTATAAAGATGGTGTCAGAGCATGGTCTAGCGAGTCAGTGACTGCAGTGGGTAGAGTGCTGGGGTCTTGTATACGTAGTATGTCTGGGATACCCGTATACGAGGCACTACCTCTCCATTATCCGATCCCCGAGTACGTCATCAAAGTTATATAGGCAGGTTAGTAAGAATTTCTGAGCTACTTAAGTATCTTTCCTTAGAAATAACTATATTCTTTGAAGATCATTTCGTCATCATCCTGAACTATAAGTAGAAGTTCAAAGTAAGTTGTAAAACCAGAAAATATGATTTTAAGAAAAGCCACCCAGAGAGTGGGAAGAGAAAGTTATAAGAAGTAAAGAAGGATGTATAGATGTTTAAGCAGCCAGAGACAACAAAAGCAAAGAGACAACACGAGATAGGAAAGTCATAAGGATACCCACCCAAGAAAGTAGAATATAGCAAACCTAAGCAAGAATAAAATGTCGAAATGATTCAAGTAAAGTTCCTTCCCTCCAAATAAGATACCCTTTCTACTCAGAAATTCTTCCAAGCAGACCCTATAGTCATTGAGTACCTCATATAGGCTGCAAGTTCCCCGGATAACCAAGAATAGCCATAGGGCAAAAGAAGCAAGAGATCAGGATCAGTGGTGGAGGTTTCCAACATACATGAGATGCCAAAAATGATATAGAGATTTTAGATCCTCAAGCCCAGGCCCGTAAGTAAACAAATGAAGGTCGTAAGGAAATATAATTAATTACCTTATTCCAAGAAACCCAAAATAAACGCGATCTTAAGTTACCTAGAATTTCATCCCTCAATGATAATAGTCAAAGGAGCATCCCTGACGTAACCTATCTCATACCTACCTTGCACGAGTAATGAACTATGTAGGACACAAAGTATCAGAACAAGTACACCGGTACCTATTGAGATATAAATTCCTACTCTACATATACCAGTCTAGGTAAAGATAACGGTAAGAAAATTCGATGAAATTTTAGCCTAAGTCATAAAGAGAAAACACTAAATGATAGACCACCCAGGAGAGAACTAAAGAGGATTTAAGAGATAGAAAAGAAAGAACCTGACCCAAGCCAAGAATGGACAAGTAGTACATGTGAGGGATTCATAGATCAGGTAAACACCAGAAGGAGTCCTCATGAACACAAAGGAACAGACTTATGGGATGAGAAACACTCAAACTTAACCAAAAAGTACCATTACGGACTGAAAAATCAGATGGTAAAATTACAACCCATAATCAGAATAGCAAACAGAGATCGAGAAAGTAGCCAGAGGAATGGACCTCCGTTAAATTCAGTAACATGACTTAGAGCCAAGAGGTAGGACATGAAAGTAGTAAAAAATGATACATAAAATAACAAGAGAATTCAATACGTATAGTGACATAGATATAGTATCTTGGAAACAACAATATAAGCAAAAACCTCGGAAGGATTGACTAAGATTAAGGAATCGTTAGACATGGAACAGATGATACAGCTTCCAGTAGTATCAATGATAATTCTTTTATTCCAATAACCTTACTTTAGTAAGTATATATAAAAACCCAACCAGAAGTGGGAAGTATGTGTATATCCCTTAATTTAGAATTCAGTAAGGATTTGATTAAGTAATAAAGGAATCAAGATAGAATAGATAAATTACGAGATAGAAAGATAGTTGAACAGTATAATGAAAAGTATCTAATAAGTAAGGTATGAAAGAGTAAGGAATTAAGTAAGCAATATATGGCAACATAGAAGTAAGATACCTGACTTATACAGAATTTTCCATAGCCTAGACACCCAACTTAGATAGAATTAGTAAAAGTGCAGTATCTAAGCCAAAGGATTTGGTAGCAATGCCATAACAAGTATTAAGATATGAAGTTTCATAGGAAGTGAGGACTTAGGAGATTCAAGAAACTGAGATAAGGAAGAAGGCCAAATAACAGAGCAAAAATTTAGAATATGGATAATAATGGAAGTATGATAGGAGATTGAGAGAGAATAAGCCTTGTGAAGATTCTCAGTAAGAAATAGTATGACCAATAGTCAGGGGTAAACTATGAGTAAAGTGGAAGGAGGTAACTTAGGTGATTTTTAGCAGAAGTACCTATATCTGAGAGCTAATACCTAATATGCATAAAAGAGTCATATGCTCATACATAAGCAGCATGCATAACTGCAGCACACATAACTGCAGCACGGATAGCTAGTGAGAACATCGAAAACAGAAAGCTCCAGGACAAGCCATACCCACCCAACCCTCGTTAAACAACGGCAATAAAGATGGACTTCGATGTTCGCCTTAAGATATTCCCAGAAACAAGAGAATGAATAGTGGAAAGATATTGAAACAGAAACTCTTTAGACATCAAGAACAGAATAGAAGAGGAATTAGTTCTAAGTAAGAGATCTAGGAGAAAAGTTGTCTAGATGAAACAATGAAGAGAGGAAGTACTAGTTAAGCAGTGACGAGGATGTAAGAAAACAACGTTAAATATGACTAGGGACATGTGAGAGGTGATATCATTCGGATAAGGAGACAGAGATATAGACCATAGAATTTTCAGGTACAGAATAGAACATGAGATTAGACAATAAAGTCTGTAAGTAAAAGGTTTGGAAGTAAAACTGTCAAGGTGCAATGATAGTAGAAGAAAATACTAAGTAAGAATTAGCAGAAGTGTAGTATAATACAAAACCGAGAAAATAAGTTTACTACAATATGGTAAACTATAAAGAGAGAGTATCATAACATGTAACCAGGTTTGGAGAATGAGTTGGTGTGAAGGAACAACAAGCAAATTTATAGTAACAATGGAAGCAAAGTACGAAAAGAGTATAAACTTTAGCTAGAACCAAATCGCCAGCGTCGATGTTAATAGCAGGGAATATGGTTTAAGTACCAAGGTGCACCCACTTAAGCTTGAATCTTGAGCCAATTGAGGAGGACCACTAGGAAACTACCCATAAGCAACATTTTAAGTACAAGCGGCATCGGTAGACAATATTAGTAAGTTAGAAAACCCTAAGCCCATGAATAAGCAGAAATATTGGCAAATTAAGGAAAGAAGCTCATAAGCAATTAAAGCTTGGCAATGAAAATACACAGAGTTAATTAGCTAAGATATGAGAAGGAATGTTAAGATCAACTTAAACAAATACAGCTAAAGGAATACCCAGTACCAACATTGTTAATAATGACAAGGATCATTCCTGTAAATTTATCGATTCCGGAAAGGGAGCATGGGAAGCCTAACCATGGAGACACTAATATTTCTAGTGAGAGTCAAAGATATCAGCTGAGAAGAACCCGATTGAGTCAAAAAATTGTTGAGCATAATGTATGAGAGAATTTAAGAAGAGATTAAGTCCAACTTACAGACAATCAAGGAAACCTAAGAATATCGGGATTGTTGAGATTGTACAACTCATAACAGGATAAGATTTAAGGGATAATTAGAGGAGGAGTATTCTATAGTACAAGTAAGCAAAGAAAGAATAGTCAGCATATAGACATTAATCATACTCGAACTAGCAAAGAAACCAAAGGTGCAGAAGAGTAAATTAGACTAGTTTATTACCTTGAGTAACGTCTTAAGAATGAGAGCCATCGTTCGACAGTAAGAGTACATAAAAAGGGTTAGTTATGAATTATGAAGCCCTGAGGTGCAGAAGAGTAAATTAGACTAGTTTATTACCCTGAGTAACGTCCTAAGCATGGGAGCCATCATTCGACAGTAAAGTACATAAAAATGGTTAGTTATGAATTATGAAGCCCTGAACCCATATATAGTTATATATTTGAAAAAACTCAGAGAAAGAAACTTATAAATAACGAAGACTTAGTAAAGGGAAAAGAGGAAGATCAAGTAATCAGCTAAGAATAGAGCCAATAAGATAAGTGTAGTAGAATTGGAAGATATTCTCGAAACAAGATAAACCTGCAAGTTAGACCCCCGAAAGGATTCGAGGATGAATCATATTTAAGGGGGGGAGAATTTGTAATGACCGGTAATTTCATCGACCGAAAATATCGACTACTATTTTATTCTAGGATGAATATTCATAATATAAGTTATGTTGAACACATATACACTCATGAGGCGACCTTGGGGACAATCGATATTTCCTTTCAGAATTGTATGACGTTTCATTTTGAACAACTCACGATACTTGGGCCATAACGTTCTCTTACGAACTCCAATTTTAATGAATTTTATATCACGGGAAAGATAAGATCGAGACCTATAACTTCCGTGTTGAATATTTTTTCAAAATCAAACCAAAAATAGGTAAAGAAATGAAAGTCAAAATTCTAGATGAATAGTGCTGTAGACTTATCTAGAAAAATCTCAAATTTTCCCCACATTTCTACACTTTTCTACATTTTTAAAAATATCAAATAAGCCCTAGTATATAAGGAGGTTACTATTCGATGTTTCACAAAATTAAAAAAAAAAGAAATGAGAGAAAGAAAACGTGACGGAAAGAGGAATAAGAAGAAGAAGAAGAAGAAGAAGAAGAAGAAGAAGAAGAAATGGGTAATATCAATCCATCAAGCTTGAAGGAATGAAGGAACAACTAAGGGGGACTTGTAGGAGGATGGAAATCCAATTAAATTTAAGATGGGTTAAGGAGTATTTGATTAGCAAGTGTTTAAATTGATGTTAAATGAAATGGATTGTGTTTTGGTTTTAGTATAAACGTATTGGTGATGATTTTAGGTGAACTAGATGATGAGAAGAAAAGTTGGAACCTGAGAAAATAGGTTCGCGTCACGACGTAAGTCCATGCGCGTCGCGACGCATACTGGGAAATCATGAGGATTCGTTTCTGGACTGGCCGTGTCGCGGTGCAAAAGGCCCTGCGTCGCGACGCGGACTAGAATTTTCAAACATGTGATTCTGGAATTGTGCGCATTGCGACGAGCAAGGCCCTGGGTCGCGACGCGAATACAGAACTTCCCCAAAATCGGATTTAAATATTTCCAATTTCACCATAGTGTGTTAGAGGCCACCCTAAGGGTCTCGAATCGATTGGTATACATATGATACACCATAATATACGTATGATATGTCTAAAATCAATAGCAAGTGTTTAGATCGATAACCTTAGTATAATTCGGTAATACACTCCAAGATTTATTTTCTAATCAGATTTATCAATTAGGAGTTATTGCAGAAACCACAAACCTTTCGGTGGAGTGATCATATTGTTAGACAATTATGACCCATAGCGTCACTGTTTGTAAAAGACATTGTGTTTTTGTACAAAATTAACTATGTTGTAATGAAATTGCCTTTTACCGTTTTGTAATTTATTTACTTTGATATATAAATGGTAAAAGTTCTTATGATTAGTTCCGGATTGAGATGATATGAGACAATATCAATTCATAAAGGTTTAATCATTTAATATCCCTAGTCGTAGTATTATCGAGATTGGACATCGATAATGTGGAATAGACTAGTATTGCACTTGTGCGCGTTATGAGGGCATAACGGCATAGTTCTCATTTATTTAAGTTTTGGATACTTATGCAAGTGCGATAGGAGGTTGTGTTTTACCGATGGTACGGAAAACAGCTTCGCTCTGGATAGACCCCGCGGAATCCCATTGGTAGTATGTATATGTGTCTATGGGAGTCCGCTTCAGGGTATGTGTATTTGGTCTTAACCTGAGACTTGCATCGCTAGTACTTGCGACAATCGATAAACTTTCGTTTTGGTCGTCCAAGGCTTTAACAGGTTCTGTGTACGCCTCTTCTAGGTTTATTGAGAATCGTAGTATATTGGATGTGATGTCAAGACGGAAGTATCACTTCAGACATATGAAGATGATGATCACGCAGGGATTCAGAACTAGTTCTCTATTGTGTTGCAACCATCGGGATAATAGGACAAGGTCATGATTATCCGATTCAAAGAGACTAGTTGCTTGATATCCGATATGTGCTTCGTACGGGGCAGACATTGTTCCAGCCCCAGGTCTTGCACGTGACATCTGATACTGGATCGCTATACGCAATACTACGTATACTACACCTGACATAGATTATATATTCCAGTAAGAATATTTCTGGAGAATTGGGTAGGCACGGTGCTTTGCTAGAAGCCAACCATCTCTTGTAAATCAGTAAGCATGTGGTGCGAGGTACTCACTTTATCGGATAGTCCGATAACTGAATTTACTGCCAACATATCCAGAGGTCTCTTGGGTCGCTTCCCAAAGATTCACCGATGACAGTTGACTCGATTAGAATTAATCTGGGATTAATTAAGAGAGAGAAAATTAATCTGGGATTAATTGAAGCATTCTTTAATCTGGGATTAAATGTGTTCGAAAGAGAGAGAGCATGATTAATTTGGAATTAATCGGTAAAATAAATTTAATAGTTAAATTTGATTTTTCTATTTAATTTATTCGTATTGGCTAAAATTAATATATCAGATATATTAATTTGAATTAGATTTCATTACGAAATTAAAGTCGGACTTTAATGCGAACGAACGAATTAATTTAGAATTAATTCGTAAACGACGTTCGTAATATATTTGCGAGGCATCGTTATTTAATTAAATTAGATTTAATTATTTTGTGATGAAAGTTCGTTTAATTGGATTAAACGGATCCGAGCCGCGGTAAATGTTCGTAGAGACATTTGAATTTTGAATTCAAATGTGGGGCCCACTTCACATCTGGTAGTTGGGACGGTAGTTGGCATTTATGCCAAACCATTTACTTTCCAACCACCTTGGAATGGTTTTGGTGAAACCATTTACCGAACCACCTTGTTTAGGTGAAAAGGGTAAATTGGTTTTTACCAAAAGGCATCTCTCTCTCTTATTTTGGTAACACATCTCACAAACACAAACCCTAGCACGCATGGCCATGGGCGTGAGCTTCTCCACTTCCTCTATTTGATTTTGTGGCAAAATCAAGTTAGCTAGCACTTCAAGGAATCAACAAAGGTGATAGGGAAACAACTCAAAGCTTGGAATCAACACAAAGGTTGGATCTTGGAGATCTTCATTCACAACTCAAAGCTTGGAATCAACAAAAAAAGCATCATGGAAATCTTCTTCTCAAAAATTTTAAAAGCTCAAATCCATTCAATGTAAGTAATTCCGCAACTTATAATGAATCTATGAACACCTTTTCTTGCTTATTAGATCCTTGGCATGTTCTAGGAACACTAACAATGGTATCAAGAGCCAATTTTAAGCATGAAAATTGTAGGGTTCATGAGACTAAAATTTGGGGCTTTTATGTTTTGAATATGATTTCTTCAAATTGATGCTTTGAGCATGCTTAGATTATGTTAACTTAGAGTTGTGCATGATTAGATTTGAGAAAAATTGATTGGATCAAATTTTTTAATTTTCCTTAGTGTGGCCGAAACTGTGAAGACAGTGGACTGCATGTTTATTTTTTTTTGTAACATGAAATGATGTGTTTAAATGGATGTTTAAATGTTGATTGTTGGTTTGATTGGATTGGAATCAAAGTCAATAATGTTTATGTTAAAATCAAAGAGCATGTTGAGCATGAAAATGAAATGTTTTGCTTCAATTTGTGTTGAGCATAAATTGATTAACTTAAGCATGATTAATTAAGTTAATTGGTATTTTGGAAATATTGAGTTTAATTAATTAATCATGGATAATACACTTTAATTAAAATAATTGTGATATTTAGAATATTATAATTATGTTAATAAGCCTTTAAATTTTGAATTGGGCTAAAAGTGTGTATTTGGGCTTAATGGGCTTGGTTTGACCAAGTTTGGTTTTGGACTTTTGGATTGGATCTAATTGGGCCCAAAACCAATTCCATAAAGTCCAAATACATCACTTCGCCCTTTAAAGAATATAATTGGGCCTAATGGGCCTAAATTGATTTCTTGGCAATAGGGTGATTCCTATTGGGCCTAGGCATTTTGGGTTTGATCCATTATGGCCAAAGCCCATGCCTTAAGAATCAATTAAAAGCCCATTGGACTTTAATTAAAATGACATTGGATGTTATTGGGCCTTTGAGACCCATTAAGATTGGATTTGGAATCCAAGTCTTTAAGGCAAATAAATAAGTGTAAATATTTAATTTGGAATTAAATTGGAATTAGTATTGAATACAAATAAATTGGATTTAAAGTTGTAGTTCAAAATAATTCAAGAATACTTACTTTGAGTATTTATTCTTAAACGAGTTTGACTCGCGCAAATCAAATCGTTGTTTGAACATTGGATGATCATTAATTCAAAGATTAATTAATTGGATTAGATTTATTGAATAACATGATTTGTATGAATACATGAATGTGTTGTATGAATAATGTATATCGGATGGATATTAGAAGGGCGAGGGCAATTTTGGAAATTGTAATAAATTTAGAATTTATTAAATTGGACCTGCGTGTCCAGCCTTTTATCTTCTTATTCTTTGTATTTCTCTTCTCACCAATTCCCCTCAATGTAAATGAGGTTTCTTTATTGTATTATGTTATTGGGTAGAAGTTAGAATAGTTCTAGCCGGGGAGAGGAAAATAAGTGATTTGTTCTAAGAACAATTTGTGACATATCCATCCGCATATCATTATTAATTTACTTTTTGCGCCTTATGATGTTTTAGAAGCATGCTTAAGGGTGTATGATGAGACCTTAACAAAGATAATAAATTGGTTGCCAATTTACGCGAAAAACCCTCAAAACATATTAAGCGTTTTTTCCTTCCGTTTAGTGATTCTAACTCAAGATCCAAAGTTGGCATTGGTTTGTTGTGTTGGATAATATGACCCATACCGTCACTATTTGTACAGATCATGGTGTTGTTGTACAAATTAACTATGTGACAAAGGAGATTGCACTCTTATCATTTGTGATTAGATCACCTTAGATACATAAATGATGAGAGGTCCCTATGATTTGTTCCTGGACGGAGAATGATATGAGACAGTATCAGTCCACGTAGGATAAATCATTAAATATCCCTAGTCCTAGTATTATCGAGACAGGACATCGATAATGCGGAATAGGCTAGTATTGCACTTGTGCGCGTTGTGAGGGCACAACGGCATAGTTCTCATATATTTAAGTATTGGATACTTATGCAAGTGCGATAGGAGGTTGTGTTTCACCGATGGTACGGGAAACAGCTTCGCTCTGGATAGACCCCTCGGAATCCCATTGGTATTATGACTATGTGTCTATGGGAGTCCGACATCAAGGTAGGTGTATGTGGTCTTAACCTGAGACTTGCACCGCTAATACTTACGATAGTCGGTAGACTTTGGTCTTGGTGGTACAAGGCTTAACCGGTTCTGCGTACACCACTTCTGGGTTTATCAGAGAGTCGTAGTGTATTGGGTGTGATGTCAAGACGGAAGTGTCACTTCAGTCATAGTGGAGATGATGTCACGCAGGATACGGTACTAGTGCTCTTGAGTGATGCGCATCCAATCATGATATTATGACCAGGTCATGAATATCTGATTATAGAGACTAGTTACCAGACATCCGACATGTGCTTCGGACGGGGCAGACACTTATCCAGCCCCAGCCCTAGCACGTGACTATACGATACTGGGCCGATATACACAATACATGGTATACTACGCTTGATACAGGTCTATATATTCCTGTAAGAATATTTCTGGAGAATTGGGTAGGCATGGCGCTTTGCTAGAAGCCAACCTTGTCTTATAAATCGGTATAAACATAGTACGAGGTACTCACGTGTTCGGATAGTCCGACGACCGTATTTACTGCCAACATATCCTGAGATCTCATGGGTCGGTTCCTGAAGATTCACCTATGACGTATGACTCGCACTTTAATTAATCTGGGATTAATTGGAAGAGAGAGAAAATTAATCTGGGATTAATTACGGAGATATTTTATCTGGGATAAAATATCGTTTAAAGAGAGAGAACGATTAATTTGGAATTAATCGGTAAAATTAATATATTCGATATATTATAACGAAATTAGATTTCGACGCGGAATTGAAATTGGATTTTAATTCGGGCGAACAAATTAATTTAGAATTAATTCGTTAGCGACGTGAATAGTGAATTCGTTAGGCGTAATCATTTAATTACGACGCGACGGAAAATTCGTTAATTTGGAATTAGCGAACCCGACCCGAGAGTGATTGCGAGCGCATTCGCATTTCGAATTCGAACGCGGCACGCAAGTCACATCAAGCGTCAAATCGCTAGTCGCATCAATTGTCAAATCACTTGTCACTTTGAGTGATGTGACATGACATGTTGTCACTTTATTAAAGTGGATGGATTTGATGTGAATAGTTGATTTGAGTTGGTGAAAAGCTTTTAAAAGCTTGAAATGAAATATAACATTATTTATTTCTTGCTTTTTGACTTTTGTATTAAAAGTAATATATGTTTTATTTATTATTTACTTGGTAAATATATATAAAACAAAATGAAAAATTTTCTCTCTCTCTCTTGCAATGCATACGGTTTTAGGCAAAATGGAGCCAAAAACCTTCTCTCTTCTCACGGTCATGGTGACCGATCTTCATCTCCATTTTTCTGGTTTTCACACACAAAATGGAGAAGCTTTTGATCTTGTAGCAAGATCTAAGTGCTAGCACACTCATGGAGGAATACAAAGGTGATAGGGAAGTGATTTTGTGAGCTTGGAATATCAAAGCTTGGAGCTTTAATGGGTGTCCACCCATGGCCGAAAATTTGAAGATTTTTCACAGCCCAAACCGTGCAGTCCACTGCAATGGAGAGGTCAAAACCGAGCTCAACAAAGCAAGAAAAAGACTTGTGTTCTTTGCATCTCAAACCAATCATTGTGAGTATTTTTTTCCGCCATTATTCCTTGATGTGTTCATGCGATTTTATGCTTGTTTTGGATGATTCTTGGGACCTAATTAGGAACTCAACATGTTGGCCAAAGTCAAGACCTTTGTCAATTGCGGATGTGTTTGAATCATGAGAGTTTTGTTCCATATCGGTGTCTTGTCTAAGTCGTGATTTGTTGGCCAAAGTCAAGATCACTTCTTGTCCATCGACATTGATTACGAAGCTTTCCATGTCAATGGGTCCCGCTTAACTGGAATCATTAAGCTTGTTGTGCCAAAGCCAAGGCTTAGTTGATTCAGAGGAAAAATGTTAGGAAAATATATTGGATATATTGGCATATATACTGTATATATGTTTTAGATTTGGAGGTCCACCTACCGGATCTATGAATTGGATGAGATCCAATTTATCTTAGAGATCTACCTAGTTAAATATCATACAGCTTGTTGGCCAAAGTCAAGGTTGTGTGTTATTTAACGGGATCCTAGCCCACTAGGAAACTAGGTTTCCCGAGTACTCGACAGAGGGTTAGAGACTCGCCGAAAATAGTGGGAGGCTAGTATTGAATTTGCAATTTCATTCAGATACTTAGCTTTACGCGCTTTCAAATTATTTCGTCAAAATTATTTTATTAGTTGGACTAATACAATGTTATTTTTCTTGTAACAGTTAGACTGTACCCAAATATCGTTGACTAGATAGTTGGACTATCGTAGTCAAGATGACTGGAAAGGGAAATGTCCGAGACATTATCATGGGCGAAAATATCTTCAAGGGCACGAACTTTGCCGATTGGGAAATGAATCTACGGATAGTCCTTGGAGCCGAGAGGCTGCTATATACTATACAGAGACCTCTTGGGCCTAAGCCCAAACATGATGAGCTACTTGAGCTGGAGCTTTGGAAGACTCACAGCGATGATTGTGATATTGTTCAGTCTATTATGCTTGTTTCTATGAGCTTTGGAAAATTCGTTAATTTGGAATTAGCGAACCCGAGCCCGGGATTATTTGTGAGCGCATTCGCATTTCAGATTCGAGTGTGGTACGCAAGTCAAATCAAGCGTCAAATCATTAGTCGCATCAAGCGTCAAATCACTTGTCACTTTGAGTGATGTGACTTGACAACTTGATTGATGTGATTGATTGATTGAATGATGTAGTGGTTAAAGGCTTTAATGGTTTGACTTTTTAAAGCCAAAATTTGGTATATGTTTTTTGAAAATGATTTACCAAATACCAATTACACATTTCATCTCTCTCATTCTCCTTTCTTCTCTCATTTTCAAGCCCAATGGGCTGAAAGTTTTCTGGTTTCTGGTTTGTAAAAACCGTGAACAAGGGAAGCTAAAGGTCATGATTTTGTGGCAAAATCAAGAGTGCTAGCACACTAAGAAGATATGCGAAGTGTTGGTTTATTCTAAGGTCCCAAGATCAAATCAAGACATGAAATTATGTGTGAACACATCAACGGAGGTAGCGGAATACTCACATTGATCGGTAGAGTCGATTTGAAGACAAATGAACCCAAAAAACGCACTGCCATGTAAGCCTACTGCATGCAGTCCACTGCCTACAAAAACAGAAAATTAAGTGAAGAAACGGAGCTCCTAGCTTCGTCGGATGGATCCCGTCTCATGGTCGAACCTCCCTACCACCTTCGCAAGACTTGTAAGTGTGCTAGCACTTGATTTCTCACCATGAGAAACCACTCTTGCTTCCCTTTAGCTCACGCCCAAACTGGTTCCAAACCAGTGAACACTTTGCTCAAATGGGCGTGAGAGAGGAGAGAGAAATTTGAGAGAGAAGAAATTGTGTTATGTTATTTAAAATGATTTACCAAAAATCAATTTATATTATGCCATAATTTATTAAATTAATAATAAAATTATGACACTTAACATGCAATGGCTTAGAGTATAAAACACTCAATTTCCATGCAATAACATTGAGTGCATTGTACACAATCTACATGCAAAGCATTAGAATGACATGTGTCATGTGGGCCCCACACGTTCCCAAATGAAAGTGGGCCCACGTGCACTCACGCGTTCGGGTTCGATATTTCCGAAATACCGAGCTTACGTCGCGACGTTAATTCAATCGAATTTAAATAAATAATCACCCCCGGCGAAATTATTATTTACGTCGCTAACGAATTAATTCTCAATTAACTCGTTTGCCCGAATTAAAATCTAATTTTAATTCCGCGTCGAAATCTAATTTCGTCTAATACATCGATTAATTCCGAATTAATCGCTCTCTCTCTCTAGACGATATTTTATCCCGGATAAAACATCTCCGTTAT